>VXBQ01012703.1:406862-656923 GCA_013400175.1 Phainopepla nitens
TGCTGAGGCAAGAAGGATGCACAACTGATGGAACTTGGCATTCATATGGGTGTTGTCACTAATCGATTTTCTTGTGCCTCTGGAGCTAAGAGGGAATCTTGCTTTTTCCACAAGCTGGAGCGGCTGCAGATGTGCAGTCCCTGGTCACAACCACCCAGCTTCGGTGTGAACACAATCGGTATAAACTGGGATTGACATGCTTTTGTATGGTAAATGTTAGGCAAGCAGCAAGAAAAATGCCCCACAACTAAACAGAAATGAGAGAAAAAGCCCTGGCTGCTCTTTAACCTTCTCATTTACTGGGACAGTAACTCGTGGCTATTGCCTGGCTACTATTGCTAATGGCAGCACGCACAGGAAGGAGATATTGGTTTGAATTTCCCAGTTCACTTCCTTTTCACTGTATTTCACTGTAATCTGTCTATCCTAATGTGATGTATTCCAGATGAACTGAGCAGGAAAGTCATTAATTATTGTGAAAAAGGAGGGAGTTGAGTTAAAAGCCTAATTTGTCAAGTAAATGAAAATTGTCTTTATTCTGATTGCTTGCTTTTGGTGAAACATGGACAATTTCAGAATCCCTTTTTCAAAGAAAAGGAAAAAGGTTCACTGTTTGAATTAGAGCTCTTTGGGATGCACTAATTATTACCTTTGCAGGAGCGAAAAAAGCAATGAGCACTTCCATATTGTCACCAATAACCTTGATTAGGCCATCAGATAAAATTCCAAGAAATGCCTTTTATGTTGGTTTCGTAGAATATTCATTATACTTCTAATTGGCAGATTTTAATAATTTAGAGCTGATTAGTATCTTGAATATTTTCTTTATTCGAATATTACTGCCTGAACTGTCTGGCTCAGAGAAGGTCCAGTATAGACATCTTTACATTCCAAGGGACAGTGTTCTCCTCTTCCTGTGTGTGTTTGCTTGCCACAAAAGAAGCATTCCAAGGAAGAGGTTTCCTAAATTCAAATTTTGAAATGTGTGCCCTAATATGAGACTTGCCCAGCTCCGTGGGAATGCTCATCTGCACAGACGTTCAGAAGAATTCCTCGCAAGGTTCCTGTTACCTGGAACTTAAGGGACCGAGTTTTCTTTGCTTCTGCCCTAAGTGAACTTGCAGACCTAATTTAAGCTTACTTGTTTTTTTAGAAGTATTTCTATCAGTATTTGGTAAAAAATCTTCCCAGCAGAAAAGCCCTATTGAAAGTACCCTGTATGTAGCACATCCCCAGCAATCAGGACACAATAATCAGAACAGAAATTTCCTTTTTTTTTTTTTTGGTAAGATAACTTCAATTTGGTGAGGAACTGCTAAGAAAAATGTGGGCAATTTTGACATCCTTTCAGGAAGAAAATGGAATTTTTTTGAGATTCACTGTTTGTTAGATCTTGTTATGACTCTGTAATAACAGTGATTTTTTTGGCATATGTGTACATTCATAGTTTTCTTTATTACAATAGAAACAAACTGCTATTGATGCAATATTCCCAAAATCTGCTTAAAAACATCCAATGAAAGAAGAGAGAACGATGAATGGAGAAGCTGGGTTGCCCTTACTGCATGCAAGAAAAGCTTGCCTATGTAAAACTAATCAATTCTGAACTTTAATTCCAGCAGCATAACAATAGTGCCAAGATTTCAGCCACACCGGGTCTGAAAGTTGATAATGCTCTTAAGACATTTCAGATAACTACAAAAGTAATTAAGCACTCGTTACCTAACTTTATTCAAAGTGTTTGGGTTTTATGTGGTTTTTGACTTGTTTCAATGAACTTCAGTTTTCAAGTCATTTTCCACTGACTTCTTCTATTTTTATGAGCTGGTGGTTTTATATCCTCTTGTATTTGCTTTAGGAAGCACACTCATTTAGAGTCTGTAAATGGAGTGTAAATTGCCTCATCTTATCTCTTTACTATTATTAGATCTTATTTGAAAGAATAGAACCATTAAACTATTTCTAAGGCATAATTTCTGTTTAAAGAAATGGAATAGAGGGAGATTGAAAGCTGGCCAGAACCTGAAATCAGGGAGTTAATGCTTCAGATGTTATATTTTCAGCTTTTAAGGTGCCAGCAAAAATCCTAAGCTTCAGTACTACTTTTAAACTGATAAAGGCAATGATCCCATCAACGATTCTGTGAGATAAAATGGTGACCTTGCTTCTTGTAAAGGAGTGGGCTTGCCTTTGTTGTATCCCTGTAATCTCTTTTCAAGGAAAAGTAAAAAAAACTTGTGGAGTGCCACTAGATTCGAAGTTATCTTCTGACTGTAATGTCCTTTTATTTAAATCTAGTGTGTAAGCCTATCAAAGTAGATATGTTTGTGCTAGTGTACCCTCTATTTAATGAGTAACCTGCAACCTGCGCCAACAATTTCGGAGAGGCTGATTTGCTGTGTTTTATCTGGAAACGGCCTGATACAGAAAATAACAAGATAGGCCAAGCTGAGTGTTTATATAACGTTCTTTTGGGAAAAAACCATACAGAGAATCCATTTGATCTCAGTGATATTTGTTTTTTGTTTTTCTACGATTTGTGGAGTATATTCCATGAAAATGTTCTTCCTTCCCCTTGTATTTTCCTTTAGGAGACATGTTTCCTAACCAGTTAGAAACTTTTGTTAGTAAATAATTATGTCTCTTCAATCATATGTATGTTAAGTAATACAGAAAATTGTATTTAATATTTCTAAAGGGAGGAAATAGCAGTTCAGCATCCCTGCTGAGCTCACATATTTACATAATATATTGTTTGTGAGATTCCTGTGATGTGATGCCCAAGGTTCAGTTACTAGCTCTCTAAAAAATCATAATTTCATCACTTCTCATTTCTGATTTATCCAAACTTTGGAATTTAGGAATGAAGCTAATTACACTTCAGAGTTCAAACCTCAAAAATGAGGGGAAGGAAAAATGTCACACACAGACTTGATGTTTAAGATCTTATCTAAGGACTAATCAGTCTTGATTTGCATGGAGTATTTTGCTCTTTTAAAGGCAGAGCAGCATAGGAAACCTTGAGGTGGAACTTTGAGTATCCCACGGCTTAGCAGTAACTCCTGTGTTAGGCTTGTCTTGGGGATAGTTCTTTTTTTCTCCCCGCCCTCTCCTCACGGGGAGTAGATTTCAAATTTGTATGTAGAATTCTCTTTGAACTTTTTCTGAATTATTGTTAGGGATTTGGACTTCTGAGTTGACTTTTTTTGTGGCAAAAAGACCTGAAAGGCACAATATGGTTTTCCACTTAGTTTTAAACAGTTTTATGAGAAATGGTGGCTTTCAGCAATTCTAAAGGAATAAGGCACTCCTGAAAACTGAACTTATTAGTGTGTACAGATAAAGCTATTGATATTTTTTGGACTTTCAAACAAAATGCAGGTGAAATATTCTTAATTGAAGGAGATTGTATCTGTGCTTTTGAAGTTCCTTTCTTTTCCTGTGTAAATGAGTACAAAATGCCTCTTGAACACGTGTATGTAGAGCAGCAATAAGATGATCAAAAGGATCTCCAGCTCTCAGATGGCTAATTGTTCTTTCTCTGCATGAAAATCTGTAATAAATCCAAATTCCGGTGGAATCTGTGTACTTGGAATCTCCAAAAGTTATCCAAGTATGTTACATATTTGGTTTGTGCCTTGATACCTAACTTGCTTTTCTGGAAAATTAAGGGTAAAGGAAGCAGTTGTGTGTCTTATACACAACGTAGACTGTTCAGGAATAAAATAAGATGTAGTTGAGCCAGTCAAGAGAAATAATAGCCAGTCTAGGTTTAATTTCTAATTCAGTTCTATTCCTAGAATTAATTTGTAAGTGATTATATCAAGGAACTGAAAGAATGATACTTGCAGAATTAATAAAAAATTCTCCTTTCGAGTGTTATTAGCAAATAAGGATTTCAGACATGGTGCCCAGGTGTCTGTTTGCACAGCTTTGAAGATGAGGAATATGAGAAGATACTTGTGCCTTTGCACTCCAGAGCCAGGGCATTGCCTACCAAGGGAGGATACAAACAGTAGCTGTACCTTTAAATATGTTTTTAACCTTGCAGTAGTATAAAAGTTAGTTTGAAAATGTGAATGAATTTCAGGCATCATATGTTTGTGAAAAATGTGAGTATAGAAGAGTGCAGGAATTGCTTAAACTGTTCTTTCAGCCACTATGGGACTTGTCTAGATATTTGGGTTGACTCAAATTTCTTTTGTGGTACCATAAGAATCTGAAAAGGACAGTTGCTTTTTAAACCTGTAGTTTTTTTTCATTTGGACTCTTGAGCATAAAACTCCTTCAAGGCACTCAGAGCACCTCCAGATGTATTTCTACAGTATTCACATCAGTCTTTCTTACAAAATAGAATGAGTTTTAAATCTTTTACTAAATTCTGGAACCAAAAATGTCATGTAAACCAGAGCTCCTCCTGCGAAGCCTTAAAAGACGGTATTTATTATGTACTTAATAAAAAGTTAATTATTGGATATGCTAGTCTCTAATAGTGATCTTAATCATGAGCTTTCTATCATTCCCAAAGTCAGTCTTTTAAATTATATTAATAACATTATATGCACACACAATTAGAAGCTAGAAAGGATTTTAAATTTGACTTTTTAGGTATTTTTTCTTGTAAGAAAGCTAATCTCATCTGAAGAGGAGCCAGACCTCTATAGAATATCCAGAAAATTCCATGGATCTTGAAATGAAGTGGTTGTGATTTACTGCCAAGTATAAAATTTGCCACCACAAAGGTTCTCCCAGTCACTTGACTGTTTTGGGAAAAACAGCTTCCCCATCATGTGAAAAAGCAGGGAAACTTTGGGGATATCTGTCCATGTATGAAAGGAAGCACAGACTGCCTGTTTCAGAAATGGGTGGGCTGTCAGTGCCCCCTGGGACTGGTGGGCACCAAAGAGTTCTGCCATATCCAGATCTGTTCTCTCTACTTATGCACATTGATCTGAAAGGAGTGGTGGCAGTGACTTTATTACTGGACTAATGAAAACATCTATGTTTTAATGTATGCAATGTAAAATACATTTACATAGAAATACAGTATGTAATCTGTGGAGTATTAGGGTTATCAGATTTTTTTCTTCAGTACCTTTTTTCTTTTTCCATATGTTTATTTTGGTATTGATTTTTGCTTTTATTTCAATTGTTGCATCATGGAACTGACTTCAGTAATTCTGTTTAGATGATGCACTTCTGGTAGAATTCTTGGAATCAGACTTATCAAATTGCTTTTTTAATGATGGTTTTCCTCTGGGGTGTTAGCTGGTGAGTTTGTGCAATATGTTTTAGAAACTATATTGCTTTCTCTGGGAAATGGTTTATTCATACAGCAATAACCCAAACACATTTTATTGTCAGAAATTGCATAAAATTCAGTTGTGGTGCCTCTGCAAATTTTCTTCTATAAAAAAAATGAAAATATCTTGCTATGAAAGATCATGACTCACTGGCATTGGTAATTACACAGCTCCTTTAAGTTTAAATATTAAAACTATGCTCTACTACCTAAAAATGACAGTTGTTTTCACTTTATCTCACAGTCACAAAGAGAACTTCAGTAGTTTAGGGTAATGATGAAGGAATTCTGCCAAATTTGTAGATGTTGAGAAAATTCTTCCTCTGTTTTGTACTGGTGCTTATGGGAGTGTGTTTATATCATATAACAGATGGTCATTCCATTGAGAATATGAATAGGATAAAAGATCTAAAAACTTACTAATTATTAGTGCTTGTCAGCTTATAGTATTGCCATATATAATATTGTAAAACGATGTGATGTACAATACCAATTTTTGTGCCTCAGAATTTTTACACATCCATTTGGAAAGGTCATGGGAAAAATCTGACTAGTTTGATTCACTGCCATTTCAACAAATACAGAGCTCATGTTATTATAGTATTTATTATTGAGTTTCTTTTTCTTCAGTGCTCTCTCTACACTGACAGAATCTAACTTAGCCTGCTACCTTACAGCAACTCCTATATTTTCAAAAATACCCATTTTAATTTGAAAATGCCACTGGTGAATGAAATATTATAATATTATATTTTCTGAATGTTTTATAGTGATGTTCCAGTAATAATAATATTAATCTCAAACGATTTCTATGACTCTCTTACCTTGGTGTATTTGCTGGAATGCAAAGTCAGTGGGAGATTGCTGTCCTTGTGTGTGTAAAGGCTTGCTAAGAGATTCTTACTGGGAGTCTCTTTAATATCTGCTCTTTTGGCTTTCTCACTGGCCTGTGGATTAGGGGTTGTAGGGAGGGAGCAGCAGCAGGAAAGCTGCAGCAACCCCAGCTCCAAGGAATGTGTGGGAATAGGGAAGTGGGGGAATGCCCCATAACTACTTAAAACTGGAGAAAATTGCAGCTTTTGGGGATTAGTTCTTGAAGGGGGCATAGAAAATTAGTAGGTGTGTGTTAATACCTTGTAAAGTTGAGGTTTATGTGTGTTATTGCTGATATTGATTCTGGACATTTCCTGCCCACGCTGCTGATTGTGTTGCTAATAAATCAAACTGCTTTGATAGTGAATTGATTGGTAGGTTTTGAATTGAGTAGCTTTCCTCCAGACACAGTACTTAATATTGATTAACACATTCAAAAATTTTAGGAGTAATCCAGCAGCAGTTTAAATGCAGTTAAATCAGTTTGCTGATCCTTCTCTAGCATTATTCCATGTGGCTGCTCCTAACTGGTTTTACATCACAGCTAAAAACCCCCTAACCCAAACTTCATTAGTGACCCCCATGGAATGCAAGGTACATTTCACATCTTCATCATAAGCATTCAGTTAAGCAGCCTTTGAACAAAAATCAGCTAAGTGTTATTGCATTTTATTTGTACTTCTGTCATGAGCAATTAGTGTAAAAAAACCCTAAAAATCCCCCCCCCACCCCTCTCCTCTCCTGCAGCATTACTGAAAATATTTTCTAGGTAGCAAACTTTGGAAAAAAATATAACCAAAAAGCCACCCAGCTTCTTGCCTTGGGCAGCTGCTTCTCATTCTGTCGGTAATTGCCTGCATTCTAGGTGCTTCTCTCAGGACTGCAGTGAAATTGCATGCACAAGGCCTGACTAAGTGGTCACAAGGGTCTATTCTGTCTTTAAAATCTAAGAAACTACTGACTCCTGAAGGTTGCTAAACCCATTCAGTTTCTACTGAATGAACTGGAATTGAATGTACTGAGTTCTTTGCAAGGAAGCACTTTTTATAAAGAAGCCTTCAAAGATTTAATAAGCTATAAAAGGTGAGACTGAATCTGCTCTGATTAGCACCTGTAAATGAGCTTGAACTGACTACAGTGATCAGATGCTGACAGCCCCCTTCTGCATAAAAGTAAAGATAATTACCCAAGAAGTAATTTCCTGGATGGGTTTAGCCTTTCAGAGTGTGTTTTTTCTGTATGTATTGCTGGCTAGAAGTTCCTGTCATGCTGAAACTCAGCATTTGGCATTGTCTCTTAATTTTGTACCTACAGAAGGCAGGAGGAAAATTTCCAATGACTGCAGTGAGTTTTGAGTTGGAATCTGATCAAGTATTCTGTGGTATTTTTTTTTTATCACTAATGGCAAGTACATGATTTGGTTTTCAAGTCTGTGTGAAGGGTGGTGGATGGGGAAAAGAGAGCAGATTGTTTTAAGTTTTTTAATCTGTTTAGAAAGTTTCAGGGTGTCTTGCAGCCTCTGGGATGTTTACAGCTCATGAACTCATTGACAATCAGTTTTCTATGACTTTTTCAGCCGTACAGTAACACCCTATAGCTTGTGGTTATTTTCCAATGGACAAACTGGTGCTGGAACATGAATTGTGTAATTCTGAATCTGCAATTGAACATAAAAGTATTTGTAAGGAACTAGGGAAGAAAAGCTTTATAATGGTTCTCTCTAGTATAAGCCTCAAACTGGTAAGACAGAGCAGGTCAGCTTCCTGGAAATGTTTCTCACCAGGGTTTCCTGGCCCGCTAACCCCTCGGCAGTCTCCAGATCTCAAGCAGGTCAGTTGTGTCCACTCTGTGCTCTCTTAGAAGTCCAGAAGCCTTTCTAAAACACAAACCCCAGTGACATTGTGGCAACACAATTGCATGGAAAATTATATCCTCACAGCCAGGATAGGTGTGATGTTAAACACAGGCTCTCCAGGGTGTGGCACCATGGGTCTTGAATTCTCATACATTGTCAGAAGGTCTTCATCAAAGAGCCCTGTAGCAAGAGCGAGCTGAAAAATGGTTCCTGTCTGTTTAAAACAAAAGGTGTGTGATTTATTTTTTTTTTAAGATTATAATGTTGTTTGGGTTTTGGTTTGGGTTTTTTTTGGTGAGAGGAGTGCTTTAAGGGCAAGGGCCTGAGTAAAGTGAACTGTTTCAGGCATATCTCCATATATCAGAAGCTGTGACTTCTAATAATTTCCAGTATATCTGCACAAATTAAGTAAGAAACTCTTGCCTTGAGGTTACTTGAATTAGATTTAGTATTGGTTTTGATGGTGGATAAAAGCTGTTTGGACCTGAACTATTTTCAGAGAATGTCTGTAATCAACTAATAATCTTTGCTCTTAGGATTGTGTTGGACTAACAGAGCTTTAGAACTGGTAAAATAATGAATTCATTGAGAGCTGACCTTTCTGTACTTGGATCTTTACATCAGTCTTTTCTAAAATAATTTTTTTTTTAAACTTTTAAGAACAAAAAGATATTTTTTCTTTCAGGAATGTCTCCTACTAGGGTTTTTTTTCCTGTTTGACAGTGGTTCTTCTAACTACATGATGTCACAATTCAAAATTATTTGTATACATGGAAAGAATTTGAAATTTGTTTCCTGATTATATGGAGACAATTTTCAAAAGCAAGTTTTATCTGATATTTGTTTTCCCTAATAATTGTGTAAAGTTGTTGCTTCTTATTGAGTAAACTCTGCTACTAGGATAGCTTTGAAAAGTGTGCCAAAAAAGAACTGCAATCTTGTCAAATGACATTCTGTATAGAATTTAAATGAATCCAAATTTGAGAGTCATCTATTTTAAATTGTCTTTCATTGGGGCAGAACGAACAACTGAGTTTTGAATGTGACACAGCTGTGGAAACTCTTAAACCACAAAAAAAGCCTGAGACAAAAAGCCCTGTAATGGTACATTTGTAACTTTGGATGGTTTTCTGAGCCACCCTCAAATACATGGAAATAAGGTTTTATTTACATAAAACAAAGAATAATAATAATAAAAAAACTAAAAGGAAAGTGCTTCCTCAAGGGGCAAGGCAGGAGCTGAGTGGACACGCACCTTTATTAGAAATCTGTGTCAAGTGAAGAAAGCTGAGACGTTTGGATTCCTTCTGACATGAAATGACTTGGTGCTTTCTCTCACTCATGGAGTTAGTGAAGAGTATTTCAGCAGAGGTGCATTTGCTCAAGAGAAACACTCAAGGATGTGCTGCTCTGCTGAGTTTATGTCCTTGAATTATAGCTTTAACTCTGACTGCTGCTGGAAGATGCAGGAATATTTGACTTTTTTTTAGTATTGCACATTAGCTAAAATTTTGCTGGGAATGGAGGGAAAGATATTTTTTGTGCTGCCACAGGTACATTGCAATTACTGGAACACTATATTCAGGTAAATGCAAGAAAAAATACATGGGATGAATCATCTGAGAACAAGGTGGTTCTTCCAAGTTCTGTGGTAGGACTTCACAGCTTTCTTCCCCCCTGTTTTGGAACAGTGCAATGATTTAGTTGTTTGCTCTCTATATTGGATAGTGTTGCAGGCTTCAGTAAAAGTCTGAGGCAGTGCAGTCGTGCTCTATGTGCTTCAAACAAGAGATGGGTTTTTCCCCTTTAAAAACCTTACCTTAAAGAGATTTGTCCAGAAATACTCTACAATAGCATATCCTCCTGCTTTTCTTTCTGTTACTTCATTCATACTAGATGTCCTCCATTGTTTTGTTAGGTTTTTTTAATATCACTTCAGGAATATTTTTCCCCTGATGCATTACCTCCTTTATTCAAGCCTATTCATTCTCTTACTTGCTTCTCTTGTACCTGTTTTTTAGGTTTTCTGTGTTTACTGTCCTTGGTATCTATAGCTGCCATATAGTTCATGGTTTCTCATCATCTGCTGGCAGTTCCTTTGATGCCTTGGTTTTCAACACTGAACCCTCTTTTCTGAATCCTGTGGCCTTTAGAGGGTATTTATCTGGACACAGAGAAGCATATAGTAGACTTTTTGCCTCCAGCCAATTGGTAAATTATATTTGAAATTAAGTAATAACGGGTCAGTGGATGAGAAAAGTCCCAGTACAAAGGCCTGCCGATGCTTTTGCTCTATTTTCACTGGGATTTTTCCTAGAAAATTGGAGGTGAAGTCTAAGACGATATAGTGAGAGCACATCCTTTGCTCTTCTTCCGTGCAACTTTACCAGGTGAAAGGAACCTATAAAAATGCACACGTGTCTGTACTCTGTAGTGGAATATGTGAATTGAAACTTGTATTTGTAAAAAACTTAGAGAACTAAGTTTAGTTATATAGTTTAATAATATCTGAGTTCTTTAGAGCCTTGTTTTACTGTTTTCAGCTTTGGAACATGGATATGGGGAACATGTGTCCTTTTACATTTAAATTCCTTAACTTCCTGATGCTAATACATTTTCTTAAAATCTTTTCCATAAAATGAAAAGTCACAAGTACAATAGGACCTATCTGTGATCAGGATTTATGGTACTAGGAGCTAATTGACATATTGTCATTAAATGGAATAATTAGTGTTCTTTAGAAGGTGTACTTTTTCATCACGGTTTGAATGACTGACTTAATTATGGGTTCTGAAAGATATTTGATAAATTTATTCTTCTTGTGAGGTTAAATTTCACTTTGAGAAAGTTAGTGAGGCTTTCAAAAAGTTTTAGGTGTCTGTAATGCACCTTGAATAAACTCTTTTAATGCTGGGAGGCCAAAGTCCTGCAATGGGAGAAGAGTGTAAGTGGCCCCCAGAAGGGTGCCGCTGTCCCCTGGGAGTGACTAAGCCACGCACCAGCACCTCCGCACCATATCAGCCCTGATAACACAGATTGCACTTTCACTGACCTGTTTTGCCAGTTGTAAGGGATAGGGAAATCTGGCTTAAATAGCTCCCTTTCCTGCACTAATAGGCTGGGAAAGATGAGAAAGTTACATGGTTTAAGAATGAGAGCTGAGCCTTTGGATGCATGCCCTAAGAGATGTTGGAGATTTCAGCTAAAAGGTTAATCAAAGGCAACTGTGAAGTTTAATTTTACAGTCTGTCTTACACTCCTGGAGAAATTAGTTTAGCAGTAGATTTTGGGGTATGAAATGCAAGATCAGACCTTTTGCAGTTGACCTCTGCTGAAATGTTTTCAGCAGTAGACAGTTTTATTAGAATCTAACAAGCAGCAGTGTTTGTACAAACACTTGGATACGTATGGAATTCTAGAGGAAATGTAGTTTTGAAATGGACTATTCCCCTGGCAAGAGAGGGGCTTGAGTTGAAAAAAATAAGAGGTCTGTGTTTGTTGCATCTTGTGATTTTTGTCCTGGATGCCATGCCAATCATCATGCTTTAAAGTGATACTAAGCATTATTTTAATTGTGTTTGGAATTTGAAACTGTGATTAGTCTTCAGTGTTAGAGTAGGGTAGGTGAGGAGACACTGGAGAAAGGTGTTTTCTGCATGTGTCACTTAGTGAAAGTAGTTGACATCAAATTAGGATCAGCATGTGTCAGAACGCTCATCTTTGGTGACTTATCATTATAGAGCGTTTCTCAGAAAAAGCTGAGGAAACGTGTTTGGCTGGCAACAATTTTTGCTGGGGTGTTACAAATGTACCTTGCCTATTTCTTTTATGCTGTGGGCCATTTATAGGCCGTAAGTGCCTCGTGATTCTTCTCCAGTTGGGACAGACTATTTGAAAGGGCACAGCTTTTAGACATTCAAGGTTCATAACTGCATGTTAGCACCAATCTTTATGCACAGAGTTTTATTTTTATCACTAAGGAAAACGTGAATATGTGACATGAAATCTTAGGTTTTTACTGTAACAGACCCTGGATGATGTAGCTAATGCAAAGAAATCTACTGTGTAGGTATAGTTTTGCACTTTAATTAGAATTGAGGAAATATATTGATGTCATAAAAATCATACTATTACTGTGGCAAAACCTTGTTTTACACATTTCTGTTACAGTGTTTTGTCTCATTCAAAAACTTAGTGCCTACATCAAAAAAGGACAGCAAACTTTTTATTTAAAGGGAGCTCTTATTGTTTACTAATAGGGAATGTGACTCAAAATCCAGATTCCAAGTCTCAAATTTTGCAAACTTCAGTTTTTGGTAATTGAATTATTTTAAATTTAAATGGTAGTAAGTTAGACAGTAAACAAGATATACGTGAACTGTAGACTCCATGGTAACTAAGAATACTGCAGAAATTTAATGAGGACCAGGCAGAGCATTAGCCAAGCTGTTTTTAATGTAACACTAGAAATTCCAGCAGATACCAAGGTCAACCTTCCAAGGGTAAATCACCATGGAATACACTTCTTCCTGCACCAGGAAAGTGTGTCAGCAAGGACTTGGATCAGAAGGTGATTGTGGCGCAGCAGGTGACTGTGCAGCAAAAGCACAGCATGCAAATTTTTGGTTTTCAGACTAATTTTTGTAAATTGCTAGCTTTGGAAAGAGTTCGTAAGAGTCAACTCTTTGGACACAACACATAGGAATTAAAATGTCTGCTAGCAGTAATCTGTTAATAGTCCAGTTACTAAAAAGCACAGTGAACGTGAATATTTTAGGCTGTAAGCCTATTTTAGGCTCTAAGCTCTACGTTCTTTCACCAGAAATATTGGTGAGCTGTCATTATTTTGAGCAGTCCTAGGACTATGCCAAGTTGTGCAGGGTGGAGGTGGCTGTTCTGTCCTCAGCTCATGGCTTTCTCAGAGCTGGCATTCTGGTGAGTCACCCCTGTCTTGGATGCTGTCTGCTCCCACAGTGTCTGACTAGAGGATTCCTGCCTGTTGTGCAGGATAATTTCAGACCCCTTTACAGCTCTGAAGTAACCGTACTCTGGCCCCAGATCTTTCTAACTTGAGTCTTGCAAGTTGTCTGTGATGTGCTAAGCCAGAAGTAGCTGAGAAAATTGTCAATGTTCAGTGCTTTAGGATAAATAATGATTTTTTTCTTGGTTTTACTGAAAAAAAGTAGGTATTTATAGCATTTTCACTCTACCAGAAAATTAGGTTGTAGACAGCTGAATTTTCTAAGCAGTTATGTAAACTTGTGAGAGAGATTGGCCTTACTAATGCTAATCAAGTAATGAAGCAAGACAAATACTAGTTTTTTAGGGTTTCTCAGGTTTTAGAGACATTGCAGAAATGCTAGTCTTACCATCCTCCAGCAGTGCTGTGCAGTTCCAATGAGCAGAAAGGCTCTCAGTCACAAGTTTCAGGGAACAGTGGGAAACAGAAATTTATTTGGCTCGAGGGACCATGAGAGACCACTGGGTCAGGTGAGTAGGATGGGGACTGACTCCTCCTGGATACTGAGGGATGGCTGGGTGATGGCTTGTGCTAGAACTGGGACAGAAACCTGAGCCTTGCTGCTTTTCTGCTGAGTTCTGGTTCTCTCTGAGCTCTAGATCTCTGCTTCACCAATGAGGAATCTCTACATTAGATACATAAGGCAAATATGAACTCTCATGTATTGTCCTGATACTAAAACCCAATGGATTGATATAATCACACCAGCCAGAGATAAGTTAGGGTCATGATTTACTTCAGGTGATTCCGTGAACCTTTTGTTCATCTGCACACATAATTGAAAGCCAGGCCCCATTGTAAATGACATTTTAAAGAGTCTGACGTTTAGTCAAGGTGACCACCAGCTGGCAACTTTTGGAAAAATCAACAATGCAAATCGTGGTCTGTTAGGAGGAATACCACTGTGAGGTCCCCCCTACCTTTGCAAAGAGGGAAACACTCACTGTTTTAATTACTCTGTGTGCTGTGTGACACTGCAGAGACTGCTTGTATAGGCAGTCTACCAGTAAGAGCTGTTATTTGGCTGTTAGTGCAGGGGAGCAGTCTGGTTTTAAGCTTGCATGCTTGTCTTTTGTTAGCAGCAACGCTGTCAGGATAATAAATGAAAACAAGGCTGGTGATTTTGAAATGTGTTGTCTGAATCATGTATCAGCAGGCATTCTGGTACTATAGTCTAGCAAAGGAGGATATGTTGTTTTGTTTAAAAAAGTTAAAGGCTAGATAAAACAATATTTAATCAAGGAAGAAAATTAAAAAATACTATAGAGTATATAAATAATTATGGTTTTTTCCTGCTGACAAAATACTTGATCTTCAAATAGAAGTCATGCTTGAATTTCAGTTTGTATTTTTGTAATGACATATTTTAATGCCACTACAATGTTCAACATCAGTTTGTGCTATACCATCTATAGGAAGCCCCTTTCTGAAAGGAAGCTTTTACAGACTCATGTGAGGCAATCCATCTGTGCTAAGTTCTTTAGCAGTATCTGACAGTTCTAGTCATGGTGAAGAAACATGGAACTGTGAATGACAGAATACCCTAAGGACGAAGCCAAAACATATAGGAAATACTGCCTATTGTCTCAGGCTCCATTAAGAGAAGCACTGTAAAAAAATGAAATATCACATTTTATACACGTGCAGTTACAGCGCAAGCAGCAATATAGGTGGCAGAAGAGATTTGTGCAGGAAGATGCCCTGTAGGACCTTTTGAGAGGTGAAAAAAATGGAACTTCATCAAAACCAAGAGATTCTACAGGTGTCATGGAAAGACAGAAAGCAGTTCACCAAACACAAGCCCTGATCACCAGGGGAGCACAGTGGCTGGCTTTGCAGTGGGCAGTGCCTTCCTGCAGGCTGTGCTGTCACAGGAGGAGAGCTTGTCCCTCCGCTGCCTACAAACTTATTCCTGTCTGTGGAATGGATCTGGGCATCCTACGGCTCTGTGTCCACAAACACACATCACAAAATGAAACACAGACGTGGTCCTAACCATTGGCTGGCTGATTTCTTTCATTGTTGGTTTTATGTCTAGTTCTTTGTTTGTTTGTTTGGATTTTATTTGTTGGGGTTTTTTACGTCTATGTGGTGCCAAAAAGGCTTCACAGTAGCCCTGATTTTGGTGTCTCTTTTTCCAGAAATCATGAAGACAGGAAACTTGTTTTTTTTGCAAACTACTTCTACTCAGAAAAAAGAAATCTGACACTAACATCTGATGACTGATCTTCAAGGGTGAGATAAATCATATAAATATTGATTGTAAAACTGTAGTAGCTAGGTTCACTGTGTTGGATGATCACAGTCTTGCATGAGTGTGTTATCTTCTATTTGGAGATATTAAGATGCATATAAAGACCGTAAACAGTCAAGAAATCTCTTAGCTCAGCAGGCAGACTCTCTCCCTTTGAAAGTGGAGTTTCAGGACCTGCTTACACTGTCCTGGCTCATGTAAGCCAGGAGAAAAGTCATTTGACCAGATTTTGCCATGGCAAGACCAACAATCTGTTCAAGTGCATGAATGTCTTCTGGGGAGTGTTGTCACTGCTCGGAATTGGATTGGAAAAGATAGAATATGACTTCCTCAGTAGATGGACACCCTGGAGGTGGTTCAGCTTGTCACACCAGATAAGATGTGTCCTTTGCCTTTATTTTAAAGTTCATCTATATTTATTTGACTGAGATAAAATTAGACAAAGTTTTAAAAAACACACCAAACTCAAACAACTCAGCCTAAATGAAAAGCTCCATCATGTGCCATAGTGGATAAAAATATTTGATATCCATGTCAAAATCCTTTGAAATTTCAAAAGAAAAAATCATGAATAGAAATGCAGTGGTAAAGGCAGTGAGTTTCTTTTCTTATAGCCTTTAGTATTGTAGCTCTGCTCTTGTTCTGTGATAATCTCTAAATAGTTGATGGTAATTCCCTGTTGATTGAAAAGCAAAAGTGAGCCTTGTGTGTTACTACTTTTCCCTTCTTATTTTATATTCGTACTAACAATGTTTAGGAGCTGAGGAGCCCAGTAAGAGTTTTGAATAATAGTCTTGTTTCTTTTTCTACCATAGAAAAGCAGATACCTTTCTCTAAGCAACCGGCTTTTTCTTAACACTTGTGCCCTGCCTTAGATCAATGTATGCTGATTTCTGCATTCCTTTAGCAAGCTTTTGTCTTTCCCAAGGTTTTTTCACTGTGAATTGGAGTTCAGCAAGTGCATTCTGGTGTCTGTCCTTTCTATGAGCAGAGGTTTATTGCACCAGTTGCCTCCACTCTTCAACATTAGTGGCACTAAGTGGAGTCAGGCTGTTCTTTGGTCCCTGTCCCCATATCTGGTTTTCCTCACACATTTCATTTGTGTGTGCAGGTGTCACAGTGAACGGTTGATGTGTAAGTACTAACGCTTGCTAGTGCTCATATAGATTTTATACTACAGGTCCAGCTGCATGCACTTTTAAATGAAAAATGTCCAGTACCTGATAATTAATGACATACATAGGAACAGTTATGCTGCTTGGGCCACCCCATCTGATGGCTGGATTTGGACACCTCTGAAAATAATAATGATTAGATGATACACGTCAGCCCAAGCCATTCTATGTTTCTGTGATGAGCTCCAATTTGCTGTGTAATCTACAGTGTCCTTTTTAAATATAGAGCTGAGGGCTGTTGGGAGGTAGATTGCTTACTGACCTTTTTATCCTCAGCACGGTGTAATTATTTTTCCTTTGGTACCTTCAGTCAGAAACTGCTATGTTTTGTGGTGCTCTGTCATCAGAAGGATCAGCCCTCTTCCAGAATGCCTGATGTGAATGAAAGTGATTACTATTTCCTAGGATACATTGCAGACAAAAGAAAATGTAATTGCTTCAGACTGGAAAGTTAATCATACCAAATGTCATTTTTTATCAATGATAACAACAGGTGAAATAAAGAAGGATAAGGAAGAATTTTTTTGAGATTATGCAGGGTGTATTGTAATTATCTGTGACAGGCTGAACCCGAGGCAGGTCCTGACCCTTTTTAAATCTATTTATTCTTAGGAGACTAGAAAATAAAAGCCATGACTCTCCCAAAGTGGTATCATGTGCTTTGGGACAGTCTGGTTTTGTTTGCCTTGTCTCATGAATAAATTTTCGTCATGAAATAGCTCAATCACGTTCAGACACAAACATTTATTTGCTGATAATCTAGTCTACTACTATATAAAATTCAACTCATATTAGTCTGCAGATGAAATATGTTTATATGGTAAAACAGTTACGGTCACATAGAGATATTGTATAAAAATTACTATTTTTTTATGCTTTTCTAAGGGTAGCTGGGTGATGTGGAAGAGATGATTTATGAGCTTGCTGCACTAAGCAGTGGCTTGAAGGCTTAAGGGACTAAATAATGCATACAGGATGCAAAAATATTTATTTGAGGGGAGAAGGACAAGAAATTACTTTGAGTTTTTGTGTAACTTCCAGTAGCACAGTAATTTTGCATCATAGATTACTCTTCTATCAACTTGTCAAATGTATAAATTAAAGAAACAGCTGGAGAAATTCCACAGCAATATTGCAGTGCTTTCTTCCATTCTTTTTGACTAAAAAGCATCTGTCTAAGTTTTTATTGATTCTTAATGGGATAGCTGAAATTTTATGCAACTGTCTTGTTTAGCCTCTGTTTGTATTAAGCAAATACCAAATGTTCTAGATACCAACCACCTCTTGTGAACTAAATCAGTGTTTTATTTTCATTTCTTATATCAGTTCCTGTTAATTGCTTCTTAGATGAACTTTTTTTTGCCCTGTCAGCATCTTTCTGAAATGGAAAATATTTAAGATGCTATTTTGCTTACATCATCTTTTGCCATCAGTGTTATGCTTAATTAGAGATCATGGAAACCATGTTTGTCATCATTTATGATGGACTTTTACATTGCTTTTCAATTTCTGTATATTTCTGATTACTGCAAGCAAAACTCTCATGGTTTGGTGGTCTTTTCATTTTCCAGTCAGTTTCAGAGAATCACAAAATGGTTTGGTTGGGAAAAGACCTTTAAGTATCATCTTGTTCCAACTTCCCAGCCAATGCATAACTTTTGTTTCCACCATAATACTCATGGTCTTTAGGGACACAGTTTATTAAACTCATTAACCAAAAGACATGCAAGCTCTATTCCAGGCAGTATTTTAGGTGTTGAAGAGGGAATGTAAATTGAAGAAAATGTAATGTTGCTCTATTTTTTAAAACAAATAATTACTTTTACACTGGTTTAAGTTTTCTTTTTCAGAAATCAAAAATGAGAACTAGTCTATGTATAATAGAAGTAGTATGAATAAAAAATATATTAATCTGTAAATATCTTAAACATACATTTAGACTTTTCCTCCCGATCTTATTGGGATCTCACGAGGTGCTATACTATGCACAAGATTTTAAATGAGATAATACTGAGTGGAGGACATAGATAGCATTTTAGGTAACCTACTCAGGAATTTCTGGTGTTTCTGGCAGTTTTTGCTTGGAAGCTGAGGTACCTGCAGGCCCTTCAGGGCTATGTGCTGTTGGTGCACAGTGAAGCAGCAAAGAATGAATATATTGATAATCCAGTTTGCTGCCTCCCTTCCTGGTCAGTCAAAGCTGATGCTTTCTACAGCTGCATGATACTTTTTACTAGTATGCAATAGGGAAACAATACGAAACATTAGATTTGAAATTCTTGTCACAATAAAGCAGCCTACAACAACAGGCTCTAATTTAGAGGCTAAACTGAGGAAATAATTTTAAGAATCTTAGCTCACTTAGCAGCAATAAAACAGACAGGGAATGATTGGGGAAACACTTCGCTGGAAACAGTACTAGATGCTAATGAAAACGACACACTGTATCTAAGAAAGGTTTCCCAAATACAACAAGACTGCATTTTGAAGTCCCTTTTTCTTAATAAACTGTTCAGGAAGAACCATATACCCATGGAAACTTTGTCAGTGTTCTTCTACTGATACAAATATAGAAGGAATTTCTCTTACCTGTTGGCTAAGCTCGCATTCTCCACTCTGAGCTGTGAAAATACCAGAAGAAAAATTACTCAAACATGCATCATGGCCCAAAGCTGGGCAACCATCTTTTTTGTTAAAGTAATGTCTAAACTGAAAAGATGAAGTAAAATATCTATAGTTGGCACATCAAAGATACTACTGTAACTGGGTTGCTGCTGCAAGGAAAGAAAAGTGGTTTGGATTTGCACTGAAGTGATTTTTCTCTTCTTAAATGGAAAAGAAAATATTGTTTTAGGATCTTAGAAGACATTTCTGTCCTTCACGTGATATCCTGTGATACTTCTTTGCGTGTCAATGTAAAGTGCTGCTTGCTTGGCATTGAAATGGCTCCTAACTTCTCTTTTGTTGTGAGTACAATGGTTTTTGCCTTTTCATATTTTTACATATAAATGAGAAAAAATTTAAAATGAAAAAGAATGTATATAACTCAGACTTAGCACATTGAGCAGGATTGAGTGCTTTATATATAAGGAATAGAACTCTCTGAAGTTCAACCTTACCTCTTCCTTCCTGCAAGGGTGCTACACAGTATTTTGCTCTTTTAGTGTTAATCAAGGAGAGGTTTATAAAATGGGTGAGAGTACAATTAAGTGTTCTTAAGAAATGAAAGTATATAATGAAAGCTAAAACTAAGCTAAACTAAAATTAAAAAGTGGAAAAGGAGTTTAATATGGAAATAACTTCCAAAAAGCAAGAACAGTTTTTTCTTAAAAGTGGGATCTCTGCTATTCACCTGTTCTAATGGTGTGCTTTTAAATATATTAACGAACTGAACTAAATAATGCCTGTACTTCTGAACCTTTTGCACTAAACTCATACTGATGCTTCAAGATCCTTCGGAAGAGCTCTGGACTAATGCTAGTATGTTAAATCTTGTCTCAGTAAAAGCCAGAAGATATCCAGCCTGAACAGAATAGTAAAATGAGGTGTAGAGTGCAGGTGAAGCAGAGAAGCTTGTCTCGTTTCTCCATGTACATCCTACAGGGCTGAGCTCACCTTCAGGGACCTGCCATGCCTGGTAACGGCCTGCTTTCTTTGGCCAAATGAAAGAATTTGGGCTGGTGCTATTGGATAATTGGTACACAGTGTAGTAGGATCAGTAATTCTGTGTACTGTAAAAGTTGAGGCAGTTGTGAGATTTGGTTTTAGTGACAGACTGGTGATCTCACAGTTCTCATTGTAATGTTACTGCAAGGTACTTTGGGGATATCTCTGTGTCTTTATTTACCGGGTTCTTGCTTCTAGTGTGGAACTAACCTGCCTCATATATCTCTCCTGGCCCCTGTTCAAGTCCGCAGATCCCTTCATGACCACTTGCACACTTGTGTAAGCCACAAAGCAGAAAATATACAGAAAGCCTTCCTGCACATTGATTTCCTGTATGGCAGCAGTATTACAGCAGTTGATTTGTTTCAGCCTATCAGTGAAGAAATCCTATACATCACTGACTGGAGATTAAAAAAAAATAAAGAAAAAATAATTGTGCAGGGTGAAAAAGTGTGCAGAGCAAACTCTTACTTTGCAAAAGTATGGTAACACATGGACCTGTAGTGAGCTGGTTAGGTGTGAAAGAACCCAGGGAAAACTGACCTTACATATTTGTGACTTGACAAAACTCTGGCTCTCCCAGAGAATATAAATGTGAGTATAAGTGAGGTTCTTAGGAGAACTTAAGGGTTGGAATTTCTGCAAAAGTTCCATTATGTTTAATCCATTTTTTGCTTCACGACAGGGTCTTTTCTAAATGTTTGGCCATAACAGACAATTCTCTCTACAACCTCTTGCAGATCTAAAGAATAAAAAGCTTTCAGAAAAACAACTGAAAACCCTTAACAAACTGATAAATGTCCAGTCCTAAATGAATGCATAATGCAGTATTTTAGACTAAAGAAGGAAAAAATTATCTTAATGTTTTCCAAACTTCTTCTCAGCCCTCATCTAAAATTTTCGGATGAGTGCCATGCGTAGTTTTGCCAGATAGCAACAGTTGGTTGTAATTTAATTGTGAAATTTAAAAACTTTCTAGAAAATTTTGTACTACTTGGAATATTGTTGTTGTCCAAGTAGGGCCAAATCCCTCAAACTCAGCTCTCACAAAATAACTTTCTTTCCCTCAGGAAGGAGAAAGAAAAGCAAGAATTTTCTTTTTCTGCTGTACTGTACTCTTTAGTTATCAAAGCAAGGCTGTAATAAAAATTCATAGTGATTTTAGACCCTGTACCTCTTCATGTCCCTGTGTTTAATTTGTTTGTTTCTTTTATTCCCTCTGAAACCAGGGATAAAAGGCAAATTCGCAGTGTCTGTGGGATTCAGCAATATTGTCTTATTCATGGCTAGAGCTGGTCATTTATTTCTTTTACAATCCTGTGGTGGCTTTATTGTTGGTTTCTGAAGAAAGTGGCTTTATGGACCAATTTTTTGTCTTAGATGTTTAAGAATTATACTAGGGACCTCGTGGATACTTCAAAAGTAATTTCCTAATAGTTACTAGTTCAATGAGGATTTAAATGTATTAAAAAAAATTTCATGCTTTAATCTCCTTAATTCTTTAGGAAATGTGGTCTTGTTACCCTCCCTTTTTGGGTAATTTTTGGCAGAGCTGAATGCATCTGGAAAAAGAGAATCTGTGAGCAGGAAATGCACAATTTGGATAGAAAACGTTTGCCTTTTAGATATGCTAGCCAATAAATGTGGGATCCAACGGGATTTAATCATCTCCTAAGCTGAGCATTAGTTTGCTCCCTGCTTTGGATAAGATGCCCAAAGAGGTTTTGCTGGCAGGCCTCACTCAGGAGAGGAAGAGTTGACTTTTGTCATAGAAATAGATTTGTCATGTTGTTGACTTGCCACCTTTCCACCCTTGTCTCCTGATTTGTTAGAGTTTATGTCTCACCCATTTGGTGTGGCTTTTTTCCCTGTTGAACCCCAGAGCAGGTACCAATGTCCATTCCAACAGTTCTGCCTGTGCAGTGGATTTTACCTTTTTTTTTGTGTGTGTTGTTCTGCCCCTCAGGCCCCACCACAGCTTTCTGATAGCCCAAGGCTTTCTGTAGATGTCTCAGAGAAAATCTCAGACTGGGAATTTGGATCCTTGGAAGAGGGACAGTACTGGACCATGCGGAGCTTCCTCATGTAAGACTTGTTTCCTGTCAGTGGTCAGATCTCCTCTCTGAAGTGCACTAAATCAAGATGTTGGAGAACCTGCACATTTTCATGTTTCTCAGACAGATTGTTTTAGAAATGAGATTAAGGGTATGGAAATGGATAGAAAACTGTTCTTTTCACTTTCACAGATATGATCATGTGCAATATTTGGTATTAAGAAACTGCAGAAAAGCTGTTATCCTGTGGGATGCTTGTCGTGTTTTACCTAACTTTTTTTAACTTATCTGAACTTTCTGGAAACAGCCTTGGCTTGTAAGACAGTTTTTCCTTTTCCATTTGAATAAAATTCTGCAACTCCTTAACAGTGTTATTCAAATTGAATAGATTCTTGGACTGATGTTAATTATTGCTTATATTTTAAAAGTTCAGAAGAGCTCTAAGTCAGAGATGTTAAAACCCATAATTGGCATGTAATCAGGCATCAAATGTGTGATGTGTACAGGTGCTTGCTCATTAGTTCTAGTAAAAAAACAAATTCTGGTATGGTGTGGTTGGAAGTTAACGATTCAGAACTGACTGGATGATACCTTCAGATCAACTTGATTCAGTACAGGTGTTGAGGCCAGAGGACTCCCTGAATACATGATCAGAGTAGCCAGCCCCAGGTTTGAGGATGGAGTAAAGTTTTACTTGTTTGAGACTTGAATGAAAAGTTACTGAGATCTTGAAGTTGCACTGAATCCGTATTTTCACTCAGGTTGGGTAACTGTGGCTTTTAGCTAGTGCACTTTAGCCTTTTTTGTCTTGTGCTGCACCTCACCTTTTGTCTTTGTTATATTCTGCAAGCTTTAAAATCTTTGTAACGTCCCTCTATTAATTTAATACATTGAAATTATGCAGTCCTTTTTCTGTATGTATTATCAACTGGTAGTGGTCTTTCAAATCCCAAATTTCCCACATTGATTAAATAGTAGTTGTTCCAAATATTTGCACCACTACTTACTTACAACTGCAGGTATGTGGCAGGAACTGTAATGTGAATTTCTGGGAGATTAGTGCTCCTGTTCTGAGGTAGCTTCCTGTGAGGTAACTGTTGGATTTGGTCAGTACTTTTTAGTCATTGTAGCTATAAAAGAGCCTTGTATTTAGAAAAATAGTTCAATTAACCAACTGAAGAAGAAAGAACCATACTGCTGTATGTTGATTCACTTCAGCATGTTTTAAAACAGTCCTCCCTGAAGATGTCTTTGCTGGGTCTTGGAAAAGAGATGTGAGGAGACAGAAACTAAACAAGGAACAGGAGAAAGCAGGGTAGGAGCAATTAAAGCAAGGATGTACCATAGAACAAATAACAAGAGGGGAAGAGAACAGAGAAATTTTTTTTTTTTTTTAGCATTGAGTGGGAAATTGGTCAGTATTACAGTGCAATTCGATGTGCTGGTGTCTATGTTACGTTATCTCTAATATCTTCAGTAGAGAAGATGCAACTAATGGAGGTTTCCTTCTTGCTTTAGTTTCAAGGTAATTATTATGGTGTTAAGGTCCAAAGACCCAGTGCTGATTCAGGAAGTCTATAACTTTCGAATACAACCACTGTTGCTACAGTTTATTGTTCTATATCCTGTCATGGTTACAATGAGCTTGTGAGCATTTGTTTTTACCTTTTCTTCCTTTTGATGGTAGCCTTCTTTTGAGTCCCATTGCTCAAAGTGTGAAGAGGAGTGATATTGTCTACTTAAAATAATTCTTCTGTCTTTTCACTGTATCAAAGTACAATGTTCTTCTCTATATAATGATATGTAACAAGTTCAGTGCAAGGAAGAGCAACAGAGACAGGGCAGAAGAATGTTTTTGGATACACTTGAAAAATTTGAAGGAAATCCCCCAAAACATTTTATTTTCTCTTAGGTACTGAACAGGGTGCTGCATGTTTAAGTCAGCAGCCCCCATAAGGTAGAATTTACCAAGATTGTGATACCTGCCAACTTCTATTTCTATTTAGAATAATTAATAGACTAAGCTATTGAGAACATGTGATTGGAGAGTATAAGGGATCCATGCTTCCTGAGATAAGTAAGGCCATAGCCCTGGAGAATGTTCTGTAACAAGAATAAACATTTTTATGAAACTTTAATTAAAATGAAACTTAGAGAAGTCAGTATGGAGTCTAAAGAAGGGGCAGCACTGCAGCAGCTTTTCTCTGTTGGTGATTAATTTTGCTGCAGGCATTCTGTATCAGCTGGAGTTTTCCCAGCATGTTCTGAGAGAAATGGACGTCTACCCTGCAGTTCCTGAAGTGACAAACAGTCCCTACAATATCAAGCAGTCATGTGTATAATGATCTTCATCTCATATGAAAACTGTTTGTTTTTTCTTGAAAACTTTGGAGAAAGGATTTTGAATCTTGTGCTGGTTAATAATAAAGCTGTCTTCACATGTTTTTTTGAGGAGGGATATATGAGTATCTGAAAAGCATTCTAGTGTTATGTGACTAATGATTGGATAAAGTTAATGAGTAGCATCTGTTCTGCTAGAACAACAGCTTAATAAAGCTGTCCACTCTTGAAGATGAAGGATGTTTGCAGATGAGTGGCATAGTAGTTGTTGAGGGCTGAACCAGCTATTAGTTTCTTAGAAGAAGATTCTGCTTCAGGGAAACCAGCAGGGTTCACTGATTAGGAGTAGATTCTGTCATTCCCCTGTCCTAATGTATCAACACATCAATTTCACTCTTATGCTTCCATCTAGACTCACACAAAATGAATGAGCAGAACTTGCTAGTCATTATGAGCTGGGTGGATCAGCTTGAATATCTGACAAGATCTGATCAGTCCAAATTCTGCATGAGGTTGACCCACCTCGAGTGAAACAACTGTCCATTCTGTTACAGCAACGTCACGAGCAGCGTTTCTTTAAAGGCTTTCGAGTTGCAGTCTCAGGTTGTGCCTCGCCTCGCAGCGGCTCAGGCAGTGCTGACTCAGCACAGCGATTCCGAGAGCAAGGCTGAGCCGGCCGCCTGAGGGGCCGAGGGCGAGCAGAGCAGGCGCATCCTGCCGCTGAGTGGTGATGGAGATGTGCTGCAGCCTCATTACTGTAATTAGTGCCCGCGCTGTAACCAGGGTGCCTGATGGCTTCTCCAGGTAGAAGAGATGGTTATGGCTGTTCCTAGTTAGCGCTTCTCCCTTTGCAATAGCTACTTTTGGCAAACGGTGCCTCCCTATTCTGGCTCCATCCATCCCACATTTATGGCTCTATCCATATCCAGATGCACTGATTTGATTCTCTTCATGCAGTTTTGAACCTGCAGAAGGGAGAGCAGCCCTTGCTTGGGGTAATTTCCTTTCACATCACACAATAGCCATTTTCTTCTTTGGACAAGGTATTGGCTCTTGCTTACCCAGCTCTGAAGCCAGTTGTTTCTCTTTGCTCTTTCAGAAGAAAATCAGAGTAACTTTTCACAAAATGCCTGTAAGCAATAAATGAGTAGCACCTTCTAAGCTATGCAGATGGGAACCATGTACATCTGGAAAGTGGTTGTGTAGACAAAGCACCCATCTACAGAAGGAGGCCACTTCTGTAAAGCATTGTGCTGGCAGGGAAGCCTTTTTCCTAAAAAGGAGGTGGCTCTGGAACTGTGTCCTGTCATTCTAATATCAACTATTGCAAGTATTTTGTGTAACTATTTTTTAATGCTCTGGTGATGTGAGATTCATCTTAGGTTTCAGTATGACAACAGTGCACTTTTCTTTATATACCATTCCTCCAGTAACAGCAGAAACTTATAATAATTCCCCAGACCTTTATTTTGCAGTCCTGTTACCAAACCTGTTTATTCACAAGACTCTGCCCTCATGCATATTATGCATATTATGTTTCCCTTGGCATGTAAACAATAAGAAACCATTTCACTCTTTCCCTCACCTACTGTGGAAAACCTCTCCCAGAAATGATAAATTCCACTGCAACCTATATTTTGCAAGCTACAATCACTTTCTAGCTTTGTTTCATTATGTTTCATTTTTGTAAACCCTCAGTAGTTCCACACTAAAAATCAGGAAAGACTTAGGAACTCTTCCTGATGTTTTCTGTGGCTCAAAAGATTTGAGTGATGTAAAGGTATTCCTTGTGCTGTGAGTAGTGTTGGGTGGCATTGTAACCATGAAAGATTTATGTTAATCCTAGATTAGTTTTTACTACATATGAGTTCATTCCAGCTAAATTTTAATTTCAAGCAACTTGTTAAAACCCTGCATTTTAGTTCAATGATCCATTCTAATTTCTAGCTTGATTTTTATAGCTTCTTTCTGTAATTATATTCACAAATATGCCAAAATATGCACATTAATCTTAATAATTTCTGTTAATGAGTTACAAATTTTATTTCATATTGTGGGTAGGTACATCTTAGAGTGCTGCCCTGCCTGTTCAGTGGTGGTTCCTGGAGCTACTCAGAGCTTTTAATAGAGGATGCTCTCTTAACTTCATTACCGAAACAAATGCAGTGCTTGTTTTGCACAAAATTTGAATGTGAAGACAGCACTCAAGACAAAAGAGCGAGGAGGCAATCTTGATTAGCTCTCTGCCTCATTATGAGATGCTGGGGGTTGAGGGAATGCTGTCTGCCTTTGTGAAACGAAAAAAGAAATTTGCTAAATTCCAGTTCAATTTTGTCGAAATTGCTGGTACTGAGACACATTCATGTGCAGTATTAATTTGCAAGAACTAGAGAGAATATCCTCTGAAGTCTGAGCAGTGATATACATGGATAGGAAAACTATGGGGCTTTTAAAGGATAATGCTTATAAATTTGTTACAGCTTAGGTTTAGCTATGGCAGTTAACAGAAATCTAAATAACACTTTCATATACATAATCTACCTGAAAATGGACACCTTCAGAGTATAGTTGGAACTAAATTTGTGAATAGAAAACTGCAGGATTTTATTGTGTGTTTCCTGGAAGGATGTTAATGCAATCCGTGTGTTGAAAGAAGTTGGGAGATCAACTTGTTTAGATTTGACTTTTCACCTTGGATACAAAGCATTGTAGGACCCCTGTTTTTTGTTTTAGCTGTTCAGAGATGCTTTAGACCAGAAATCTGCAACAGTTTTCATTAGAACTAGATAGAAAGGACTTTTCTGCAAATTTTTTGTGTAACTCAAGGCATTTGAATATTATTGGAACTTTTAGACTTGACCAAAAGCAAGACATACTTGTGCTAATAAGGAATATGCTTTTATCTTACATTCCATACTTCATGCATGATTCAGTCTATCGTATCTTCTGTTTAAATTCTTATCACACATTATTATGTATGCTTATAAAACAGTATTTCACTGAGCTCAACTGATACTACTTACTACAAGCTTATAAGTAAGAAGGGAAAATAGGTTGATAATATAACCATCTGAGCTGAGTTTGTGAAGCAAACAGGAAAGATTTTCCTCACAGCTTGCGATAAAAGCTTTTAAGAACACAGAGAAAATACTCCCAGCCACCCAGCCAAAAGAGAGCGCTCACTAGAGAAACAGACTTTCAGGCCTTTGCTCCAAGTCTTAGGTATTTTAGACTCCTAGTGTTTTGGAATTAATTTGGTCACATTTTCCTTTTGCTTAAAGAAATAAGTCATGCAGGAAAACTGCATTTACTGTTTGTAGTCGAGACATTTGCTTATCAAAGATACGTGAAATACTGCTGCTTACTACTAGGTTTTCTCTTTTAACCACTCCTGGTTTTGTCGGAATTCACTGACAAAACAGGCATGGCTTTAGTAGCTAATGCTTTTCTTTACATGAGGGGGGGAAGTCCTAGTACCAACATGTTGCCATAAACATGGGCTATGACTTTGATGGGAGGTTCGCTTGTTTAATGAGAGAAGTTGTGGACTTTTTTTTTTTTGAGTAAAGCCCTACTTCCAAGGATTCTATGACAACACCATTAAACCCAAAGAGGCAAAGTAGCAGAACAACAGCTATTCTCAAGAAGTCCTCCATGTTAGGAACTATTATTGGAATTGAAGGTCAAGAAAAACAACTGTGTTCACTTGCTGTCATGTGTGTGCTCTCCCTCCAATGTAAGTTAAGGAGCTTTTCAAGCCTATTGCACAGCAGAAAGTAAATAAGCTTGCCAGAATTTTATGTCCAATGACATTATTTGCAGTTAGAATTTAACAGTTTCTTGTGCAACTACAAGAAAGTGTAATCTTTTACAAAAACTGTGATATCAGATGTATTGTGGTAATCTCAAAAGGCACGAGAAATTATTTTTTGCCTTTTGACTGAGCACTGCAGGAGAGAGAAAAGGAGGTTGCAGAGACCAGTCTGCAGGAGATAACACAGCAGCAACCTTGGCCAAGAGAGGTGGAGCTGGGAGGGGAGACAGGGCAACAAAAGATTTCATCAAGGTGAGCTGAAACAGAAGCTGCAGGCAGGACTGTGCAAGTCTTGCTGATGAAGGGTAGATAGGAACCCCCATGTAAAGAATTGGTAGTACGTGCAGGGGCTCTACTTGTGGTGCAATTAGGATTGTTTAAGGGGAGTGGTCAAGATTGCACATTGCTTTGATAATTGGGAGGTATGATGTATAAATAAATTACTTATGAATTGACATGAAAAAAAACTACAAAAACCCCTCTTTAGATAAACTTGCAGCCTGCTAAAGAACAACGTTGTTTGTGTCAGAGATTGAAAGGGTGACAGGTCTTTGAACAAACATCAAGAGAGGAGCTTGTCTGCGGAAAAAGATGTGGAGAACAGGTCCTGTGACACAAGAAGTTGATTTCATTAACTGCGGTTCTGTTGCCACTGCAGAGCAGTGCCTTCATGTGAGACTGAAATGCTTCTGTTTGAAAACCTGCTCAGGGGGCTTGCCTTGGCCTGGGGACATTGATCTTGTTTATTCCACAATTCAGGGCTTAGTTACCTTTAGAGTGAAAATTGTCAGTAAATGGCAAAAGGGTTTAGGTCTTTACTTTTGTTTTGCAATATAGTGAAATGAATCCTCATACAGTTTTGTTAGCTGTGAAAACCCTTATGATTTATTTGGTAATGTAAGGAGGATCTTTCCAGTACTATTTTTGAGAAGTTATGTTTTCAGCTTGAGTTGCATTAAGCATGTTTCCCCTCCAAATGTGACCAGGGACTTTGACTGCTGCGGCAATATTTTATTTATGATTTTTTTCAATGACCCCTTTCTATGGTTTTATGAAAATAAACAGAAGTGCTTTTACCTTAGAAGAAATTTACCTGTTTAAACACTTGAAACATTCTCTGTCTTTATTTTATATTTATTTTGAATATTTTATTTTTTGAGTGTTGCTCCTGTTTTAATGTTTCATAAGAATCAGAGCATCTTTTCATATTACTTGGAATTAATTTAACTCAAACCTTGGCTGTAACCTTGGTGACTCGTCTTTGTGAGGATGTTTTGCAGCTTGCAGTGATCTAGTTAGTAGCAATGGATTTAATAGCAAGTTTGTAGTTTTTTCCATGTAAAATGACAAGGAGATAAATTCTGTCTTCTGGGCAATTTTCTAGACATATCTGAACTAGACAAAGAGAGTCTTTCCATGAAGCCTCACAGGAACTCCAGGGCCTTAGAGTGACCAAAGTAACACCCAGGTCTCTTCAGAATGTGTTTCCGAGTACCGTGGATGCAGCAAAGCTACAGAAGTCTTTGTTATTTCAAATTTCGTCTGAGAACCTGAATAATAGGAGTTGGCCACAGAATAAACCGGTGATTTTAGTTCACATTTAATGCTGGGCTCATAAGGTCACATAGGTTTCTGGTTAACTTGGAGCCTATGAACAGCAATGAGCCTATACTCTGGTTTTCAGCCTTTGCTCAAGATTTGAGTTGAGATATTTAAACCTGATTTTGAAGAAAATTTAGGAATATGTCTGATTACAAGTCTGAGATTAGTGGCTCCATACCCACATTATAAAGGAGATTACTTGTGTGCTTAAGATCTGCCTTTAATCTTGACATTTAACTTGAGTACAGGGATTAAAATAGAGAACATGGGTACGTAAGATTTATGTGGGTATCTACAAGTACTGAAAAGAGCACTACCAAATGATTTGGGTAAACAGTACAAAATCCTCTGATACTTGAAAATGTTTTCTGCAGGGAAAATAATTTCTTGAGTTTTCTTGAATTTAATGGTGGACATAAAAATGGTGGAAGTCTTCCAACACCTAGATTTTGTTGAGGTTTTTTTTCCTGTGTCAGTTTGCCGTTTAAATAAAACTTACAGTACTAAATTCTGGCTTTAAAATTGTTTTTCAAATTCACCAATGTCATTTGCTCATAAAGATGAGTATTCGTTTGATCTGTGCTTCAGTTTGCCTCTCATTATTAATTTTACAATTAATAAAAAGGCAATAAAAAGCTCTTTGGTTCAGGCATTCTGTAGATTCACATATAGGAAATTTGAATGTAAACTACTGCACTTAAAAATATAATGAGGAACATGAATAATGATGCTTTAGTAGTTCTGTGAGGTGCACAGAAACCTCAGCTTCTGTAAACCAGCCTTGACAAACCTTCAGAATTGGGCCCATTTGCATTCGCAAACATGCCTGAGTGACCTGGAACCTCCTAGCAGCGAACAGAATGAATGATTCAGACAGATGTTTGGTTTATAGGATATTTGGGTCAAATTAATGGTGGGACCAATTCCAGACATTTCAATGCAATTTCCTTCCTTGGCTTTACTTAACATTTAGAAACCTGGTCACAACTCAAATAGATGTAACTTGCTAGTACAGGATGGACGTAAGCAAAAACCCTGACGACTTTTTTGTGAAGGTCATCTTATGTTTCTTTGCTGGGTTACTTGACTAATCAGCAGAAAATACACATAATGTGTACATGTGTAATATTTATAAGAACACACAGCAGGGACAAAGATTTGGATTCCTTCTTTCAGTTCTGTTTACTCACTGTCCTCCCTTTTGTGAAAAAAATGTAATCATATATACAGGAAAAAAAATCACCAGCAGAGGATGAGAATAAATTCTGCTAGCAACTGTGGGTGCACTAGAATTCAGTATCAAATAAGTAGTTTGGCCACAAAGAGACAATGTCTTCCACAGACAAAATGATTACAGACAGATTTGTGTTGTTTTTTGAATAGACATTGAGTGTTAGAAAGTTCAATACAAGCCTGGGTATCTCAGCAATAACAGCCACCTTAACACTGTCTTGTAACCATGGTGGAAGCTCTGATGGCCTCCTGAGTTCCTATTCTGTCTCATTATTTGCACTAATACAATTTTCTAGTGCAGAAAATGGGGTGGGATGTTTTTCTGAATGTACATACTTAGCATAAAATGAAAGCAAGAGTGGGTTTTGACTGAGACATAGCCTTTGTGGGGATTTCAGGAACTCTACAGCTTTCTTTGTGCCCTCTCAGCTGTGGCAGTTGCAGTTAATTACAAACACTTTCCCCAGAGATGCCCTGGCACAGCACTTACTGTGCTGGTGCAGCAGCACTGGCCTGCACAGAAATGGGGTATTATCTCATGTGCTCCTAGGAAAAAGCAGAGATAAAAAGAAAGCACTGCTAACCAAAGACAGGACTTTAAAATCTTGAGGGGCAGTTAACATTTGGCTTTCAGAATTCAATGGGAATATTGCTATAGAAAAGGTAGACAGTAATTTTGAAATTGCTAATTTTAATGCGATGTATGAAAAATTATTCAAGAGTGGTGCTGGATGTGGTGGGTCCAGAAATATGAACCGGCTTGCAGTCAATAGGAAATGTCATCTGAGAATAGTGGAGATGTGAAACCACTTCTTAAATACAAACAGTTCAAGGTGAATACATTAAACAACGGACTTAAACATCTTTTAAAGACAGCAAAGTGTTTTTATCTGGTTTCTGCTGCCACGCTCTAGCCAGGGTTCTGCCTCACCAGATTGCATTATAACTGCTTGTGCTGGGAAGGAAGTTTGTGTAGGGTTGTTGTGCTTCTCTTTGGTTCCTGACCCCCTGACAGATGGATTCCTGTCCAGCTTCATCATCCTGAAGTCTGTTCTCCAAGGAAGTGAGTGATGACTATGTCACAAACATCTTGCCATGAAACTGCTATTAATGAGGATTTCTATTGGTAGCAGCTAGCACTGATTGTTTTCTCTTTCTCTTGCTCTGCAGCTGCACGCTCTACACACTCTATCCAAGGACAAACCGTCCCCCCAGTGGCTTTTTAAAAATATTTTTTGATCATGCCAAGGACATTCCACCCAAAAAAAAACCCAAACCAACCCCCAAAAAAAGGAGTCTGATTTCTTTTGACTAGTATGAATAATACTTCAAATTGTTTCATGAAATGGGCCTGGTAAAAAGCCAGTCCAAGGGAAAGAATGTATATATGGAAACAAAATCATAGTGGATTGGTAGAATTTTTTGGTGTGTTTTCGGAGTAGATAGAATGCACTCATTTTTTGCCAAAAATGCACTTAACAGGGTTGTACCTGAAAGATTCTTTGAAATCATAGTGATAGAATGAAGATCTAGCAAAGAACTCTTATGTCCAGTAATATCATGTTATATAAAAAATGTTTATGTGGACATTTTTCCTCTGTCCTTCCGGAGGAGCAGTTTCAGGGAGAAAGTCTGTATGAACATTTATTAATAAAGATGTATTTGAGAACAAAAAATTGATGTGTACAACTCAGCTGGAATGAGCTGTTGGTACTTAAAAGGCAGAGCAGTTGCTGAGTTGGAACTTGTAAGTGTATTCACTTTCAAGTAAATAATTTGGGGCTGAAATGTTCTGGTTTGAAAGATGGCTGCTTCTTTACTTCCAGTGTTCTGGAATTTGTAAAAGGAGTATACTTATCTGAAACCTGAATATCAGCCTTTTCTTTAGTCTGCTGTATGCATTTTATTAGCAAATGTTAATATTTAACTACTAATATTTAGAATTCATAAGTGTATTCTAGGTGCATCTGTTCTGAAAGTAAAGAAGCAATACAGGATTGTCTCCACAGAATATTATCTCGAGGAGAAGTCCACAAAACAGCCACAAAACTTTAATATGTTCTTGTCTTGCATTGACTTCATCCCCTGTAGTGTAATATAAACCAGAAGGGATGAAACTATGACTGGTTTTAGTAATGTAAAGGATGTGTATTGTGTATGTTTCCTTATTTAACTCATTTCAGTGACAGTTATTTTCAAAAATGGTGAATTTGACATCATAGTGACTTTAGGACAAGTGAAGTAAAGCTAAATACAACCCAACAACTGCCATGGAAAAACAGCAAGATGGTTTAATGCTTGAATAATTTATTACTGAATAAATAGGAAAAGTCTAATCCAAATGAAAGGCATGAAAAGGCTTTCTACAAAAGTAGCTGTTTAAACTTGAGGGAAGGACCACATCAGTTACTTGAACATAAACAGATGTTGCTATTTCAATTCAGATTTGTATATTCTGAATTTAAATTCGACCACAGAACCAAAATCCTGATTTTCTCTTGAGAGATGAAAAGCTAGAGCTTGCTTCTATCTGCCATAATATTTTTGCTAATTCAAATTCCTTCTTGGTTTTATCTTTGCTGTTCCATGTTCACGGTGGTATTTGTATTGTGCCTTTTTGGTTCAAGGTTTTCTGAAAGATGGTTCAAGATATACAAAAAATTGTCTAACTTTTTAACTTCTTTAAATATGTGACCTTTACTGGGAGAGTACAGTTATGTTCTGAATAATTTTGGTAGGAAAATGAATATGAAAGAGTTTTAGGTGCCCTGGGAAGAGCTGCACGCTTGTGGAGGGAGACAAGGGGTATGATCTGAAGCAATTTGTGCCCAGCACCATTCTATTTCAGTGTGGTGAGTCTGTGCATTGTCAGTCACGTCCTGGGTTCTGCAGCCTCTTGTCACAGATATGTCAGCCCCCATTGCCTTTAACAGCTCTGGCAGAGCAATACTGCAATAATGACTTCACCAGAAATAGATGTAGGAAGCTGCTGGGAAACATTATTTCTGATGGTGTATGGAATTTGGATTGCTAGTAATTGTATTAAAAAATTTCTATTTCTCAAGTGATACTATTTCTTGTAATTGGTATTGATACTGGGACACACGTCATGACCTTTCCCTGTTTTAAGTGGGCTTCAACTTTTCCTTTTGCTTTGTTTTCCCATTCCATATTACAGTTCAACTGGAATAATAAAGAAACAATCTGATACGCTGGGTCCTCAGTGCCTTTTCTCTTCATTGCTGTGAATTGAGTGGCACTGTCAGAGAGGAGGAGGCTCAGTGTTCTGTTTGCTTGCTTTAAATTGGATGTCCTTGAGCTGTATCACAGTCGAAGTTCTGTTACGTTTCATCTCCAGATAAAAGTTTGTGTTCTTGAAATTAACAACAAGGTTCCTACTGGTGGTGGCAATGTTTTCATAGAAAATGAGAGAGGAACAAGGAAGTGTATTAGTGGATCATAGGGTGACTGAGAGAAACAAATTTATTACCTCTTCAGCAGGGGATTTCACCAGGAAAGAAGCACAGTTGCACAAAGAGCTGGTGAGCAATTTTCTGTCTCTGGTTGCTCAAGATCAAGCAAAATGAATTCAAAAAGATGGAGTAAAGTGCTGTTCCTTTGAGGTTAAGAGGGAATATACCACAGGGAGGATGGGGGAATGGGAAATATCAGAGGAAGGGAGACTTAGGGTTTTGAAACATCACTGAAGTGTAAATTGTGTTGTGCCTCTCATTGAAAATTAATAGAGGGAGTCTTTTCTAAAAGAAGAAAGCAACACTGTTATATGATACCCACACAGTATGTTGTGATTGGAATATTATGACTATGGAAATGAATTTCCTAGATTTGAAAACTTGAGCCAGAATTGATTATTATTATTCACATGAAATTTTCTGCTCATGAACCTGTGAAGTGACTTCAGCTTTTGAGAACATTTTTATACTCTTATATATTTGGTAATGTTTTGAATAACTCATCTCTAATCTATTCATTTGATCATGAGCTCTTTGATTTTTCTCACCTGTTATTAATTATTTTGCAGTGTGTAATTGGTTACTTAAGTACTTTCCCTAAATTGAAAACTTGGAGATACTTTTTTAAATAGCATTGAGCATAGTCAAAAATGAATATTAATATATTTGCTGAATATTTGAGAATAGCCAATAACCAGTATTTCTATCTGCAGCTATGTGTTTCAGACAATATTCATGTGTTTTGCGTAGTGTTACTTTCTTCTCATCATTAGTGAAAGTAGAATAATCCTTTGAGCTTTTTTGAAAAGCTCATAAATTCTGTCCATCTGTATCGATCAAAACAAAAACCAAGGTTTTCATTAATTTCAGAGAGCTCAAGGTCTAAGAGCTCAGTTCCTGTAAATGTTGGAAAAATGAGTAGCCTGGAAGTGGAAGGATTCCATAACTGAAGCTCTAAGGGACCTGCAGTTTGCAAGTGAAGTTGTCAGCTGTCATGAGGCACAGCAGCTCCAACTTCCTCTCCCAAAGATTACTGCAGGAATGTGCAGCTCTCAGCATCCAGCCTGGATCCATGAGGCCTTTAGGCTGGGTAGGATATTTTGGAGAGAACAAGAGAAGAAAGCTATTATGAGCAGAGGCAGCACAGTGCAAGAGGTCAGCTATAAATAGCTGTGAAAGGTTAGGACATGCATTTTCACTAAGGGAGGTGTTCATTTGTTCTGCTAAGGCATAATACTGAACTCCTGTGTACCAGATAGCATAAAAACATGTACTGAAGATTTAATCCCTGTCCAAAGGAGTTTCTACTTTCACATTGGAAATATAAACACAACATATAGATACATTATGTGAGTTGCAGTTAATGCAGTAAGAGATTTAAATGCAAAGCATGATTCGATGTGAACAGAGTTGAATTGTAAACAAGGTCAGGCTACAAAACTGTGGATTCCCAGAGGAAAAAGACAAAACTTGCTGCTCTCCCATACTTACTATTTCAAGGAAATTATTTCTCTCAAGAATAGCTGTGTTTCTTAACAGGAAGATAAGAATCAGAGGATGCTCAGTGTGCCTGTAGTGAAGAATTGCTCCACACTTCCCACTTGCAAGAAGGACCCCGAGGTGCTGGAGCCTGTCCAGAGAAGGGCAGTGGAGCTGGGGAACAGACAGGGCACAAATCCTGTCAGGAGTGTCTGAGGGAGCTGGGGAGAATCAGCCTGGAGAAAAGGAGGCTCAGGGGAGACTTTACCACTCTCTATAGCCACCTGAAGGGAGGATGTAGCCAGGTGGGGATGGGTCTCTTCTCCCAGGTAACAAGCAACTTGTTGAGAGGAAATGGTCTTAAGTTGCTTCAGGGAGGTTTAGACTGGATTTTAGGGAAAACTTCTTCTCTGAGTGGGTTGTCAAGCATTGGAGCAGGCTGTCCCTGGCAGTGTTTGAGTCACCATCCCTGGAGATATGTAGATATGTGTAGATGTGGCACTCAGGGACGTGGTTTAGTGGTGGACTCAGCAGTGGTGGCTTTCCTGTCAGACACGATGATACCTACCCAAGAGATGCCTCTGCTAAACTGAGCAGAGCTGTGGCACCAGGGGAATCTGGGAAGGACAGGAATAGTCTGTGTGGATTGGATGTTCTTTTGTTTGGAGGAATTTGGGAAGGGCAATAATAGTTTGTGTGGATGGAGTGTTTTCTGGTTTTCTGATGGCTTTCACCTATGATATGTTTAGTTTTGAAATTAATGCCTGATGTTTTTAAGAGGCATTGTGTAAAGGTGTATAGTCCAGAAGAAGTAGAAACAATACAGTAAATACCTCGGAAGCAAATATTAAGAAGAGAATAAAGTTCAAATGTCAGTATCTCCTGCACAGAGCTGTATTAAAAGCATCTGAACATTATGTGCTCTGGAAGATAATGATATTGAAAATTTATATAATTTTTAAGTGATCTTAAGGATTGTTAATTTTATGGGTTTTTTTCCCCCACTAAATAAATTTAAATTTGTTTTCAGCTGACCACAGTCTCTTCATAGGTTTACTAGCAAACAGTTCCAAAGAAGATGGGAGTTTTTGATAAAGGAGAAAAAAATATTTTCTAAATTCCATGTATTTTAACTGTAATTACACCTGCAAATTATTTATCTGGTTGACAGAGGAATGAACTAAAACTCTTGTGGTAGTGTGACAGTAAGTGCAGTCCAGATCAGTTTTGTTAAGAGCATTTTGCTGAGTTTATTTCTTCTTAAAATCTTTGCTGTTTGCTGACAATGAAATATGACAGTGGCTTTTTTTTCAGAGAACATGTAAGGGTGATCTAACATGTTGAGGTCTGTGCTGCCCTAGCTGTTAGTTTGCATAGAACCATCATGATTCAAGATCTGTCCATCAGAAGATACTGTAAAAGGGTATGAAATAACCTGCCTCTGTATACTTAACAATAAAAAAATGATGGGGCAGCTTCCTCCTTAGATTCTTGGAATGGAAATCCACAGTGGATCCCTTTATACATTTTGAAGCAGCATAATAAGAACCCTAAGTGTGGGGCAGATTTTCAGCTCCATGTAAGCAGGCAATAGTAGAATTAGAGCACATGTCTAACATGTGACAGTTGTGCTGAAGGCAAGAAAGGAATCCGTGAGGTCAAGCGCTTTTCCCCTTTTGAGAGCAGCAGAGGTTTCCTTGCCGGTGAAAGCAGCTGGATGCTGAGGCACTCAGACTGTGCCAGTGGAGGGATCTCGTACCAGCACTGGCCGGGCTGCTCCTCTGTCAAGCTGAACATCAAACTGAAGTGGAGGACTTGGTACATACAGGAAAAGTTGATTTGTATCAAAGGTGTTGAACTCAGCTTTTTCCAACAGGGAGCTGTTTAGTGGCATCTTCTTGACACACCTACCAAAGTTAATAATTCAGGAACCTCATGGCTTTGACAACATTCAGAGAGGCTTGGGCTCTCAGCTGCAGACTGGATCAAGGGAATTCACTACATGCATTCTTCCAAATTAGCCCAGTAGTGAGTGTCAGACTTGGCATGTGTATTCTCCTCTGTGCTAAAGGAAAAGAGTAACAGGATTTGTTCTGTGGAAAAGTAGTTACTATGGAAGTGGCAATTTCTCTGCACCCTTGGTACTAAAAGTGAGTTCCAAGCAAAGCATGAGCTGGAGAACAAGAGGAGTCAGAAGCGAACATATTGCTCTGTATTTTAGAGGAATAGGGTCACCTCTTGTTTGAGTATTGAGGGATTACTAGCTAAAAAATTCAGCACCATTTCACAGGCTGATCCTATGATTCCACGTGGTGTTGTGGTCAGTGCTGTCAGCTCAGTCTCTTCAGAGTTGTTTCACTTGAGAAATAAAGTGTTGTAGCACATTTGGCTGAAAACCAGCAGATGCACAGCCCTGAATTAGTTTTGTTTTTAGATCCCCTTTTTGGTGCAGTTTATTATCAAATAATGTTGTGAATATTCTTCAGGAACTAAGTAAGAAAACAAGTTTGCTGTGTAAGCCAGGATCAATGTACTTTAAGTCGTCATTTCTAAGCAATAAATGCTGTATTTTAAGTAATTGCTGTGTAGTCTCAGTGCTCTGAAGTGAAGTTGCTGTTCAAGAAGCCTGTTCGAGATGCAGACATGCACGAGTGTGTTAGTGACAGGTTATGATCTAGTGTTGTTCATGGGAGTTAACAGCAGAGCAAACATTTGTTTCTGGGCCGGAAATCTCTGAGAGATACTTGTCTGTTATGCTAAATTTCTAGTAATTACTCATGCTTGGGCTTCTCTCAGCCTGCTTCTTTGGTGCATTAATTTGCAGGAGAGCATGGTTTTACAATGAGGAGAATGAATATGATTCAGCAAAATAAGGAGTCATATGGTGAATATCATTCTCAACAGCCTATCACTCATCTGCCTACCTTTTCAATAAGGGTGCAAATGCAACCAATAAAATCTAATATTAGTTTTGTTCATAACTTATTTGAAAGAAGGAAATTTGCCTAGTGATCGTGAAAGAAGTCACCTCATTTAGAATAGATCTGAGGTGCCTGTTTGCTGCAGGATGGTGAGCAACAAATATTGCTTGGTTTGTATATGAATCAGAAAAATAAACATTAGGAGAAAACTGCTTAGCAGATGTCCAGAAGCTAATAAAGCCTTTCAATACAATCAGATCCAAAAGTAAATTAAGTACTTCTGTGCTTGAGTTACTATATACCTAAGAAAATATCTGTTGCCTGTGTACACCCAAATTGTGGTGTTGTCATTCCAGCTGTTGGCACACAAAACAGCCTCGTTATCGGGAGCAGTGTTTGCAGGAAGAGCCTATGGGAGGCGGGACTTGCTTGTCCCCAGTGTTGGCCTGTTTTCTTCCCAGAAGAAAAGGCTTGAGAACACTGATATCAAACTAGCTGGAGCTTCCCTAGCTAAGATACAGGAAAAATAGAATCATTTTCTTGGTCTGATATGAATATAATCCTCTTTCCGCTTTCCCTTTCTGTCATGAAAGCTACCCTTTTAGCTCTAAGGAATTTGTTAAACCTTTCAAAATGCATGAATTGGTGGGGAACTGTGAGGTGGGTATCTGCTACAGCAATATAGAGCTATGTACAGAAGTGTACAGAGGATATTGGACTGGGAGTCATTGCTGCTGTTCACTGAGTGGTGGGTGTGTTTGTGCCATTGAAAACTCCATTTTTCTGCATTTAAGCTATTAATCATCTACTTCTTATGCTGATTGTGAGTATCTGTTGGATTCTATAAACCCATGTATTAAACTTTTACAAACACTTCAGAATGAGGAAAGAAGTGTTCTAAATTAGACTGGGGCTTTCATCTCCAGGCATTCATCCTTTCTTATTTGACTTTCTAATGAACCTGGATGCTCTGAAACTACCTATTGCTACAGTGTAGCTGATGTGGAAAACTTCCTAAACTCTGCAGAATTGATCAGAAAGCAACTGCAGCTCAGCAGCCACATGCCTTATCTCTGCTTTATCCATCTTTCCATCTCCTATTGCCTCTTACTCATCTTTTCCACCAGCTGAGAAAAGAGCTGAGCAACATAAATGCCTTCTTGAGCTAAGCAGATTTTTTGTCACCCACAAAATCCGCAACTGCTTGAATTGGATGTTTTCTGTGATATAGACACAGCATGTTTTATACACATTTGTAAATATCCAGAGAGAAACTGCTGAAAAAGTGAGAGGGAATACACTCAGCTTTTCTGCATTTAGATGTGCTGGCCTTTTAAGAAGTTTTAAGGCTTGGCAATTAAAAAAACAATAAATTAAAATTAAAGCCTCAAGTGGGTGAATTTTACACAAGTTATACTAAATCAGAGGTGAAATCCACCAATTGCAAAATAAAATAGATAAGGATTAACTATGGGTATATCTGACTGGAAAAGAACTTGGAAACTTTTTTTTTCAGCAATTCAGAGAAAGCTGAGTAATTTCTATTGGTAAGAACAGGGAACACTTGCCATTAACTGATTGTTTAATCTCATGAAAGTAAATATTCACATGCATCTCTGGTTTAAAAGAAAACAATTTCATTGCTTTATTTTCAAGTATCGGTGGTTTTATCCACTCACTAAACAATACTGCCTGTGCTCTGTTTTTTTCCAGTTATTGGTAAATTCATATATCTTTGTCCTTGCTGTGCTTTGTGTGATTTCTGGCTGATCAGAAAAGTGTGTATTTATGTCTTTTTAGTACAGTGCAATTTCCTTACATGTGTCTCTAAATGCCCACTTTTACATTTGAAATAGAGAGCATTTTCAAAAGATGATTCAAACCTTTTAGGAAAGCTTAAAATCCAAGGTATAGATTTGACATTTTGGTAGATTTCTAATACAGGAAATTTTGAAATGGTTATTTATGCTGGTACTGTGTTCACAAAATATTGTGAATTTTAACACAATGGTTTTAATGTGAATGCAGGGGATATGCAGAGTTTTTTCTTTACTGTATGTTGGGGTTTGTGTTATTGGTGGATTAATTAAAAAAAGGGATGGAAGAGCAGGCCTAATTTGAGGGCTTTGTCCTTATACTAAAATCTTATGTTTAAAGTCTTGCACAGTTTCCTATAACAAGTTAATAATATGAAGAGGTGAAAGCAGCTTTTATTTCTCTTCTGTGCTCCACATTTTTTCTCAAGCCAGAATTACTGAAGAAAAAGATAAGGGCATGAGGGGAAAAGCCCAGGGTTGTAATGGGATGGCTCAGAGGTGGGTTGGCAGTTTTCTAGAGCGTAGAATAAACATTAAGTAAATGGAAATCTCAGCAGTTGCTAGAAAGGGAGGTGCTCTTCAGAGGAGAATTAAATGTCTTGGGAGAAAATTCACTCATTTATGGTGGTACCACTCTCCCCTAAACCAAACACCTCTGTCTTAGGACATTAGGATTTGGCATTCAAAGTTTTTCCTTTTTTATAAGAATGCAAAGTAATAAATGTCTTCAGTCCTTTATATTCATTAATTATCAGTATTGTGGAATATTAGTGTTGATTTTGAAAATGCTCATTTCTGTAATAAAAAAGAAAAATTTCCAGATATATTTTTGTTCTTTCTAACCTCAGCATTTTTAAAAAAGTCCGGCTCAAGGTATTTAGAGACTTTAAAAACCTGTAATTTATGATCTGATATAAAGACATCTTTATTAGCAGATAATAAGTTCTGAGTAATGAACACAGAACTCTCAGGCAGGATTCAAATTTCATTTTGCTGCCACATCTGTGCTTAAGTGTTGTATACAAAATAATTACATTTGTAGCAGAAACTGCGAAGCTTTTTCTTCACATTTTTCTTCACATTTTTCTGTTTGGCTGCTTAAGTGATGATCCTGCTTTCCTGGGGGTAAAAACTGTGTGTTTAGACATTTGTGACTTTTTATTATAAAATCAGGACCTTCAGAGATTGTATTGTAACAATCCTACACAGAAGGTAGATTTCTAGTCTAGTTTTACTGGGAATATTGTTAATAATTTGAAAGTGCCATGTGCGGCAAAAAATTTCTCAAATATCTGATTGCAAATCTGCATGCAGGCTATGGAAATACTTGAACCCAGTTGTTAAAATATACCAATTTATTGTTTAATACTGGTCTTGCTGCTTGTAACAAGAAGCTGAAGCAGAAGAAAAGGAGATGGAGAACACTGCAGGACCAAAGTATTTTGAGGACTGGGAGACTAAAATATAATGCTCTTTTCTTGTATTTTGTGTTGCTTATACGTTTTAACTATAACTTGGGAAAAACTACAATGTGTGTCAGTTAAAGATCAAATTTTTATCCAATCAAGCCACCCCTTTAGGCAATATCCATTTACCCAGCTTAAAGGATATATTCTGTACATGCAGATTTTCTCCTTGGTTAACAAAAAAACCTCACAATAATTTTATTGCTTTGGGGGATTTTGGGAATGAAATTAACAGTTGTCTCACTGTGTGTGTGGATTTTTTTGTGGTGGGGTGTTTCTGCTTGGTTTCCCCCTTTTATAAGAGTGCCATTTATTTCAGCAGGTGTGGAGAAATACAGCTCGGGTGGTTGCTCTCTCCAGGAAACAGCAACTCATTTGAGGTATGTGCTGGGCACAGAGTTAAGCAGCGAGGATTTTGTGAAGAAACTGGATTTTATGAAGAAACAGCAGCACAGGAGCCTCCCAGAGAAGTTCAAGGCTGAAGTCTACTAAATGTGAGTCATGTTTAATTTTTTTCAAAGCCTCAAGTGCATTGGTTATAACCTACACCTGATAAGGGATGGCAGAGAGAAAAGTGAGATTTCTCTAGGATCACATATTTATTGCAAAAGCTTGGCAGTTAGGATGTGGAATGGAATGAAAATGACCAAAGTCACTCAGGTTTCCTGGAAGTCCTATAGTGATGAAGTCCAGGCTTCCATGATGCACAGCCTCAGTGAAGTTTCATTTGAGATGAGACCTTTAGCATGGACTATTCTTTTCTTTATTTATAATGTACTTTTTGTTCTGGATAAAATGTGATTTATTTATGTTTCTAATTTTTAAAAGCTCCACTGTAAATTCTCTCTTGCATAACTGCTGCAATATGGGGCCAGCACAGTTTCAGCAATGACTGTAACAGTGTAATAAGGGAAACAAATAGATCAAACTGTGCGAAGTTTTAAAGGAAGTGAAGAGAAATAGCTCTCATGGGGAAGGGTTATTGCAAGGAAAACATTATTTTCCAAGGAGTTATCTCTGGCTCATTGCAGATAACCTTTTACTTTGACAGTACAAAGGGAGCTTTGTGTCCCACAGGCAGCATTGTTCTGAAAGCTTTTCTGAGCTCAGGGGCTGCTGAGATGCTCTCAATACCCAAGTTCATGATATTCTTTGTTTAGACTGGAATGGAGGGAGAAGGTAGAAAACCCTTATCAAGGGTTTCAAGGAGAAGTGTGCAGGCCTTGGAAACTCCTCCTTGGTGTGTGTTCCATAGTGGCATCACCTCAGGAAGCAGTGATGCCTTGGCTTTACCTTTCCAGCATTCCTACAGAAAAAGCCCATTTCAAATGCCAATGACATGGACAAAGTAAAAAGCTGGAAATCTCCCTACCCGGGAATCAATTTGTCTGCTATTGATTTATATGTGTGGCACATTTGACATCTGTTTCTTGTGCTGTCTATGGAGGGCAAATGAACACTCCTATAAAAAGCCTTTGAGTTCATAGGTCCTAGTAATAAATAATTTTATTGGACTGATAATAGACTATTGTGATGAGCTTTGCTCAGCTCCCATGCCTTGGCAAAGGCTCTGTATAATTCTTTCTGTCCTTTGTATCATTGGAATATTGGACTGCAAAAATGACTCATGTCCAAATCCTTCTCTCTCAGGATCCTGCTTCTCTGGGACTGTATCTTCTGCTTAGATCTCTTCTGCTTTTCTAGCAAACCCCATGTCACAGCTTTTGGTGTCTGCTGGAGTAAGGCTGCATTAGGAAGTTGAAGGCAATCTCATCTGTCTGACTGTCTGGACTGCAGAATTCTTGGCTCTGATCAGCTTCTTTAGCACTTGGTTCCCTTGTTTAGTATTTGTGGAGATCTGTATTTGTTTTGCGGAAACTTGAGGAAAAAATGGTGAATGTGGCTGTTCAGGGAATCAGAGTTGGCTGTGGCAGATATGAGGAACAGGTCAAAATTTTTATATGCTCATCACTTAGCCTCAATTCTCATTTAATTTAGTGGACTTTTCTTTCAAAGTCTTAACATCTACCACCCTGGATTCTGTTTAATAACAAATGAAGAGGCTGTAAGCTAGAAAAGCTGATTAATTTAACTGAGAAGGACTGAGTTTAGGGAGTTTAAGAGTTTATAGCTTTTGCATTAGCCATTGAAACTACATCTTCTAAACTGCACCACAGGTTGGTTTGCAGTTTTTCTTTTGGAAGTCCCATGACTGTTTGGAGGAAAAAAAAAAAAAAAAAGTAGTATGATGAAAACTATAGTTTTCAGTGACTTTTTAGGTGGAAAGAAAGCTGAAACTGTTCTTCGACCAAGCAGCTGATCTGAGTGCTGTACCTGCCCTCCTGCATATCCATGAGAGTAAGGTTTGTACCTCCCCATAATGTCATCAGTGCTAAGAAAGGAGACAGCTGAAGCTGTGTGCAGCTGTGCTCTGAAATCACAGATTTGTCGCCTTACCAGCACTTGAACACTTTCTTTACTCCAAAGCTTGGCTCCCAGTTCAGTGGTCCTACATTGGAAATAAGATATTGCTCATTATAATGAAGGTGAGATGTGAACACTCTAGCTAAACAATAAAAATGTGAAAATGTGAAGATCAGCCTGAATCCTGGGCTCACTAATACTCAACTCTAGTCTAGTCCTTGAGCAGCAACCTGAAAGCCAGCTGCTGTTTAGAACAATTTCTGTGCTCTGCTTAGACAGAACATAGGAGCAATCCTCTGGTTTGCATCTCTATTCCTATCTAGCTTGTGATGACTGGGTTACATTCTATTCTGTGGTGAGACACTACAGATGTAAATATTTATCTTTTTAAAAAATTGCCATGAGACTATTGTGTATCAGTGATCTTGCATTTCAGCTCTTGGGATGTCACTGCACAGATTTCATAATGAAGTTAATTGAATTGTTTGTTTTTAGAGATTATTTAGATAGAGAATAAAAGGTGTTTATTTGATGTATATAGATGAACAAAGCAATATGAATTATCATTTGAATCCTAGTCATTTTATCCTTATAAAAATGAAAAGCTGGATTCCAGTAAGCACAAATTGCTTTCATAGATATTTAATTAGCTTAGGAAAACTGGCAAATTGGAAATAAACTACTTTGGTCCTTATAGCACTTGTGAATATTTCAGAAGCATAAAGACTAACAGAGTGCTGATGCTGATGCCAAACGTGTTTGAGCCAAGCACAGCTCAAATTCATAATGAGAGCTTTCCAAGCTGCACAACTTATTCCTTTTCACATCCTTTGACATTTTTCTGGCTCGCCTTTGTTCTTGCATGCAAGTTTTCTGTGCAGTCTTTAAAACTGTCAGTCTCACACCGTTAGCAGAGTAAATGTCGTGCTTGCAGAGCTACAGTTCAACCAAAACATTTGGACAAATGGAAATCACGCCCCAACCTTGGGCAGCTTCTCTGTGAAAAGCTGAATTTTCTCCCAGAGGATGGAATAATAAACTAATATAGATCCTGCCATGTAATGATTCCCAGCATCTGGGGCTGGAACCCCGTCAGAGAAAACTATTATAAAGGATTATTTTAATTATTTCTTCTTTTATGTATGAAAATGCCATAGGAGAGAAGGGGATTACAAAGTTATGTACATATAAATTTCAGTAAATGGTTTTTTTTACAAGAGTTCTTATTTAATGTTTTATAAACGTATCTATGCCATGGCTCTCATGCTTCTTTCAAGAGACGTAACTCTGAGTTTGTAGTGCTGGTGTTGGTATGTGCCCTATTTTCTTTTAGCTGAACTTTTAAGTTACTTTAATATGACTTGTACTTAAAGTATTTTCCCTTTTTTTTTGTTTAATCTGAAAGTTTAATTTTTCAAATGAGATTTAGAGAAATAAACTTTAATTGAACTTTGACATTGTCCCCAAATGAGTCCAAATGGTGCAATGAACAACACTGAAGATTTTCATCTTTGATCTATTTTGTGGACAGGTATTAACAAAAAATTGTCTTCAGGTAGTCTTTGGAAGTGTGATACATGCATGTAATAACCCCAATTATTATGCTATTTAACATAAATGAGGTTTTAAAACCGTGTTCCTATGGATAGTATTTATCTTAACATAAAAATCTGGGCTTGAGCTACTGAGTAAGAGGCTCAAGTTAAAACATGTTCATATATCTATAAAAAATAACTGGCATATTCAATAACTACCAAGTATGGCTCTATTTTCCCTGTGTCTCTTATTAGTGTCTTCCAAAAAGTCAGTAACAGTTCTTCAGTACTGAATTTGAACTACCGGTTTGGCCTTCCTGACTGCTGTGATTCTCTAAGAAAATTGAGACCATTTCTAGATCTTTATTTTTAAAGTGTTTGCTGTAGAACATTATTTGAAAGAAAAAGTTGTTATTATTAGGGATGCTGACATGAATCTTGGACTTGCCAAAACATGAAGCCATCTCATCCTGGCTAGCTCAAGTAAACTCTCGGTAAATAACAAAATGTTATTTAACTATTTAACAAACTTTGTAATTTTTTGTGATTTTTGGGCATTGTTCACCAGATGACTGCATGAGAGTTCAATGCATTGATTTTTACTCCCACATTTATGGTGGAAGCTTGCTGTTTTCTGTGGTTTTTTTCTGTTTAGACTATGAAAGTATTTAATTGGATTTACTGCTTAGCTCTAGATGAGGGATTCTTGCTGTAAGTCATCTGTCTAGACCAGTACTTTTCAAATTTTCCTCCACTAAACTGAATCCCCCAGGCTTGCTGTCAGACATCTTCTTAAGCCCTTGTGTGTGACAAAGTTTGCAATATTGGTTCCCTGAGCTGGAAGTCACCCTTTTGCTCTTGGAAAAATTGCTGGGTTCTGTGTTAGAGACAGCCCCAACTGGATCTATGGCATGGTTCTAACCAGACCTGTAAGGAGTGTTCCTGCAGTGAAGTGCTCAGGTGCAGTGCAGAATGTGTCCCTAGCCAGACACACTCGGTTTGCAAATGTGTCAGAAAAGCAGCTTTCATAGAAGCCTTAAAAGGGTGTTTCAGAACTTCACCATTTGTGCTGAAAGAAGCAGTCACATGCAAAATTCATAGGAACTTCTTGTCAAAAGCAGTGTTGTATAACCTGCATTCTCTGCACAGATTTCTTGTTAAAGCTGACTTTGAGGTAGCTGTAAAGTGGGGTGATCCTTAGCCTGTGTGGGTAAATGACTTGGGAATAAGAGTTTTTATTTGCATCCCATCCTCCCCCTGCGCACTGTTGAGTGTTTCCATCGGTGTTGCCCAGTTCCTTGCATCCCTTTGGGCCCAGCAGCACAAGCCCAGCAGCTGATACTGGGAGATGAAGCACTCACCCCCTCAGCAGATACTTGGCTGGTTTTCCTTTCACTGGGGTGAAATTCCTCCCACTGAAAGTCCCATTCACTCATTTCCCTCCCCCAAAACTACCTGATGGTAGAATCCTGTTAATGTGGGGTCTTGTTCATCTTTTTAGAGCCATAGCCTTATCTTTTTATCATCTCTTAGAAGCTTTTGGGGTTTTTTGATCAATACAGAAAATTAGCAACTGTGGGCTCCTAAAACTATAGGGTTTGAATAGTTCTTTATGGCACATCAGATGTAGGAACAGTAGAAAACAGTAAGAAGCAAAACTAATAGCTTATTATATGTCACACTTTTAATTAATGGCTTAAAAATGAAGCTACTCAAGTGAATAATTTACATTTAGATATCAGATTAAACTTCAACAAATCAATAGAAAGTTTGTATCTTTCTGTATTAAAGATTGATTATTTTCCTCTGGCATTTGCAGAGAGGCAGTATTTTGGGAAAAAACTGAGGAGAATGAAAAGTAATGCAGATCTAAATTTTAATACTGCAGTCCAGAACTATATCCTCTGTCAAGTTACAGTGGAGCGATTTTAACCTTCTGATGTTTCAGTCAATTAAAAGTCACTAGTGAAGAATGCAGGTTAAAAAAAAATTAAGGAAGAAGTTTTTATATGCAGCATAGTGTAAAAAACCCATACATTTTATAAAGTCCTATGACACCTATTAACTTTAAGGCTCAATGATTATTAGAAGGATTTTTGTTGAGTGTTTGGGGCGACAAAACTGTTCAGTTTATTGATAATGAATCTCACATTACAGAGATTTAATCTGGCAAACTCTGCTCTTGCTTTTTTTCTGAAGTTGTCAGAAATTTTTATGATTATCTTGATTTCAAAACTACTTTAATGTAAATATTTCCTGTTGTTGTCTTCCATTCTGGATGTGAAGGATGAGTGAAAATAATTTGAAAGAGCTTTTGATCACTTGCTGTGTAGTTGTGTTATGTACTTTGTATAAACAGACTGTCTTGCTCCTTGAGCTCTTCAGATTTGAAAAATGCCAGTCAAATAGTATTGAATTATATTTAATTATTAAATAATGTAATATAATAATGTAAAACCCATGCAGAATGATTGCCTTCTTGTAGATCAATTATTTGCTTGTAACTCACATTTCCTATGACTATTTTAAAGCAGTCTACAGTGAGGATTCAGGAGTCAGAAATTATAGTAACATATTATTTTGTAAGGTTTGATTTGAATCCAAAAATTAGGGGTTTAAGGTGTAGCAATTCAATTTGGCTCTAATGATAGTGAATTTCCTGCTCCTTCTAAAGATTTAAAACACCTGTGAGCTTGAGCACTATATCTTTTGGTGCAAATCTGCTTTTCCTGTTGAGCCAATAAAGTCACTGAAAAGCAGCATCAGTCAAGGAAATGCTCAGCATCGGGCTAGCGGGTTTTTCTGTCATTTAATCAGCTTTAGTACAGGTAAGAAACAGCCCCTACACCTTGCACAGTGTGGGCTGGGCTGGAAGGATCTGCTGCTGCAACAGGTGAGAGTATGCAGGTGAACAAGTGCAGGCTGTTTATAACCCAGTCCCAGGTGAGGTGATTGCTGTGGTAGTCTCTGCAGAGTGCATGTGAATTTCAGAATGGCTACTGCATGAATTGCACAAGGAGCTGTTCCTGGCATTCACAGAGGAGATTGTGCAGGTCAGTCAGTCATTTATCATCGTGAGATCTAAGGCAGTGCTGGCTGCACTTGAAGACAAGGCATAAAACTTAGTGGCCCTCATATGTGTGCTTATAAAATGGTATTTTACTTTCTTAATCTGTTGTCTTCATTGTGCAAACCAGTCTATTTAGCCAGGCTTCTGTATGGGATGTGGTGGCCAAAGTACTCTTTGGGCATCATGTGTACCATGCTTTGATAAATCACCAAATATGTCAGGAATGTTAAGGGTGTTTACTGTATGGATTATTTAAACTCTTCTGTTTTTAAGGCTGTGGGAGGTTCCATTTATCTTTTCTACCATGTGAGGATTTCAAGAATGAGAAATCCTGTGTTATTAGAACTTCTTATGAGCAATATGGATAGTTGTCTTGTTTTGTTTTCTTAGCGTAGCACAACTTCCAGCAGCAACTTGTGTGTGATTTTTTTTTTTGAGGGCTGAATCTAATAATAATAATAATTAACTAACAAATTGTGTTTCAAAGCAAGCAGAATAGTTGCACAAATTCTTTTTTCCACATCAAATTTATACATTGTGGGTCAGGTTATTATCCACTGGTCTCTGTTCAAAGTGTATCAACTTGTTGAGTCTTAGGAATTACTGCTTCTTTAACCAAAGTAGAAAAATAGAAAATCTGAGAAAGATATGGGGTTCTGAGATTAGTAGTTCATCTGTTGTTTTATACAGCCTTATAAGCCCAGAGTTACACTCTCTCCAAAGTATCCCTCTAAAAAAAGCTACAAAATGGAATCCAGGATGGAATTCCGCACAGTAAAATGGAAGTAGTGTGGATTCCAGAACAAGCTGTGTCACTGTTCCAAACACACAAAATCTTGGCAGCATTCTGGGGTTAGGATACAAATTGTAGTGAGGGTCACTTGAGTGGAACTGCTAAGATGAAAACCAAAGCCTGTGAGATTGTAATTATGGAAATTGGCAAACTTTGAGATGAGAAATAAGCTACTGAGATTCCCCAGTATCCGTGGAATGATTTAGAAAAACCTAATCTGTAAATACTTCAATATTCTGTGTCTTATTTAAAAACAGCCTCTTTGAATCTGAAAAATTTATTTTACATATAGAAGCACTGGACCAAAGCCTGTGGAGATGCGACACCTGAAGTTTTTGTTCTGCTACTTCACACAAATTTGGAAAGTTCTCTTGAGCTTCTGAGCAGTCCCAAAGAAATAAGATGTCAGGAGTCTGGTGCTGCATTGTAACTGTGGTAAAATCAGTCTCTGACAGTGCTTAATATCTGAGGGAGAGAGGGACTGAGACTTGACAAAGGAAGCAAGCAGTGAAATTAACATCTCATCTCCATAGTGCATTCTGGAGTTCATGTAGACTTTTTTGTGGGCCAAATCCAATTTTGTCTGAAGTGCCAGAAGAGCCAGTTTTGGCTCTTGCAGCTGAGCATTAAATGGTGGCTGTCAGTCCATCCTGCCTTGTTCAGATGGGTGCTGCTTACAGGCTGCCTGTGGGGAGCCGCCTTCTTCCCAATACTTGCAGCTGCTCTCACCTTCATTGTGTACAGCTGTGGCAGGCACTCACAGAAAATACTCTGCTGCTCCCCTCAGTTCCATACAGAGGGCATCTTTGGGTCCATAACAATCAGAACAAAGTCACAGGTTTAACAAAACCGTATTTCCAATGACAGGGGAGGAGACCATCTTCGAGAGTCATGGAGTGTCACCTGCCCTGCTCTGAGCAAGGAGAGTCTACCCCTCTCCAGCTCTTTATTGAGCTGGGAAAACAAGCAAAGCACAGGGCATTGTTACAGTAGAGGCTTATGTGAAAGCTGTGGCCTACAGCAATCCTGCTGAAATATTTTAGGTTATTGAGGCGAAAAAGCACAGATGAACTTGTAACAACTTCCCATCCTTTGTGGCACACCTGGGGCAGGAATTGAAAATGTGCTGGTTGTCAGGCTGCTGACAGTGTAGAAAGGCATGAAATATGAAACTAGCCAGAAGCTGATGTGACCGACAAAGCCATGGGCATGTGTGCCCCACAAGCCACCACCACCCAAACCCACGCTCCTGACACATCTGAGCCAGTAATAGAAATGCCATGGGCAGCCCTGGGCCACCAGCCAAGACCCAGGGATTCAGGCTGGGTCAGGAGTGGCTGGCTCCCATTACTGTGCACCAATGTATGCTGGTTCAAACTGGGCTGGAGGGTTGGAACTTTCATCGGTATGACTACAGTTTGTGTGGTTTTGATAGAATAGAAATCACTGGCTGCTCTCACATTATCATGGTTAATAATGACAATGATCACACATTAATGGCATGGATACAGTGCTTGTTGTTACACAAATACTTGATTTGACTCTGGAGCTGCTTATTGTATGCATTTCTTAAGATACATTTTCAATATAATCATATGCTGTTTGCATTTTTCCTGTGAAAAGTGATGATAAGAGCAGGATAATGGGCCAGATGACCTTCAAAAGTCTCTTTCAACTTGAGTGATTCTGATTTTCTTTTTTTGGTGAAGTTTTTCTTTGTGTATATGTTCGTTTGAACTTTCAATACTAGGGTAAGGGTATATTGTTTTGCAAGCAATAGACCTCTGAGAGAAAGGACACTAATTGAAATGACCGTGAAATGGATTAGAAGTGGATCGATTTTTGCTGGGTTTTGACATACTTTTCAGTGCTGCTAGCATGAGAAGGATGGTTGCTTCTAGTAACTGTCAAGGGCCCAGGCTCTGTTAGAGTTACTCTGGAAGACTTCCTTTGACCTCAAAGACAGAAACTCCCAGGGAAGAAAAAAAAGTAATTTGGTCTTCAGTTTTATACTCATTAGCCAAGAGTGAATCCTCCCAAAGCAATTTATGAAAGATAATGAAACAACTTAATTTGCCATCAAGATGCTTCAATTTCCATTCTTCTTAGTTGCATTCAGCCTCAATAAAATTGGATCATTATTTATCTCTAATTTTAATTCTTAAACTAAATTGTTTACCAGAAGGAATTTTTATCGTCTCTCTCCCCAACAACAATCTATTAAGCACAGCATAAACACTGAAAATAAATCAAAAGTAAATTGAGGCTCCTGCTAACTTATTGAACTTGTGTGTTTTTCATATAACTCTTCTTATACAAGGCAAAGAGACTCAATTATTTGCAGTTAATTGTATGCCACTGGAAGAATTTAACCTCCTATGAGCCCCAAAGTGGGGAGACACTGTGGGGGACTTGTACCTGGTGGTAGAATGAGACTTGGCTCATCGCGATGGGTTTTACATAATAATCTCAAGGCAAGGAAAGCAGAGATGGTTCGGATACCTGGACTGAGAGGGGGAAAAAAGAATATGATTGCACAGTGCATGCTGGGTGGGCTATGAAAGTGGTAGGGATCAGTCCTTTCCTGCTCTCACTTGTCCTCTGTCCTACACAACTGCATTTTTTTTGTCTAAGTCTGGTCATATCGGGGCTTACAACTTAGTGCTAAATTCTGTCTGTCTTATTGCAGTTTTATTCCTGCTAATTTTTTTCCCTGAATATTTGACTTGGGAGAACTGTAACTGATAAGCAATGTGTAGGCTGTTTTCTCAATCTCTTGCTAGTCTGTGGCTATGTGTGTGACACACTAAATTTAAGCCAAAATTCAGGGAACTGTTCTGCAGTGAAAATTCTTTTAAACTATGTGGGAGCAACTGTACAGCTTTTCTCCTGACAGTGGATATGGTACAAGGAGAAAGGGCTTGTGGTACCCAGTTCCAGAATGAAAGTACTGGTTTAATGTTAATCACTGATGTAGGCTTATTGGGCACAATAGAGACGTGTTTGTAGACACATGTATCTAACACTATGTTGGATATTTAAGTTTAATAATTATAGAGTTAGAGTATTAAATATAAGTGGTTGTAAAGTTAAAAATGTTGACATCTTTTAACATATTAACAAGACAACAAAACAATAACACAAAACTCCTTACCTCTGAAAAAATCTAAATACAAAATCCCTTTAAAAGTTCAGTTGAATTAAATTAATAAATGGGTTAACATTATGAAAATTGTGAATATGTGAGTCAGAGTGGATTGCTTTACATATCTGCAGTAGAGGTACCATTCATAAAGCTGGGGTTCCCAGAACAGAGCAGGAGAGGAATTAGTACTTTAGGATTATACATGGTAGTTAGCAACCTTAGGGTAAAATGGATGGAATTGAAATGTTTGAGTGCAGAGCCAGTAGTAAATCTGCTGTTTTTTTACTTGACTGCCCAAGGCAATTGTGTTGCTACAGAATAAAATGTGTTTAGGAAAAGGGATGTGGGAGATAAAGTCTGGAACTTGCTTGTGTTGAAAATCTGTTTCTGGAATCTTATATTGCCTTTTGTGTAATTGATAGGTTAGACTGTCAGAGCCATAATGTGATACCATCACTGCTGTTTTAGTTACATTGAATTATCCTTTTAAAAGAGAGCTGCAGTGAATAAATGTAGATAAGTGCTAAGAAATGTTCTATGACAGTAAAATTCATATATTCTGCAAAATTCACTCATTTTCATTAGTCAAGTTACATAGACTATTTTAGCAAGTATTATAACTAAGGAAATATAAACAGATTTATCTGTTGCAGATTAATGTTTAAACATACTAGTGATCCATGTGCCTAAAAACCTACATTAATAAAAATAAGCACTCAGCTATTACTAAACTAAATGTTTTTAATATAAAAATTAAACCAAATCCTAAAAATATTAGAAATAGATATGAAAATTTATATACATGTTTTATAATCCAATCTCACTCTACATTGTTTTAAAGCAACCTGTTTTGTAGATTTGGATTGTCTTCCTCATTTCTCTTGCTCTCAGTATTTATTTTCCTCTGGATACAAACTAGTTGACAGAAAAAAGCAAACAGCTGCAAAAAAAACTGTTTCAAGTTTGGAGAAAATGGAAACATTGACATCATAGTTCCATTCTGTTTATGCTGTTTTGTTTTAGATATGTGGAACAAGAGAGAGCAAAGAGCTCTTGAAGGCTTTTAAAGCCCCACAGAACTGTAATTTAGAGTAGGAGTTCAGCATGAGCCATGATTTTTTTCTGTAAATGCAGAGCAAGTAAAGTTTTCGAGCTGCAGCTCTTAATTGCTTCAGAAACTTCTTCCTCTCAATTCACAAAAAAATGTTATAGTCCATGAAGGAGTTAAAGATCCTAATGGATGATTAATTTTAAGTAGAACTTAAAAAAGATGAAAGAAATAGGTTCTTATGCTGACTATCAAGGAAGGAATTGTTTATACTTGGCTTCAGTTCAAATGTTGAGTATGATATTTATGATAAGTATTTGGTCACAAATTCCTTCTTCTAATCCCCACCTAAAACCCAAGCGGAATTTGGGTTCAGTTTTGCAAGCGATGATTCAAGGAGAGGTCATTGCCCAGAAAATCAGAAATTCATTGATATTAATTTCTGAAAAGAAAGGTATTCCATAAGTAATGGCTGATTTGAATGTAATGAGAATGGCTGATTTGAATCTTATGGGGAAGGGAATTTTAGTAGATGAATAGAAGGATGAGTTATTTAATCCTGGAAGCAAGTAAATCACAGTATAGTCTGAGATTATATTTTTGGTCGAACTGCTGATGTCCAAAAAACCAGTCAGCCTGATCTTTTCAAAATAGAAAACTCGAGCTATTAGAACAGCTCTCTGAGTGAAACTTAGAGGGAGATGTTTTTTGTTCCAGAGTTAACAATTCTGTAGGCAGTCACAGAGCTCTTAACTGTTTGCAGAGATTTAGTGCCTAGCCCCAATTCCTGTTTTTTAGCTTGATCTTTCCACCAATTTTGTGAAAAAACTTTTTCAAAGGGCTACCTCAGAAGGCTTCAGGGCATACTCTGAGGAAAACCTCCATAAAGGACTTTTAAAATTTATTTTTAAACCCTGTGGTTTCTGAGATCCATCTGTAAATAAATCATTAACAATGTCTGTGTTTTTCATCAGTGAGAATTTTCTCATTTAAATCTGAAACCTTAATATTTTGATAATTGACTCCTAGGGTTAAAGACACTTAAGTTTCTTGAGGTTTTCACAGCTTTTTTCCTTTGCAATTAGTTATTTACAGGAGAAGTCAACAGTTCACACAGGTTCTGCAGATCTGTATATCAGTTTGTGCTTTCAACATGAATTAGGAAATGAGGAAAACAAGTATGAGGATTTTTGACTGGTTCTGTTCAACAATTTTTTGAGACGTTCAGTTTTTCAGAATGTTCCCTCCATATCGAGGCTTTTGTTTCTGTGCTTTACTGAACACCACCAATGCTGTTCTGCAGTCAGGTCACTTGTGAGGATCAGTAAAATGATCAGGTGCAAAAGTACGGGCAGTGAAAAATGTGTGTAGGTGTAGAGCACACAGATGTGTATGTGCACCCTGGCGCTGACTGTGCAGGTCAGTGGGTCTCCCATGTAATACAGGCTTTGTTAAAAGAATGTGAAATTCCACAGGGGATGGATACTAGCAAGTAATTACACCCATTAGCATGAAGGACACTTGGTTTTATCTCCTTCTCATCCATTTTCTTGGAGAGGCAAAATGATTATCTCATAACTACCTGACTTTCATTGTTCTATCTTATTACTTGACCAATTTAACAACATGCAGGGCAAATAAACTACAAAGCCAAAGTTCTCAGTGTTAATTAGTCAGAAGCAGATAAGGAAAAGAACATTTTAAGGCTGAAAGAATTTCTGTCTCAGAAGGGAAGCACCATTCTACAGAAATGGGATATTTCTTCTTTAGGAAGCATTTGTAATATCTCTGTATTACAGAAAGAAATATTGACTTTTCACTGACTTTATGCAGGCATTTATATTTCCTCCAGCTCCTTAAAAACTCTAATAATCATTTCTGTGGAGAGATCCATTTTTTACTTCACTGCAACTCCCTCTGGTAATGATTAGGTACTTTCATGGTACTGATAAGCACAGCAGAAGGTAGTGTACTCACATACATTTGTTTTCACAGAACTATCATGCTTTTTTTTTTTTTTTGCCTATGATCATAGTCATCTATCTTAAAATACCTAAATAAAGTACTAAATTAGGACCATAGTGCCTAAAGTATTTTTGCTCTTCAAAGGAAAAAGTTACTTCTACTTAGTCATTCAGGTCACTTAATGTTGGCCTTTGTTTCAAGAGTTTTCTGTACAGTGTTTCTTGAATCTGTTGGTATTATTGTGCATATTTTTCAGGGCTTGATTTTCAACTGAAATTGAATTTATCTACAACAAATCTGGATTTGAAACAAAGAAATTACTGGAGGTTTTTGTTGTTGTTGGTTTTTTTAATTGGTTGTTTTTTAATTTGGTGAATAAACAGAATTCTTTGCTAAGCTCCTAAACCAAAAGTTTATTTATTTATTTTTTAAAATTTGAATTAATTGTATAGCTTTCTAATGTGAGTTTCCATAAAGTTATTCATCTCTCATGTTTTTATGCCCTGGTTCACTTGGTGGGTTTAGGGGAAGGTTTTTTGATACACTCTGGGTGGTGCACAGGAAGAAACAACTAAATTCTCAGGAGGAACAAAAAACTTTGTAAATGTTAAGAAACCACTGCTAAGGAACTCTCATTCTTAGCCTGTGGATACATCTTCAATACATCAGCACAAACAATTTTTCTTATCAGGACTTTAAAATCAGGGAGGTCATGCATAATTAAATGTGGCCTTGATATGAACTGTCCCAGGATCTGCTGAAACAAGGATGAATGCTCCTCATTTAAAATAATATATAATATCTGGAAACTAGAATAGAGGCACTATGAGTCTCAACAATTTATCAGTGGACTTTGACATGAGTCTTCTATGTGGCAACTAAACTGTCAGCTAATCTAAAGAATTGTCCAGCTTTGCAAAGAAATGTTCAATAGTTGCAGAGGGAAAATAAAACAACATAAAACTTTCAAGAAAATTTTGATGACTGCAAACTTAGATATTTGTGGAAGCATAAGAATAAAGTAAGTTATTTAGCTACTAAAAAGCTGTTAATGAGACTCTATCACAGGAATCACTGTGATGAATTGAAAAGTTAGAAGGCTGTTAGTTTCATCATGATCTGGTCAAAAAAAAAATCATATGAAATTATTTTCGTGTGAATGTGTAAGTTTCCATCATTAAAGCAGCAGAAGCAGAGACATCTGTAAACATTTTATAAATGTATTTTAGATTTCCAAGATCAAGGAATTTACAGTGAGTATTATATTTGCAAGAGACTGTGAATTAATCTTCTACTGTGAAAAGGAGATGATAATTAAGCCAGGTGTGCCATGGCCATCTAAAGGTCATGTGAAGCAGACGAGCAACAACCAAGTCTCTCTTGTACATTTCTGAGGGGGGTAGTTTAGGGTATGTAATGTGTCACTGGATTTAAAGCATTTCATGTCACAAGACCATATGGCTGTTAAAAAAAGACCGAGACCTGAGATTAGAGAGATTTGGCAAATTATTTTTCAAGGCACTAAAATAATGGTTTTTTTCCTTGCTTTTCAAGCGAGATTTTGAGCTTCTGTTTTATTTCTACGAACTTCATAAATGTAATAAAATACCCTGTGTCATAATCTCAGTCCAACTCAATTAATTTGGAACCACTGAACTTAATGGAGCTATGGTAATACTTATAACAACTATTTCTGGGATTCCCTTCCAGTTAAACAGCTAGATAGCCATGCTATGCCAAATGACAAGTGATTTTTTATGCAAGCTGTGAGTGATCTATTTTCATACATCATGTAAAAGGTGCACGCTTATATTTCTGAACTCCAGTATCCAATATAGTGGTGTATATTTAAGAACTTCAAAAGCATTTCAATCTCATACTTTTGTTTTCCTTGCTGATTATTTCTGCAGAGTCATATGAGTAAACATAGCTTTTGAAGAATATATTTTCTGTCAAAGTTAATTTAGAAGTGCTTTTACGAGTCTGAGTGCTGGATAATAGAATCAGTACGTGGCATTAGACAGAGGATTGCTTCCCTCTTGCACTCTATTCTAATATCTGTAGCCATAGCACATCTGGTTAGATTCTGACTTCTAGCCCTGGTGTATTTTTGCTAAATGATTATGACACTGCTGGGGTACTGATTGGAGTTGTTTCAGAGTGCAAAGACAGGCCAGAGGCTTTTTCCAAAGTCTTCAGTAATATCAGGCCTTAGGTCTAGCCTTGGAAGTTTTCCAGCTCGCCAAGACAAAGTACTGCCATGCATTCCCATAGGATGACTTGTCAGAGTAGGAAAAGGATTTCAATACTCACTTTTAGAAGGGTGAATTCTTGAACCTAATTCTAACCAACTGAATCAAATACTCCTGGGAAAAAATTACTATTGATTTAGATATTTATTTTTCTTAACCCAAACAGATTTTTATCAACATCTTTTCCACATGAAAGCCAATGCTTTTCAATTCATGTGTAAGCAGTATGAGCAGTATGAGCATTACTCTTCCTAATACTTATTGTTAGAAGGAGGTGATAGGTTTAGTTTCTTGATTCCTCTGACTTTGAGATTTGCCAAGAAAGTAAAAGTATTGATACTTGGGAGGAGTGTGTGCAATTAATGAAATTCTATGCTGTTAAATTAATTGCAGAATTACTGATGGTTAATAAGCACTGATTAATTGTTAATGGTGGAGAAATAAGGTGTTCTCTTTTGGCTTTAGCTTTTTGTTGCAGAGCTGCATTGCAAACCATCTTCAAATAGAAAGAAATCCATAACATAATGACAAGTAAAAAGAAAGTCAATTCCTTGGATTTGTTTAACCTTGATAAGATCCTTAAGTATTTTGATTAAGTAGCACTAGACTGTATTCCATATTGTTGTGGATTATTTAATTGCATGTAATTCCTAGAAATCAGAGTATTGAACCGATAAATTTATATACACATAAACATACAAACCGACAGAAGGCTGTTTGATATTTTGAGTTTCAACTGATTAGTCTTGAGCAATCCTACTTCCTTGGTTTAATAAAATAAAAGCTTCATTAAACAAGTCACGATATACTAACAGGTAAATACCACATTGAGCAGAGGTGTATCCTTTCTTTATTTCAGTGTTCTTGTGTAACTGCATCAGACCTTCGAGGGAAGAACTGGTTTTGTTTTAAAGGAAATAAATTCATTTAGGCCAGGTAAAAAATACCATCTAAGAGCAAATCAAGTTGTGAAATGGAGCAAAACCAAATATAGACAATGGAGAAAGACTTTGCTTTCATAGAAGTCTCAGCAACTGCAAGCTGTGCCAAACCAAACATCCCCAGTCACTAACAGCCACCTGATACAAAACCATGCCACTACATGTTGTAAAACCAAAAGCTGAAGCTTAGAAAATGTTGTTCAGCATGGCAATTAAATGACTATTTCTGTTCTTATAACCATTACTTTGTCAGCTGCCTTGAGAACTAGTGCAGATGTGATTCTCCTGCTCTGCATGAGGAAACTGTTTTGAGTGCACTACTATAGAAGCAAGTCAAGATAGTAAAATGGGGAAATATGCTAGTGCATGATCAGAATAACTGTAGTTTTATTTTCTTTTCAGTTTATTAGTTTAATTGTTTTATTGCTCCCTGGCTGATGAGCTATTTTGTGTTACTGGAAGTGATTTTAATAAGGTATTATATTAACAGCTTTGAAGATCTTATTCAGATAACCTTTCAGCTGAAACAGGCAATTATTTAATGTATTTCAGGAACTTTTTCCTTTTTTGTGCCTCTGTTATCCATATTTTCCATATACTGTGGTAGCTTTCAGTTTGTTCTGGAAGAATACACACACACACACAGTAGTTGCACCAATTCCTCTCCCAAGGATACATTGAGGGCTCTTGTCTCTTACGTCCTGTTAGTTTTGAACACCCTATCTTATCAGACATGTTTACAATAATCCTGCACTCCTGTTTCCCTGGCCTCCTAATTGCAGCTCTGTAATAAACAGGTTTTGTTTGAGCTCAAATAAAGTGTGTGTCACAGTGTATCACCTTGCTGTGAAGTAGTCAGTACAATTTTGTTGTTCTGATATAGAAGACATTTAATCAGTCAAATTGCTCCTAGACAGCTGCTCTTATTTTCTCTTTAAAGCAAAAGCAGTGGTTTTTTTGTTGGTTTTTTTTGTTGGTTTTTTTTTTTTTAATTGCTTGAATGATCAATAATTAGAATCATAGAATCATTTAGATTGGAAAAGACATCCAAGACCAATGAGTCCAACTCATAACCTGGCACTGCCAACTCCACCACTAAATCTAAATCATGTTCCCAAGCACATCTACAGGTCTTTTAAAACACCTCCAGGGATGGTAACTTAACCACTTCTCTGGGCAACCTCTTCCAGAACTCAACAACCCTTTCAGAGAAGAAGTTACCCTTCATATCCCATCTAAACTGCTTCTGCTGTGACTTAGAGGACATTTCCTCTCCTCCCGTTGTTGCCTGGGAGAAGAAACTGACCCCCCCCCCCCCAACCCTTTGCACAACCTGCTATCTGGGAGCTGTAGAGATCTGTAAGTTCTCCCCTGAGCCTCCTTTTCTCCAGGCCAAACACTCCCAGCTCCCTCAGCTGCTCCTGATCAGACTCATGCTCCAAATCATTCCCCAGCTCTGTTGCCCTTGTCTCAACTCATTCCAGTGCCTCAGTGTCTTCCTTAGAGCCCAACACCACTACCTAGAAAAGTTGTGAAGATTGTGCTGCTTACATTAGGAGTCAGAACAAGCTAAAAATCTAAATCTGCTTTGTGTACTAATGTTGAGATGCAAGAAGACCTAGCAGAATTAAACATTGATGTTCTAAACCAGTAAATTCTCAGAGTTGTATCATGGCCAAAAGGGATTGTCTCAACCTTAACTGTGAAAGCAGATGAGTGTGAGTGTGCAGAGGTAATTTTATTTCTCTAGATGACAGCAGTTAGCCTTTTAACTAAGCAGTGTGTGTAGTTCTGGTGTGCTTGAGAAAAAGTACAGAAAAAGTTGAACAGTCCAAAAAAGCTGCTTCTGGAATTTTTTTCTAGATAGATAAAGTGCCTCATGTGAGACTTGCCTTTGAGACACTATCTTTTTTTTTTTTTTTTTTGCAACAGCAGAGTAAGAGATAGGAAAAATAGGAAAAATACTCTGTAAATCTGTCTGCAAGAAAATGTCACAATTGTCAGTACTTGAAGCGAAACAAAAAGCCATACAAGGTTTCTGTGTTATTGTTTTCTGTAATGGTGTTGGTGATTAGCCTTTGGAAAAATTCCCTAAGGGCATTGCTGTCTTCTCTTTTAGTTAAAATTTGAACTACTCATCTTTGGATCATTGCTTTCCTTTAGGATCAACTTGATAATCTGAATACCAGTAAATGAATTAAATAAGGTAGTCTTTAATGTACAGTAGGTTAGACTTTCATGTGCAGTAATTACTTATTGATTCCTACTTTTAAGTTAAATGCAATTGCCAAATTCAATGGATGTAAATTGTTAAAGAACACAGGTGTAATAGGAATAAAATATTCTGAAAAAATTTTGAAGGTTCTAAATTCTGTATTTCTGACAGAGGGAATGTTTAGTCAAAGGAAGAAGATAAATACATAACCAAATAAAGAAATGGGAGAAACATTTTACCAAATCTATCTGAAATGTCACAAAGATATTACTAAACATTGTAACTAATGGTCTGTTATACTCCTAAGACTTTTGAGATGGTTGAAAAGCTGTCTTCATTGATAAAAGGGAGGCAAGGTAGATGGTAATAGCAGATAATGGGCTAAAACCAAAATAGGCTGGGTTTTGAATAAAATGTTTAAAACCCATGCAGGAAAGCAGTAATTGAAACAAAACCCATTTTCAACTTAGACATTTGAATAGTGGAATAAAATTATGCTAATCTAACATATCTGTGTTATTGTGCTTTTCTGTTCATTATGCTGCATGCATAAGCATGAGATGGTTATTATCCCTTTGATAATGGTCCTTACTTATCTGCTTCAAATTGGTGTGCTCTTTCTGAGGACAGCAAATGCAGCCTTTTGAAGGACTGTGTTTTCCAAATGAGTTTTCACTGCTTGTAACAGTTTTTTTTTTAGTTTAGTTTTGTTTACATTATGTAAAATGTATTGCACACAATATTTACTAAATTGTGTTATGAGTTATTTCATGCCTATATATACTTGGGTACCTCCCACATCATGTCTGGAGGATTCCATATCCATTTCCTAAGAATTAGGCTGCAGAATAAGACATGGTCATGACTGGCATCCTCTCTCTTGGCGCAAGGCAATACTGGGCATTGTGGAGAGAGAAGCAGGTTGTGCTCATAGCATACCTAATTATGGCTCTGGGAGGTAATTGATTTGGGAACCATAGTTGGGGAACATTACATGTAAGTGATATTAGTGCTGCTGAGATTTTCACATTATTTATCACTGTGACTAGTATTAGTTTTTTTTTTTGTGGTAGTATTTTGTTTTCCTGTTAAACATGAACTACTTCAGAGCACTGCCTGACTGTTCAGCATTTTTCTACCATGCATTAAATTACAGGGCACACCATGTGACATGACTTGGTATTTGCAGTGAGTTCCAGAAGCCTCCCAAAATATTTATTGTGATGTGTTTTATGCCCTGAATTTTAAAATCACCTCATCAGTCTAATGCTGAGCTCTTGTTGGTCTGGCCTTAAAGAGCTGTTATGATCATGTCTCAATGTAACACAGACCCAAAAATAGCAATTCTGTGAAGCTTGAGTTATTCTCTCTGCCAGGATCATAGAATTGTTTATGTTGGAAAAGACCTCTCACACAGCCCAGCTGTTACCCAATTGCCAAGTCTGCCCCTAAACCATGTTGCTAAGTACCACACCTGCTTTTAGATACCACCAGGGACAATGGCTCAGCCCTTTCCATGGGTGGCCTGTTGTACTGCTTGGCAATCCTTTTGGTGCTATTCACTCAGAGAATTTAAACTAAGATCATTTTTAAAATTTGATTAGGCTGCAGCTGGATAAGTTGATAGAAATGTTGCTCTAGTGCTTTCATCCCTCCTCCTTTTTCACTCTTGTTCTTAGTTTTTATATTTTACTGTACCTGCTGTAATACCTTTTCTAGCAGAATTTGAGTATGAGGGCCAGAAAAACTCTTTCTTTGCCTCCTATGTTAAATTAACGCCAAAATATTTGGTCAAAGTCCTCACCAGAGAGACAGGAAGCTGAGCACTCTTGGGCAAAATGTAGGTAGGCACTTTGATGACCCTTTCCAAAGTGTACTGCAAAACCCAGACTATCACACAAGAAGTTTGGTTTTTGGTTGCTTGGGGTTTTTTAATCCTTTTTAAAGGAGGTTGAATTTGTCTGATTGTGTAGGTGTGATTTATTTACATTTTGAATAGGAGCAGTAGGTGAACATTTATCAGCTTAAGGCAGAAACTGGCACTGAAATCCTGCATGAAACTTGCCAGAATTGAGTTTCTCTGTGCATTTCCAAAATTAAATTTCAGATCTGGAGGGATATTGAAAGTTTAAAGATTGTAAAAAAATTCAGCATGCATGTATTTTAGGTATGACAAGGGTAGGCAGCATTTTACTGGGGACAAAATGGCAGGGGTTCACTTTGTTTATTTTTAAGGTGTGCCTTGAAATTTGTTTTAAATCACCAAGGAAAATTTTGTGTAAGGCAGAACAGGGCTTTGGATCCAGGAGTTGGATTTCTGTCAAAATTTAGATGTGTACAGAAGTTAGTCCTTGGGTTTTGTGACTTTTAGATTTAGGACATCTAAAATCTTAAAACATATGTTAGATTATCTAAAGATCCATGTTTTGAGTCCTGTCCTCAGTACTTTGCTAAGGCACAAGCATAAGTATTTTCAGAGGCGCTAATGCTTTCTCACAGATGCCGCATGACCATTTTTATTCTTTAAACACCCAATCAAATTCTTCTCTGAAAGTCTAGCTGGAAATTTGGCAACCATTCTTTGAGCTATAGTTTATTAAATGAATTCTACAGCTGCAAAGTTTTAATGATTTTTATTTTGGAGCAATACCAAAGGCTTTGCATTGTGTAAATGTGCATAAAAGCCTTGTTTAAATGTGATCGGTGATGCATAAACCAGATTTAATCATGGTTGGCTTTCTGCAGTGCCCAAATCCCTTGCTCAGTGGTGATGACTGCTGAATCAGATCGCATTTAGAGTCCTTTTCTGTTCAGTACAGATCAGTCTCAGAATGCTGTGAGAATCTCATTTCTCTGACAAAGGCACTGCAAGCATGGAGCTTTTAACGGTGTTGGTTTGGCACACTCTGAAATACAGTAGACCCAGATTCCTTCACAGGTGAGTTGTGTTTGGTTTTAGAGAAACACAACCTTCATATTCACCTGTTCTGTAACTTTCTATCTCTTGCAGCTTTTAAGATCTCTCAGTGCATTATGGTAAGAGGACAGCTCTCAACTTAGCACAGTTTATGGTCAAGTTTCTGAGATCTTCTCTTAAAATCTGATTAATTTTGTTCACTTGGTTACACTTCCGTTGTATTTGATGGATGAAAAAACAGCTTAAAATTTGAAGTACTTTGTTGGAAAAATCTTGGAATTCAAAGCAAGCAATAAGAATGGACTCATGAAAGATTTCAAACAAATCTGATTTTCAAACCAATACTGTCTCAGCCTTATGTTGAATGGGGTTTTTAAATCCGTGTGGGGTAGTCCACAGGTTTTCCAAACCCATTTTCCAAGGCTTCAACTTTGACGTGTAAATAACTGAGAAAGATGGCCCTAAAATAAGGTAGGTTTAAATAATCCATCTGTACTTAACAGCCTTATTTGTAGGATCAGGTATCACAAGTTATTTATTTTGCTTTTGAACAAGGCAGATAAAAAAGGTAATACAGTGAATATTGTAGTATTAGGTCAGCTGTGATGGCAGAAAAGATTCTCCAAAGCGCTTTTCTGTGCAGAAGGAAAGCAAGAGATTTGAATGGCACTAACAAGAATTCAGGCATGTATTTTTTCAGATTACAGGTTTTGACTTGACAGTAGGAAAAATTTATGTCATCCACATATTTAGGCCACCTGAGAGAACTAAGGGTTTGGAATTGGAACATCATGCCATAAATATAGAGGAGCCATGAGTGCTTTCAAGCAAAAAACACTGTTTGCTAATTTTCCAGGATGCACTGCCTGAAGTGTTTCATAACTTTCTAGCTTGAGCAATAGCAAAGGAATAGAAGATGCAAAAATTAAATGTTTCATTTACAAAAGATGGAAATGTTGAGACAAATCTGATACATCCTCCCAAGCTGTTTTGCTTGAAGATAGGTGTTTTCAAAAAGTTCTTGTGCATATAAAAGTAACCTGCGTGACATATTCACAGGCAGTTATTAATTCTCTGTCTTGGAAGAGCATTAAGATGAAATAAAATTTGTCCTTACATTTTTGTATGCTCTCATAGTAATGAATTCCTATCTCTGTTTCTCATAAAATGACTGAAAGTACCTTTTATTCAGAAAACATGAACTTAAATAGGAGTGATGGTTGGCTTTACCTTCTGTTGATAAATTTAATGAATGCCTACTCTGTGTCTGAAATACATATAAGCACCACAAACAATGTTACTAGACTTGTTTGCACATCTTGAGTTTTTAAAAATTATCATGACCAATAGCAGTTCATCTCTGGTTTATTACTGCTTAAAACTTTCAGGGGGTGTGTGCAGGACATGTGTATTAGGTTAAACTTGTTTATGTTTTAAATGTGCTACCCGGGGCTTTGTTTTGATTTGTGCATTTAGGACCTAAGCAAAAATACATGGAGATAGTTGTAAGCTCTCCCATTGCGTCCAGGGACTTTAAATCAGAGTAAATATCTCAATGTTTGATTGAAGCAAGAATTTTATGGAAATATCAAATAATCTAAATGGCCAAAAATATTTTTTAATCTATTGTCTCTAATGTCTTTTAGCTTGGTCCTAGAGAATACCAAATGAGCAATCTACAAGAAATTTAATGAAAATGCATATTTATTAAAAACATTAATAGCACTATTTTTAATTCAGTTTACTTCAGGTTAGGAATGTCTCTCTGAAATAGACATTGATGAATATTGTTTGGGTAGGTGAAGAGAGAGAATCTGTTTCTAGTCCTTTCCTTTTAGTTCTTAGTCTTTTTAATATGCCAGCTTTCGTTGGTTAGCAAACAGAAAAGCCCAGGATGGCAGTTTCCGTCATTATTTATGGATTGCTTTTTCAAAGGTAGGGGCCAGCAAGCCTCATCCATTACCTTCGCACTCATGTTTGGTAAATAACTGCAGGGCGTGAAGGAATAGGTGATTTACTCATCTATGAATTGTAAATCTGAACGTATACACCAAGATCTTTGCTGATTTTTCTCCCAGTGTTTGCCACTGGATTATGGTTTCTTAGAGCAAATATACTGATAAAAATCAGAAACATCCTGTTGTATACAACTGGTTAACTGTAAATGCTGCATATGTAGAGCTGTTATTCTGACAGGAAGGTCTGTTAGAACTTGGGTCACCAAATGCGTCTGAACTCAGCCTCAGCAGGAAGGAATTAACTCAAACTGAATTTATATAAATTTCAGGGATTTTCTGTTGTCACTCCAAGTGGATACGAGAGCACACATTGCTGTGGGTGTGAAGGGTGTTGTTTTGTGTGGCATTTCCGAGGTTCTAAAGACTGTTGTTATTGGGGTTTAACAGATTATTCTGGCTCTGAAATTTTTGTTGGATAGTCTTGTTTTATTGTCACCTTAGCTTGAATTGTAGGACTTAATGCACCTATTCATATGCTTAAGTGTTCAAATTAGAAACCACAAAGGTTTTCTTCATGACTTTTATATTTTTGATAGATAAATAAACCAGAAAAGGAAACCATCATTACTTCAGCAGTTAACTGGGCTAACATCCAGCCAGATGAGTTTTATGACTTAATACAGCATTGAGATGAAAGAAATAATATATACCTTGCCCCATGACTGTTTCAAGCTGTCTGCAGCCTTAGGCAGACATGCTATACATGCCACATTTAAAAGGTTAGCTCTGTATCTGGAATAATGTTTAGAGCCTCAGGCTCAAATTTGACTATGTTTTGCTTGATATCTACTATTGGAAGGATATAAAGCAGCTATAAACCTGTCCAGCCAACCTGTTAATCCCAGTTTATAGCTCTTCTGCAGGTCTAGAATGACATGAAGTTGTGGGAATAAAGGAAAAAAAATCTGGCCATTTTGTTTGTAAAAGGAGATTTGTAGATTTTCAAAGCACATTCATGTAGAGATTGAAGGATAATCTGTGATTTATGTGGCAATATTCGTGCTTGCATAGTAAAATTATACAGCAAACCCTGCTTGTACTTTTCTTTGAAAATATTCTGCAGGTGCCTCATCCACTCTCCTCTTATAGACAAATGCAAAGGTCCATTTTGGTGCCATAAACTGTTGAAAACTGGGCCTATTCCTACTTTAAATGTTTGAGTAAAGGAAGCCTGTTGATTAAAGAGAAGTATATGTTTGCATTTCAAAAATAGTGGTTTCACTTTTCAAAGCATATTTTAGTTATTAAAATGAGATGTCGTGTGTCTATACTGACTTAAAAACATCCTCCTGTGAGGTTTATTCTAAAAGATGGTACCATTCAAATGTATTTTAATTATATGCTAGGTAGATAAAATCTATATCTGACTTAAGAATGCTTTTTCCTTTCATTATGATAGAATTTTCAACAGAATGCTCTAATCACATTTGTCTTTAAGCTCTTATTTTTGTATTTGCAGGTAAGAGGATATTCTAGAAAGGAGTAATTTACTAAATGGAATAAAACTAAAAGGAAAGACCAAGTCAGAATTGTAGGTCTATGTCTTATTCAGAATACTGTATGAGGAATATTGTGATGCTTTTTGAGTCATGGATTCAGTAATTCTTATTTCCATTTAAATAGCAGAAACCTTAATCATTAAAATAGGAGTTATTTTTGAGGGGCTTGGGGAGATCAGTTCTTCATTCTTGAAGGTATAATGGCAAAATAAAGGAGACCTCTTGAATTGGAAGTGGATGAGGATGTTCTTGCAGGCAGTGTGTTGTGTTCTCAACAAACCTTAAACTCTTTGAAGCATTCGAAATCCACAGTGATGATGGATGGATTGCCACAGTGCCAGGTAATTCTGCTTTTCCACCTGAACCTTAAGGCTCATTAATCACTCATGCTCACTGAAGTAAATTTGAAAGGGGAGTGAGGAATTATATACCCTAATAAAACTGGACTTGAAATAGCCTTGGACATCTCACTGTTGCTGGGAAAATCTAAAGTGAAAGTGGAATCTGATTCCTCGAATTCTGACCAGGCTCCCAGTACAGCCAATTGAAGTTGATGATTCCTCCAATGCATCTTGGATACCTATTCTAGCCTAGGGTTGCATCAAAGCCTTTAATGAACTTCATGAATAGTTTCTGCACAAATACCAAGGGAAGCTCTTTTGGAGACATGCAGCTTGTATTCAGGCAAGGATGTGCATGGCTGTAGAATTCTTGGTTGCGGATTCTTTATATAATAGCAGTAAATAGTGTATAAGGTTATATATATATAACATATCTTATTTTGCCTATAAGACGCTATATATATGCTTTCAAGGATATAGACCATATCAAAATACTTATCTCCCTTGATGATAGTTCTTCATTTTTATATTAGCTAGAATATGTTTTTAATAATCATCACTTAAAGAAGTCAAAATATTATAGCAGTGAGAGATCGTTTTACCCCAATACCCATTTGAGTAGATTCTTTAAATCAAAGCAAGTATGAACTGCCAAGAATATTTCTAGGTGCTTTAAGCTAATATAAATGGTTCACCAAGATGAAGTGGTTCACCACTTAGGATGATAGGTACTTTCACAAATAAAATAACATATAGGCAGAGCTTTTAAAATTCCTATTTTGCCCTTTTTCTGGACAGTGGTGGTATATGCTTTACGCTTAATGTATGGTATGATATTTTGGGTTTCCATGTACAGGCTGTGGGAATCTTATGTTAATAGCATACAACGCAATTAGGGTTTTTATTGAAAATAATGTGAATGAAATATTCACTTCCAGGGGAGTTTCACTGTTATTTGGCATCAATTAATTTGACATAAAAATCATTTGTTACAATTCCCATGTAAAGTAGGAATATTTATCTTATGTGGCAAATTAAACTTAGCTCCTTTGATTTTCATGTTGATGTAATTTCATTCCACTGTAACTAATTTAGCATTAATTAATATCCAGATTAGCATTTCAGTGCTACTACATCAACACTGGGAATTGCTAGGATTTTCCTTTCACACAATTTAGCTGGCATGTTTAGTCAGGACTTGGGGAATACACTGTTTCTTATTGGACAGCTGATGAAAGTTCCTCTGTCATACTCTGTTCTGAATGACAAATGGATGGGTTCCTCCATGGTCCATAGGTGTGCTGGAAAGCAGGTGGGAGTGTCTTCTCCTTTTCCTTTAACGAACACAAATGCGTGATCCTTTGCTAAGACCTTTCAAAAATTCAGTATTCACTAAACACAGAAGCACAAGTACACAACCAGTCTTTCTGTCTTGTTATTGCCACTAAACTTAGTGATTCTACGTAAAGATTTTTATTCTTGAAGGAAATGTTTTTGTAGTCTTGTTCAATTGAAAAGTAGCCGTCTGGGGACTTGCATTAATGTAGATAATAGAAAAGTGGTAGAGGAAATGACGTGTTCTATCAACCTCAAACTCTTTACTCATTTTACTTCTTTTGTGTTATGGACACATATTAACTTAATTCAGGAACATTTTATTAGAAGTAGACTGTGATCGTGCATCTTCAAGCAGTGGAATTCGCAATGACTTTGCAAATACCAGACTGGACATAGTACTGATGTGGTTTTAACTGCAGAGAATGTAATTCTCATTACCTTAGATTATGCCAGTTCTGGGCTTATTATTTTCAATTTGCATTTTGTTTCATGATAAAGCAAATACAGGCTACTGCGAAAGGACCTTAGACATTGACGCTGGGATTCTTGTGTCAGTACAGGAAATATTTTATTTATTGGTGAAATAGTGGAAACAGTCTCCACACAGGCCCTTTGTTGCACAGCTGCTTGAACAAGATGTGGTGCCCAGCTGTCTCTGTCCTAGTTGTGAACCTACTCTTTGTCTTGATTAAGAGTAGCCTGTGAATGTGCTGCTGTTTTGGAGGCTGTGTTTGCTATTCAGTGAATTTTTTATGCAGTCAGGGGTTTTTTACCTTTAGACTCTTCACTGCTTGTCCATAGCATGACTTAGGGTCTAGATAAATTCCCATGGAAATTTACTTCTCAGTGATTCAGATGATAAGGATGAAGAAAGTGATATGCAAGCTCACATATTCCTTATTTATAATACAGACCCATAATAATGTCCTAATTTATGAAGTAAAAATTGCTTTCCATTCATACGTCAATGGCTACCTGAAATAATAGGAAATGGGAGGCTAAATTATCAGAAAGGGGGGTGGTGGAAAAGGGACTCACGTTCCAAAGGAGTAGAAATTTCCTGTTAGTTTCAAGTGTTCACTTTAGGAATATTTCACATCTTTCATAAAATGCAGTCATAGGAATGCCTCTCTGATCTCCATCTGCAGGTCTCTATTATTGTTTAATTTTTCCTAGCCTTTCAGTTTGAAGCCTTTGTTTTCATCAGTGGTATTCATGCATTGGCTGAGCAGTGACTCAGCATGTCCTGGGCAGTGCCTCTCCCTGCTGTCCTTAGAAGGACACCCCTCTAACTGCAGTCCCAAAGATCCAGCCAACAGCTTGGGAGCAATTACAGTGAGATCATGGAGGCAGTCGTGCAGAATTCCACTCTATAAACTATGACAGAGTTCTTTAGAACTGGTTAACCACAGTATCACTTGGTGGGAATTAAATGGGAGTCAGGCCCTGGATGTCTGAGGAAGGACTAAAAAATTACAATGTCCCAGCAAGGCAAATTACAGTAATCTGGAACTTATGGACCCAAACAATGTCTCTGGGCAAAAAGAAGTTTTACAAAGAACAATGAAGCACAAAAAAAGAAGAAAACAATCTTTGTGAAATCTTTAAAGATTAGCCATTAGAAAAATATTCAGAAGAGAAAGGCACATAAGGGATAGCTGTCACTCATAACTTGATTTAAACACAGAAATTAGTAGTGAGACTTCAGTTTGAAACTGGTTCTCCTGGGTAGAAAATGTCACTATCTTAAATAAAATGTGTTCCACCTAAGCAGGATCCCAGTACTTGACTCAAATGGAAATTTTCCACTCATCTCTGAATAATACTTTTTTTTTTATTTGTTACCTAGTACACCTCCAAAATAATCAGAGCCATTTCGAAAAAAAGTGCTCTTGTTAATTATGTCTTTTGTTGTTACTCCAATGATGGCAAATTTTGAAATGGCCACAGAGACCCAGAATTCGCTGTGTAGCACAGTTTGAAGTTAGTGCAGTTGTGGCTTTGTTTACATCAGGTATTTCATAGCAGTATTGTAAGTACATCAGGACAGTTGCTGCTGGGACTATGTATGTCTTTATTATGTGTGATACAAGTGTTTATTCTGATTGCTGTCACCCCTGTTCCACTGTCACCACATGAACATATGGCGTGAGGATTTCTGAAGGGAAAAGGCGTAGGTACACCATGGCTGACTTAACGCTAGTCAGCTGTATGCTGGGGTCCTTTAAAGGAAAGCTGCTGGTTTAGTCCCCTTCAGAAGGAATCCAACTGCATGCAGCCAGAGAGCTGTGAAAGCTGAATGTGTCACCTGGAGACATTTGGGCAATCTTTTATCTCCTGTGTGTAGGGGACTTTGAGATCTGCAGTGCTTCCCCAACTCCCTAAGACTGGCACAAGCTGCATGTTCCTTCTGCTGGTGATGTGCTGTTAGCCCAGCACCCAGCTGTGTGTTGGCATTTTACTGGGACCAGCTGAGGAATGGCCCAGTTGGTGAGCAGCACCCTTGTGCTTTGCCCTTCTAGCAAGAGCTCACACTTGTTCTCTCAGAGATGTTTAGTAGAGGTGGCTGTGCCCCACCAGGTACTGCTGGTGACAGACTTGATGGCTGAACTGCTGAATGCCAAAAATTTGTTACAGAATTGTGAGTACTGGCATACAGCGGCTGAGGAAGGAATCCAGATTTTTGCAGCTATGTGCATCCCATGAGTTTGCTCCACTGGGATATAACTGCTGCTACTCAAGGAGTAAATTACTCATTGTTCTCAGCCCTCCTGTCAGGTACCGCACAAGCGCTGGAGGAGTCACTCCTCCCAACCAGGGAGGTGCAAAAGGGATTGCCATGACATTTCAAAACCAACCAGTAGCAAAAGGAAGAAATAAATTCAAGACTCTCCCATTTTTGATTGCAGCCTCAATCAATAGCTATTCCATCCAGACTTTCCCTGCCGTGCTATATATCTTCTGTTATAAAGCTGTTGCATAAAGATTTTTTGATAGCCAGTGCTTTTGTCAGCTTGTGCAGAGCAGAGCTCTGGGATGCACCCATGGGACTGTTCTGCCTTGAAAGCTGTGTTGTATCATGTGTTAATGATATTTTTGCAGTGCTAGACACCTTGAGGAAGAAGTAGCTTTGTCGTTGTTCAGTGCAATATCTTGTATTAGGAAGTAAACAGCCCATGCAAGCTATCATTCTGTGACAACTTGAAAGCTTTGACCTGCAGCAAGGTAAATTGTATAGCTAACTAAAAGCCAGTCCTGCTAAATGGGCCTTTATTTACCTTGAAATAGGATCTGTTGGAAACACAGGCTGTTTCAGGTAATAGGCATTTAGCCCTCTCTATGCTTTGGTTTGGTCTTTTTGTGCACAAGAGTTGCATTGTACTGTGAGAGATGTGACAGTGAGACTTAGTCTGTGTGATATTGCAAATAAAAAATACAAAACCAGATTAGAATATTTTAAATAAAATTAATTAAGTGGAACACATTTAAATTACTGAAATAAGTAGGACAAGCCAGCAAATGCTAGGGAATTCACCATGAAAATTTGATTCAGATCACGTGGATAATTCACATTCCTTTTCTTTCTAGTTCAGGATAAAAGTCATGCTAAAATTCTAATAAGACTACTATGAATTACTGAATTCAGTTCCCTCTTACTAGAAATAGTTTTGTGTTTCTCTGTACCTTATCCTTTATCAGTAACTATCTTTCCACAAGGATATTTTTTAAACTGCTCAAACCTCCCTTGTGCTGCTCAACTGTTGTGCTGTTCTTGTGTTGGTTTTCAAATTTCTCTTGTTACTTTCCCTTAAAAATACCAGTATGATAATTTTTTTTTTTCATCCAAGTCTTCTGTTATCCTTGAGGCTTTCCCATCTTCCTTAGGGCTTGGTCCAAAGTGCTTTGAAGTCAATGGGAACAATCCCATTTTCTCCTCAAACTCTGCTTCAAATTCATTCAGTCTTTGAAATAAAATTAATTGGGTAGCCTTATATCATATCATTCTTGTTCAACCATTTTCTAAGCAAGAAAAAGTGAAGTGATTCAAACTCAATCCAGAAAATATACAGTGCAGGCAGTAAAAATCAGAGTTATCTATAAAAACACCCGGAAAATGAACCTTGCAACACTTCTTCAGTATCACTTTTGAGTAAATTCCTATTGTGCAACATGATTTAAAATGTATTCATTATCTTGCTTTTCACACTTCTTTAGACTGAAGCTTGTTCTGTTGCTGTGCACTATTAACTTAACTCTTCTTTGTTTATTCATTTCTGTTATAGTTTATGCTCTAGAAGAAATAAAATTTTAGAATTTGTGATAAATTTTTAATAGACAATATGGGATTTCTGTTAGTGCTTATAAAATAATTTTATAGCCTATACAGTGTTCAGGTTAATGTTGCTTTTTTGGCAGCACAAATTATTTTAAAACTTTCTTTTAATTTCTCTTATGGCATACATCTTTCTTACCTTCTGTAAGAAGCAGGTCTTTGGAAAACATCATTCAAATTATGGGGTTTCCACAGAAGTTTACTTTGCTGGGATCTGTGATATTAATCTGTGTAGCTTTGCAGTCAAACCTTTAAGGTGTAGAGCTGTAAACATGAACCATGTCTTTGAATAAGGCTTGGCCGTGAACAATCAGAATTTATCTGCATGTAGGTGTCCAGAGTATTGTGCATTACTGGCTCAGTTTCCAGAGCACCATCTATCTCCTGTACTTGAAATATTACATATTGATCATGGGATTACTTCAAGCCAATATATACTTCTCTCACAACAATAAGAAGGGAGTGGCAGTTTTCTCTGACAAATTCAATCCCTGCCAAGGTTACCCAAGAGGACTTAAGCCAGAGCTTAGTTTCACAGAGAAGACATTTTGAAGACAGGAGGTGCTTCAGCACCAAGGGACCCTGGAGAATTGTGTGATGGAGTGAAATTGGTGGAACAAAAGGAAACATATTCTAGTGAACTGCCTGGATTATCTGTGCATTAAAAGCTATTTCTGGCATGCATTCAAACTCAAAATGAGCTTCAGGCACTGCCCAGTCTTGGAGCTGTCCCCGTTTAACCCCAGCAGGAAACTCGGCCCCACAGAGCCTCTCTATCACTCCATCCTGGTGGGGTGCTGGTGGTGAGGGTCAGAAATGAAAAACTCATGAAAAACTCTCCTATGTTTCACAGTTAAAGTGTAATTTTAGAGTGAGACTGGCTTCTTTTCAGATTTCATCCTGAAGTATTTTGCCATTGAGTGGATCTCAAATGGTTTTATCACCTTCCCAGAGTTTAAGCCAGAAGCAGAGTTTGAAGCCTATTTCCTCATGTACAACCTGCTGGGAAACACATTGAACAGCAGGAGAATATGGTTCTGGTTTCAGGTATTTTTCCCTGTTATTTAGGAGTCGGCCCCCTAGCAAGCTAGAATATTTTCCACTGCTCGAATATGCCACTTCTCTTCTTTAAGGCTTTTTAAAAACTCTCAGTTTTGCCACCATGTGCGTCTGAAGCATCCTGCATCTGCATGGAGGCACAGCAAAATGAATATGGATGATTTTAAACTGCAGTGTGCAGCCATCTTTTCCCCAGGTTTATTTCCCAATCCAGGAACTTTATAGAGGCAGGAGCCTGTATCTGTAAATGTTGCCAAAGTCAATTGCCAACCCTTTGGAGCTGGAAAACTGGCAATGAACTTTTACATGGAGTGTCCATTTTATATAATTGCTTACCATCATTTCAGTGGCAAACTCCCCCTCGGTGAAACTCTCTCTGCACTGCAGTTTCTTCTCTTCCCAGTTGCATACAGAGTTTTACTTCTTTTCAATCAGTTTATTGTAGTGTGAGCATTTAAAAAATAATAAAATTTCTCACATATAATTTCCTCTTCCATGTACAAAGAGCTGCTAACAGCAAGATGTTCAGCAAGGGCAAAAACTGTGTTTTGGATATTTGACTATTCTGATGCAGTGCTGTGACAGAACGAGCTCTCCCTTTCAGTGTAGTTTGGCTGATCTGAAGTTTCAGGATGGAGAACAGTCAGAAGATGAGATGTCACTGCAATCTGCAGCTGGTGTTAAACATGCAAGGTGTAAGAAGTCCTTAAACCATCTGATCAAGGATCACAAATTTCCTTCATCTCTTCAGCATTTAGCAATTTGTCCTTGTCCTAGGTGCTATGACAATTTAACTTTGTTTTAGTAATAAACAGGTCATGAACTGCAGCTTGCAAACTGACTAGGAGGAAGATCATGGCTAATTGCAGTGGTGAATAATTCCTCATTTTGCTTTTCTTGTTATAAGCATTCAGAGTCTCTGTTCTTTTTAGGCAGTTATTTAGACAAGGAAAAAGATTCCCCAAATCTGAACATTCAACTTTTGCTGGCAACTCTGAAAGTTACTTAAATAATTTAAATGCCTGTAATCACAGACACTTCTGAATGGCAGTGGATTTCTTCATGAGTAATTTTCAATTATTTTAAAATTTGAAATGTCTCTAAGTTATCCAGTCCTCATATTGCTTGATAATTTTATCTGCTGTGTTTATTATTGGGCAACCATAATCATACCTAAGCACAATTCCTCTCTGCAAAGTAGAAAATAAAAGCAGGATTGGCCACAAAGCTGATCAGAGAAAGCTGCCAGAGACCAGTCTGGGGTTCAGCCTTTCAGAGTTTGTTCTGCTTCTCCTCAGCCTGGGCAGACTTGAATGACAGGTGCTGGTAGCTATGATTTGAAATGAGACCCTTCTGTGTTTCCTGTGAGTCTGCATTTCTGCTACTTTCTTTATCACTTTTTCCAAATGCAGATAGGTTTCCAGGGAAAATATGAAATATGTTCTTAGCTATATGTTCTTGCAGGTTTCCATGGCACTACATGGCAATAAGAAATGAATTTTTATTTCACCTCTAATTTATAGCTACTTGGAATAACTTCTTCAGAAATAACCCAGTTTTCCAAATCAAGGTTCTCAAACAGACTTTGTACTGTCTTGTGTCTTGTGACATGACAGTCTTTTACCAGTTTTTGACAGCATTAACCTGCATTTCATATTGAAATTCATAACAGCTTTGTATGGTCCTGGCTACAGCAGATAACTTGGAAACAATTCTTCTTTAGATATATTATTTCTGGATCAATTGATCTCTATCCTATTTCTATGTAAGAATTTGCAAAATAATAATTTAGAGTACCAGTTCTTAATTTGGAATGCATTTAAAACAGGAAAATAAGTGATTCTCTCATCAGCCAGGTTACACGCTTCAAATTTTATGCAGGTGATAAAGCTTGGTGAAGACATGGCCTCTGAAAGAAAAATGTATGGTAGTTTAATAAATGGTGTCTCTGGAAAACACTAATCCATGGCCATATGGATTTACTGTGCTATGGCACTAACAGCCCATTTCAAATCATATGGACATATATGAATATATTCTCAATATCAAGCAGAGTGGTTTTGAAAGAGTATTCTTTTTCTGCTGCTAACCCACGCATAACATATTGCACAAATGAGATACTCTTTTTACTGAAAGGCAGATATTAGGAGCTGTATCTGAGAGTATCAAATCAAACTTCATGTATTTCCAGAATGGCACTAAAATTGCAAAACCTAACAACCCTGTCCGAACTGTTTAATAAGACTCTCTTATGTCTGGAAAATTATGAATCTACTGATGCAATTACAGCATAGCTAATTATTGTTTCTGATTTTCCTGAAGGAACTGATAGGTTCAGAGTTTAATTTTCCCCCTCAATTATAAAATGCCAACAATTATTTTAAAATTAGGATCCCTAAAATTAGAATTCTAAGCAAAACAGGTAAATTGAATCTTGCTGAGTGGAGTTATGGATTAACATTTTATGGGAATTTTCCACAAGGAATAATTATGGTTGGAAAGTCTCTGTGACATTCATCTTGTCAAAATTCAGAATTGGATTGGGTTAGCAGAGCTCTGCTTTTCCATGTTCTGAGTATCTCCGAGGCCACTTGTCTCTGGGTGAGTATTTATGGGAATTGAGTGAGATGAATGTGAGCATGACTCCCTAGTTTTATGTAGATTTGCCCACCCTACCTGGTCCTACAAGCTGCCTGCAAAACATTGTTAGAGACCATGACCTATAACACCTTGTGCATCTGAGAGGGACATTTTGAACCAGGTCACACGTGGGTGTTGCATTCCTGACACTTCACACTAGGATGGCTGGATAGGTGTGTATGAGGATAACTCTGTAGTCCTAAAGAGCTGCTACTGACTGCTGATTTTCCCGGCTTTACCAAGAATCCAAACCTGTGCCCAGGGAGTTCAAGGCTCCAAGAACAGATTTTTGGCTGCGTAATATTTAAACTGAGAACCTTACGCCTGTTTAGATAATTGTTGAAATTAAAGGTCTCAGTGCTTTAAATGGCAAGAAAAACAAAAATGTGTAGGATGAGGTTTTGGCCTCATTAAAATAAGTTGGAATTTTCTAATAACATGCTTCTAGTGTTTTCTGGGGTTTTATCTGTAATACTGGACTAAAGCACAATCCTGAGGCATAAAATCCAGTCTCTAGGTGTTTACCTTTGGGGTAAAGAAAAGTTAAAAAACAAAGTCAAGGATAATCAAAGGAAGGACTTTGTTAGTATTAAAAAGGAAGGAGATACTTACTGAGAAGCAAGGACCATAATAATCGAAGGCAGGTTCTTTCCATCTCCAGTGAGCCTTAGAGCCAGCCTCCTTTGTAATTTAAAGAGTGCACATTATGTGTACACAAGGATGTCAGGAATATACTTTGAGTAAAATCCTAAACCCTCTTTCTCCAAAAAGCATTAAGTACAAGGTATTAAGAAGAAAGTGCAATTTTAAAATGGAAAAAGCCCTTTACAGACTCGTACCTTTTAAAAGAAAATAAGTCCATTATGAGCTGGAAAAGGAGTAGCAATTATTTATGGATCTGAAAGTGTTTGTAATGTTGTTATTAGAAATTACTTTGTAGAAAGGAAACTCTTTTGAAATATGATTATGAGAAAGAAAAAATTAAAATGCGGGTCAGGTATATTTTTGGGCTTGCACCTGTCATATTTTGAGCCACCCTGCAGCAATGTATATATAGAGTGAAATAGTTCATGAGAGAATGTTTTTGAATTTTAATGACAGCTTCAGGGGTTTCATGACCTATCATCTCTGGAAATAATACTACTGGTATGTAAGAATTTTCAGTAAAAAACATATGACAATAACAATGGTGGACTCTCTGCAGAAAGAGAAAATTGATTTAAAAATTATGAAATACTAAGCACAGACCTTGGTAAGACTCAGACTTCTAGCCCCAAATCAAAGAGATTTGCAGCAATTCAAAGCAATAACTGTTGGACAAATATAGTGTATTTTACAGCTGTAATTTGAAAGCAGCATGTGGTAGACTGGTGGAATTTATGCCAAAGTGTATTTTTATTGCATAACTCATTACTCTTTCCAGTGGGAGCCAAGAATGTTACCTGCACAGGTACTACTGAAAATCCAAATTGCTTGCTAACAATTGCCTTAGATACATAAATAGCCATGCAGTCTAAGCCATTGGATTCTCTTTTCTTGTGACGAGGAAAACACTGTTTTCTTTTGGAGTGAGTAGAGATGTGCACATTAATGACAAAAATCTATGAGAATGGGTGAAGAGACAATTTCCTCCCAGAAAAGTTTTTGGCAGATGTTTGGGTGATTTCCAAGTTGTGTGTGGTTTTCTGGTTGTCGGTGTTACGTGGGGTTTTTATTTTGTTTTTTTTTTCCTATAATGGAACCAACACAATAGAGCTGTCTATTTGAAAGATAAGATTTGATGTGGCAGAAGATTATTTTTCTGCATTAATTTTTAGGAAAGCACTTGTCTTCAGAGAGATAACTGATGCCAAGAGTGTTTTGAAATCAGTCCTAGATGGCCACTGGCACTGGGTTAAAGAGTGATATGGAGCAGTTAAACACTGGACGGGGCTGCCCAGTGAAGGGCTGGAGCAGCTGTCCCTGGAGGTGTTCAGGTCATGACTGGAGGTGGCACTCAGGGCCGTGCTTGAGGTGACAAGGTGCATGTTTGGTTAAAGGTTGAACTTGATCCTGCAGGTCTTTTCCAACCCTTATGATTCTGTGGATGATCCTGCACTTCTGGATCAATGGCAAAGTGTCAAATCACTAGCACACAATAATGTTGGCTCCTCAAAATCGTCATCTGACTTCCCCAAGCAAGTTCTCCATTGGGCCTTATCAATTCTTCTGAGTTATCTTTTTTTTTTTATTTTTGAATAGTGGAAGGAGAGTTTGGCTCAGCTAAAGTTGGTCTTGAATCGAGCTGAATAGTCAAAGTGTTTTCTTTGGCAGTCACTAAAGCTTGTGGGTCATATACTGAAAAAAACCCCCAGTCTCTCTGGCAAATATAACCTTTCTTAGTAACCAAAGGTATGGAACAGGACAGGACTTTGCCAGTCAGAGATGTCACAAATTCATAGTTTTCTGCACACTGCTGTCAAGAAGCAGCTGGAGCTCATTGCATTGGTGTGTTCATTAATGCTCTACAAGACATTTTCAAATAAAATCCAGTCAATTACTCTCAATAGACTTATGATGATATATAAAATATCCAACAAAATATTTTCTGTCAGATGAATGAACAGACTTTTGAATTGACGTGGAGAATCTGTATTTTTGTCAGCAGAAAAGAATGGTCTGAGGTACTTTGCTTCTGTAATATTATGTATTTAATTTCTTTTGTAATTAATAGAGTGTCTTTGAACATCATGATGTAAAAATTACCTTGAGGTATTCAATGGCAACAAAACACAACCATGATTTTATGATGGCAGTCACTTTTGGAAGTGTAAATTAAATAAATTAATGTTTCTGCGAAACTTGGACTTAATATGGCACTTTTAAATGGACTGATAGTAGAAATTAATCTATGTGGATTCTTTCTAGAACAATAGATGTGATTCACACATTCAGGAAAATAGGAAGTTAATGGCACAATTTAGAATTGAGCCTAGATTCAGGACAACGTATTAATTAATTATCTGGTAGTTTCTTGAAACCTCTTTGTGCATTGATCCAGAATTTGGGATAGAAGAGTTTTGATGAACATTCACAGAGTCAGCCCAGTTCCCTTTCCCCAGTCTTGTCACCGTCCTGTGATGAATGGACTCTTCTCCTTCTGAGCTCCAGTTGATAAAAAACTTTATAGAGGTTTGCATGCAATTTGCAAACCCAAAAAGAAGATGAAGAAAGGAACAGATGAAAAAAGTTGGAATTATGTGGAAAAAAACCCAAAGCTGGCTCTTAGAAGGTAAATGAGTAATTGTCTGTTCTTTAGTAGTTTTTCTTCAAATCTTATGAAAATGCTCTTTCCAGTGTTTGCTGGCTTTTCTCAAAAAATTTATCGAGTTACATCCTTCAAAGATTCCTTTTCTCTAGTCCACACTTTGTTGTCTAGAATCCACTGAAATATTCTGGGTTGTTAAAACACATTTTCAAGCCAAAGGGCTTCTGTTAAAACACCTTTTCAAGGCAAAGGACACTGCCATGGCCTTAAATTCAATCCAATGCAGGTACTGCGTGTGAAAATCTATTGTAAATAAGAACTTTAAAAGAAACTGAAGGAGTAAACTAGGAAACTATTGGACCTTCAGTTTTGAGATGTGGTGTAGTAGATATTGTTTCCTATCACCAGCTAACAGAAGGGTTCTGTGGTGCCTGACACTTGCAGAATGCTTATTCATTTTAGTTCCTCCCCCCTAGAGGCTTCTAATCAGTTTGTTAGTGCAGCAGCCACGGAATCCTGGACAAAACTGAAGCACAATTCATGTGGGTTTAATAAGAGTTCTTAAATGGTTAGGTCCCGTGAGCCCTGTTCTCTTCAGGTGCAGCAAGATCAGTTAAATACCACAGTGTACAATTCACTCCAGTGGGCTGCTTTGATCTGCTCCAGAAAATAGGTTTTTTCAGTCTCCTCTCTTTTCTTTGCAAAGCCTGTCTATCTGTGCGCATTTTTCATATCTTTTCAAGGGAATCACATTCATCAATGAAGCAAGATCAAGAAATCAATATATCAGTGTACAGCTGGGCTAAATATTGTAAATTATCCATTAAGTTGTACCAGCTTGCATTTTAACAAAGAGTAAAAGACATCTGAACAAAAGTTAATTTTGTCCAAGTTTATAACTTTGTCTCTTCATTGAAAAATCAGGCCGTAATTAAAGCTTGAAAAGCATTTATCCCAAATGGTCAGGACAAGGAAGATAGTATTTTTCCTCAGAAAGCTTCAACTTTTTGGCTAATATCCAGCAATTAAAATGGTTTGAATATTTTATTTCAGATATTTTGGGAAATCTGTACCTGCCCTTTAATGTTTTCGTAGTGTGTGACAAAACAAATCTATGGAATTACATTTATATCAGTACATTAAGTATGAATGTATCTTACGCTCTGTATTCCATTGAGTTGGATTGGGGGCTCTCAGGATATTTTCTACTTACACTGAAAACAGAGACAGTGTTTTCATGGACTTTTCCGGGAGTTTACCATAAATATTTAGGCTTAGTGTACTTTTAACTAGTTACCCTGACACTGGCATTTTTTGGGAGGGTAGCTGTTCCTGGAGTGATTTAATTATTGGTTAGAAATATGATAAAAGGGTCTCTGCTTTCTAAGTGATCTGCTAAGGTAATCTGTCTCTGAGAAATGCACAGTAGGAATTTTACAGAGCCCTGTCTCTTAGGGCAAGAATTAGGAGACTGCAAACTCAGCAGCTGAACAGGCTTAGAGCAACTTTCTTAAATAGAAATCAAAACCTCATGCTGATTACAAGGACACATAATATGCAGAGCGCCGTAAGGCAATGCAGGACAAGCTGGGACCAGAACTGGCCTCAAACCCTTGGAGCGCTTCAAAAGCACGGGCAGCTCTTGCTCTGCTGGCGCGGCCGAGCCGCAGCTCCGCAAGCAGCAGGACTTGGCAGAGCTCCCTGACTGACACCTGCCAGCATCTCCGGCGTGCTCCCTTCCAGCGCCTTTTCCTGCTGCTCCCAAACCCGCCGTGCCCTGCCTACTTCTCCATCCTTTCCCGCGGGTCCAGGCTCCCTGGAAGCCGCCCTGCCGCGGGTGTTCCCGACCCTTTCCCGCGGCTCCTGGCTCCCTGGAAGCCGCCCTGCCGCGGGTGTTCCCGACCCTTCCCCGCGGCTCCAGGCTCCCTGGAAGCCGCCCTGCCGCGGGTGTTCCCGACCCTTCCCCGCGGCTCCAGGCTCCCGGTCCCGGCCGCCGCCGCCCTCTGACGGTCGCAGCCCGCGCTGCGGATGTACGCGAGAATCCTTTCACCGGCTGTCTTTTACATTTTGTGGACAGCAGATGACTGTAGCGGTGTTTAAGGTATTGTTCACGGTCACGTTAAAGCCAAAATCTCACTGCTCTCACTCCTCTAAGTCAACCTGCTCCTGTTCGTGTCTGAAAACAGTGATGTCTGAGCTATTGAAATTATGCTGACTTCTGTCCAAGGGGCCACGTTCATCTTGAAATCAATTTCATGTAAATTGATGAGTATTTTTAATAATATTAATAAATTGTAATTAACATTGAGTATTAATCCTAAGATTAATTTTATTTACTTATTACAAGTTTTAGGTCTTATCGGGATGACAGATGCATACAATAAGGCCCAAAACTTACATTAAGATCAAAGCGATAACAGGACATTTCCAATAACTCCAGATTTCATTTTCATCAGGAAGCGACCTTGCCAGTAAACACTTAAAATTGCAGCGCTTTGTTTTAATCTGTCTATATTGTAGAGTAGGAAGAAATTCTTGTAGAACAAGAGTGCACAAGATGTGTTTGCTTCATAAGATGCATCCTTCATTGTGAGGTCTCTGTTCTGAATTTCTGACTTGCTCTAGATCATGCACCAAGAAGAGCAAAACAGACATGCCTGCAATGCATCCAAAGTTGTTTAATTATTTTCTTTTCAAGAAAACCTTGAAAACTTATCAAGATCACTTCTGAGAGGGCTTTGTTGTAACATGGTTTCCATCACTATTTGTTGGGGTGATACAGTTTCCTTCTGATTATTGGAAAATGTATTGATTGATCAGCTTTGTTTAGAAAGTCCTTTATGTTGTCTTCTCTGTGGCTTTGAATGTGTACTCTATTTTTCTGATTTTTTTTGAAGAAAAGCCAAATTAATAACAAACACTTGCATTAAATGAATTTATTTTTCCTCTTATAACATGCATGCCAGCTGGTCACTGTATTTCTAAACAGACTATTTAGGACAGCAGAGAGGGAAGACAAAAAATCCTGGGGCTGACAATATCAAACCCATCAAAACAAAATTGAAATAGTTGTCCTGTTCTGCCTAATGCTGAATTCAAAAGAGAACACTACTGCTGGCAGGTTGAAATCACACCAATGGACTGATCTGACCGTCTCAGTGTCTGTAAATAGCATGTGTCCAGAACATTAATAGGAAGTTGAAGACTTGAACTGAAGGAGCAAATACCTTCAGGCCTTACACTGAACTTAATCTCCTCCACCCATAATCCAGATTTAGTCTGAATTCACCTGACCTGCAGTCCTTTTTCATGAGTGCCTTCCCAGTCAAATCATAGAGATGTATTGGTCACAAATGGGATGGGGAAAGATGTCTACAGCAAAGATCATTGCTGTAAGCCCTTTTTATAGCTTCTAAGACAAATAATTCAGCCTTCAGTGTATTTTGTGTCTGGTCCTAACTGTGAGAAGGAGAGCCTTTGGGAATGAGCTCCATGAGTCGCTGCAGCACCTGCAGCAGTCTGCATTCACATTTCCCTGTGCTCTCCAGAGCTGGGCACTGGCTGGGCCTGTTCAGAAAGAGCATGATGAAAGGCAGCCTAGTGGCCCAAGGTTTAGGATCCTGTGTATTCCAGATTCACCAGGTCTGTCAGGTCTTCCACTGACATGTGCTTTGTTTACTGGCTCTCTAGATATCATATGTCCTGAAACTTTTGAAAAACAAATAAGAGAGTGTTGCAGCCACAGGCATTGAGGCATGGTCTATTCCAGTATTATACAATTTCGTATGAGTCTTTTCATGATTTCAGAGCAGGCTATTACCTAGTGGAGAGGATAAGAACTGTGCCATGAGGCTTTCCAGCACATCATTATGGCTGGACACCATGCTCCATGCACAGTATTTTTTTGCAAGCCCAGTTTGCAGGGATCTGATTTCCTCTCCGTTGTCCTGAGCATAGGGATGTAGCAAGAGACGCTCAGAAGTCGTCATTCCAGAAACGTTCCTTTGTTTTGTATACAGCTCTTAAATACTGCAACCCTTTCTGAGGGGTTTTTTTAATGAAGGCCCTTAGGCACACTGGCAGTCAGTGAAATTAAGGTTAAACACAGGAGCAGTTTTTAAAGTGAGTTTGGTGCTGTGGTTTGCACAAACACTTGGTAATGTTATTTGTTAACCCATTTTCTACACACTAATTTGAAAATAGCTTGCCTTGGTGTCTCTAAGCTGTGTTGTAGTCTGTGTGTTTGTATCACTCAAACTTCCTAATACCATACAAGTGATTTTTAATATTTTTTTAGGCTTTATTTTGTGTATATCGTATGGTCAATATAAACTAAGATAAAATGTACATATGATAGATCAAGTCCTTACCTGTCTGATTGACGCATCTCTATGAGAGTCAGTGGCTCTTTGCCAGCTTCCACGGGGGGAATAGCAGGGCAAGGCAAGGTTAGTGAACTCTTCCTGTTGATTGTCCCCTTAATCCTCTAATCTTTCCATTTACTTTGTTGTTATTGTTGGAGTTTTTTGGCTGAAGGTATTTATGTTTTCTATGCTTATATAATAGCATTTCTGAAAAAATCCACAAGAAGTAATCTAGCTACTTTTATCCTCTTTGTTTCCAACAAAATCCTAATTCAATCTCTAGAGAACTGCCTTCCGGAGACATGAGTTTTTGGAAGCACAGACAAGCAAACCTTGCAAGCTCTTTTACATTTTACTACTCACCAGCCAACAAAGGGACAGAAGAAAGCCAGCAGTCACCAAACCGGAAAAAACCCTTTCTTTAGAATGTCACTGGAGGTGTACTAATGGACTGTGGTTGCACTGAGAAAGTCTTCCTGAAAATGCTTTTTTATGTAAAGTTTAAATTGGTAGGAGAATCCATCACCTTGAATCACCTGAATGTACAGGGGAAGTTTATGCAGTTTATCGTGAATATGTTTGGAACACGTAGAAAGACTGAAGTCCCTGCTTTCTAGATGATTGCAGGTGTACAGCTCAGTCTGTGTGCAAAGGCAGTGTAAGTACTGGGTATCTCAATCAGCCAGGCTCATGATCTTTCTTCAAAAAATAGGCACTGTGATAGAAAGGAAAGAAAATGAATAATAAATGTGACATTTTGATTTTGTGTTTTAATAGACTATTTTCAGGAAAACTAAAATAAAGATGATTGAACAGCATCACTGTATGCAGTTTAAATCCTCCTTAAGATGAAGGTCAACACAGGATTCTGAGATAAAAAAGACAGATTTAATATTTTGAACATAAAATGCAGTTGATAAGGAAATCTATAAATGGAAACCTTTTCTGTGTTGTATAATGATAACACGTGACATTTTGCTGTCCATATAACCTTTAGCTTTTCTGTCAATATTATTGTGCTGCGCTGATTTCAGAAAAGGCATTAAACACTGTCAGAATGAAAGCCATGTTTTAATAATAAAGTAATTATTATCCACTTATGATGTAGGAATATAATTGGATTTTAATGTATTGAATCAAACACTATCTGCTTCAATAACAGTGTTGCTAAAACTATCATCTATAATTTATTAGGAATGCAACAAAATTTGACATCAGGAATGTAAACTAAGCCCTGTAAGAAACATTTGTTGCAAAGATGCACAGATATCCAGCAAATTATTCCTGAAGGGTCCAAGTATTATCATCAACCTAAGGTTTGATGTTTATTTTATTTTTAAGATGAAAGCAAGCCAAACTTTTAGATTTATGAAAAATAATTGGTCAAACAGCAGTAGCAGAAACCACATACTAGTGGTTGCATAAGCATTATTTAAGAGACATATTGTTCAACAATCTCTGTTCCACTTAGAAAAGAACTTGTGATATAATTTCCAAGCACAAAGCATGGTCTCTGAATAATGAAACAAAATCTTTCCAAGACTGAATAATTTTGTCTTGTAGTTGTTCTCTTTTTTTTTCTTTCCTTTTTTAAAATCTTAGCTTCCAGTTTGTAATTTGTATGCCAGTTTGTGAAAGGGTATTACGTATTTTTGAACTTGTAGGCCCAACTTTGCCTAACAAATGCTTGCGACTACACCTTTTAATATTTAGTAGTATATGACTGCTCATGTCTGCAAATCTGCAGCTTGTTTGATGTGTTTTGAAAGTTTTACTAAGAAATGTGGTAAACAGTGGAGAAAAATTATTTCCTGACATTTTAGATGTCTTTTAAGAAAACTCATTTCTGTGTTGTTGATGCCTCAGTCAAAATATGCAAGTTTAGTAATGCAGAGTGTTATTTAAAAGACTGACTGCAATGATTAGAGGAGTCAGGAGTTTCGAAAGCCATGCATTTGTACACAGCAATATTCAGCTTGGCTGTAAAACCAACAATATGGCATTTTGTGTCGATTAAGCTATCAAGACACAGTAGAATTCTTCTGGAAAATAAAGATCCAGACTCTGCAGTGACATGAATCCTGTGTGCTGCAGAAAATCCAGACCACTTTCTGCTTCTTGCTCCCAGCCTGGTTTTGTAAAAGGGTAGAATATTAAGGCATTATTCTCAATAAATGCACATTTTGTATTGTTTTTCAGCATTAAGGAATATACTGAAGAAAGGAACTAACAGATTTTAGAGTAACACTCCAAAAGTAAAAATACAAGCACAGCAGAGGGCCCTCTCTTGCCAGGTGCTCTGAGAGCAAGAGGATGGTGTAAAAAAAAGCAGTGGCAGAAAATCACTCCACTGCACTAACTTTCTATCAGGGATGTTTTTATTATGCTGAAGGATAAGATATACAGTGACCTTGTTAGGTTCCCCTCTCATTCCTGCTGTTTATTTGAACATAATGAACAGAAATGGAGCTTGCAAAGACACAAGAGTGAGTGCTGATTTTGTCATCTAAGCTGTGTAGATACAAGAATGTGCCAGGGCAGATCATCTTCCGAAATGAAGCTCTCCAATAAAACATCTGAGAGTGTTTGCACTGTAATGTACCGGAGAAAAAACTAAGCTGGTGTTAAATGACTTTCTAATGAGAAATAGTCCAGCTGTGGCAGGATGGTAAATCACCCTCACTCAGAGCTGGGCTGTTACAAATAGATTTCTGCTCCCAAACCCAAGCACTGATTTATTTGCACTGCGCAAAGGAGCGGGATGCTGCATCTGAGCTTGGGGCAGGGCCACGGTGGTTCTGTCCTCTGCTTCAGCACAACCCTTAAGTCAGATTTTCTGAGCCAGGTTTATCTATATTTAGGCACTGTATGGAGTACATATCTTGTTGAAAGCTTAGTCCCTCCTGCGGTTTTTAGCTAGGTTTAAAAAGTGTCATTGTTTTGATTCAGCTGTTTTACAAAATTGGTGCAACTTGCTATTTTGTGAAGCAGTTTGGAACATTAGTAAAGTAATTACAAGAGGTTCTTCAGTGCTCATTAAGTTCCAATTATTCTTCCTTGTCATTAACAATCTAGTTGCAGAAAGTGACCTTCCCTGCTTCTGAGCCTTGGTTCCAAGAGCATCCTGATGCCACCAGCCATGACTGCAATTCATGTACCAATTCAAATGTGTGAAATTCATTTTCAACTTGAACCAGCAGCTGGGCTTCAAATCCGCAAAAACAGATGCTGCAAGGGCAAAGAAGTAAAAGCAATTTTCCAGGATCATATAACATTAAATTGGCTAAAAAAAAATATGTATCATCAATGAGTTGATGAAAGTCTATTCTACCTCTTTTATAATGAGATATCTTTGAGGAATTCTAGTATAGTCAAATTGAGTAGGTTGGAATTGACTGAGCACTGACTATGCCTCAGAATGAAAAGATAAACCAAATTTTTAATATACTAATACAAATATTAAATGGAAACATTTCAGACAATGCACAAGTAATGTTTTCATTAACCTATTAGTTATAATTCAAATGGAATTTAATCCTGTGTAACAAGATTGTTGTGCTAATTTATTTTACTGTTTCTAGAAGGAGGCTTTTGTTAAAATGAGATCAGAGTATTTGCAATAAAATTCCTTTTTGCAAGTTGCTGTGATAGCATCTGCAATAAAACTGTTAGTGCTGGCCTTCAACCTGACCTCATGGGCATCATGAAATGTACAGGCATTATGTATACTCTCTATGGTGTGCCAAACACAGCTTGGTCTTCACCTGGACAAATGCTGCTAGGAGTAAGCTCCAATAGCCAGCTCAGCTTTATTTTTACAATTGTTCAGGAATTTTATAACAATTTTTATAATTGCTCCTGATTAATTTCTCTACACCCTGATAAATTTTCTCACTAATCCATACAATAAGCCTTAAAATCTTTGAACATCCTGTTTTTTAAGGAGAACACTGCCTAGCTCCTTTCTTCTTCTGAGTTCTTTGCCTCTGGAGCATGCCCATTAGAAATTATAAGGCCCTAAACATTCCCCTTCCTTCATAAAATACTAAAATATGGAATGTTAGAAAATTCAGGCTTGCAGCCTCCTTAAGAAGAGGCAGCCAGCACAGCTTACAGCATCACAAAGTCAAGGATTCACAGTAATACCCTTCCTAAATGTGAATAGAAGAGATGTATATTCAGATGATTAAATTATTAGAGATGAGGAAAGTGTTCCATAGGAAGGGGATTTAAAAGATTCAAAGTGCTTACTTGGAGAAAAAATGCAGAGGATAAAAAAAATATATAAATAAAAAAGTAATGCTGCAGAGGAAGTGATTACTTCTGTTATGTACCAGTGATCTGTATTGCCAGACTAGAAGAAGGATTTAATGAACTTTAGAAAAGGACATGCTTAAAATGATAAATGCAAATCCTTGTTTTTTGGTTTTTTTGGGTTTTTTTAAGTCTAAGAATAGTTAATTTCAGGATTGTCATACACTTACTGTGTTCTGTGCATATGTTGGTGTCAAAAAGCCTGCAAGGCTGAAGTCATTCACAAATGGGTTTGGTTTTTGTTTGGTTTAAAGTGGGATATTCAACCTTGGATTTTAAGATAAAAACTGTTGGCACAGGTTTTTTCCACAGAAGTGCTACCACTGGAGGTAAATCACAGCATGTTGTTTTGTTCTGGGAAAATAATTGTTGTGTTCCAAAGATATGCCTGTGATGTCCCTGCCAAGGAATAATTTCTCTGTGGTATGCAGCTTGGTCAGTTAGCACACGAGAGCAAAGTTACAAGGGTCATACTGCAGATCTTTTTCATCTTAAAATTTTCTCTTCTTGAAGTCCTTATGACCCAGGCAGCCTGAGCAATTTTTGTCTTTTCTTGCTAATTGCTATGCACCTCAGACACCAGCACATGCACAATAAATCACTGCAGATGTTACTGGAAGGTCAGCTGAAGGTGGAACTGCACATTGTAGGAGTTTTGGAGGTAGCGCCTGAGTGGCGAAGACGTACATCTGTAACACAGTCTGTTTGAGAGCAATATCCATCAGAGAGAAAACCCCACCTATTTCCAGGTGACAGCTATTGCAATGGTAAACTTTAGCTTTAAACTCTGAGCTGTTACAGTTGTAGAGCTGTTACAGTTGTAGCGCTGTTAAAAAAAAAAAAATAAAGCCCAACCCACACAAAAAACTCCAGCAGTAGAATATTATTTTAAAGACATACATCTTTCCCAGCTCTAAGGTGTGTTTATTTTTGGTCAAAGAAATAAAGTATTCACTTTTAGGCTCATACTGATCACAGAAAATATTACGCCTTTTATTAAAAAGCTGAGGAAAGAGAAAATAAAAATAGTTCTGTAATCTCAACTATAATGTTCACTGTTGCTCCCTCTATATTTAAATGCGGACCTTTGTGTGGAAGAGAGCAATCTGGTTAAAAAAAGACATTAGTAAGAACTTAAATGACTGGGCTTTAAAATAAGTGGATGTAGTCACAAGATGAAATTTAATTAAAGCTGACATTATTGCTAGCTGCTATAATTCCATGTGTTAGCAGGAAAACATTAAGGAACTCCATATAGCCAGATTGAGAAGATGTTTTATATAATAGTGCCACATGTTAAAAGGTATAATCAGAATTTACATTAGACATTGGAATGTTGTATCCTGTACCTGGGGATAAGTGAAGGAAGACAAGAGCCCTTTTCTGCTTCAGAGCCAAAACTGAATATCTTCCAGAAGTACCAGGTACTGCAGATATTCAGCACAGGTCCAAGCAGGAGCCCATGCCTGGGGAACACACTCTGCTCTTCCCAGTGCCTGGAAGCCAATAATTTGAGATTCCTTACTCTACCTTCTCTTCTTCTTGTGTGCAAATCTCAGCTTGATAAATATTTTTCTCCTCAGCCATTAGTCAAGTAGTATTTAAAAAGAAAAAAAAGTTAGACTTGAAATATCTCTGATAAACCTGCCAGGATGCAGTAGTGAATGGTCACTAGAATACAAAATTCATTCAGCACCTAATTTTAGGTTTTCTGCAACCTTAAGACAAGCAAAAATTGCTTGCTACATCTGTTCCCTGAAAAGCTGACATTTTGAAGTATTTTCTTTCCAGAACAACTAATTCTCTTTTCTCCAAAATTTCACTTTTGAAGGAAATTTTAAGGGTCTTGAAATTCTCAAAAGTAGCTGAATTTAGGAGTCCAAATTGTAAGGTTCCTGGCTCAGTCATAAAGACCAACTTTCAAATCTTACAGTCTGATAAAGCCAGCAAGATTTTATAGTCATGGCTGGACAGAAAGATTAATAACTTGGGAAGATTCTCAGATGCAAGTCTTTAAAGCCAAGAACAAATCCTGTGAATCCTAGGAATAGATGAGACCATGGGAGCTAATGAGTTCACACCTGCACAGCAGGGCTGCTGAGTTGTAGGCAAAGCCTCCATGCTTTTCATCTCTAAATTCTTAAGTAAAGTTTCCATGGCTTCCAGGAAGCATGAAAGTTTTGAAGGTCTGTCAGCTAAAGCTTGGGACAGAAATGGGAGATATTTTGTGCTGTGGATCTCTGGATAAATGCTGTCCCCACTTCAAATTCTGTACATATTTTTTTTTCAGGACCACAGGAGCTCATTCCTATCTCTGTGTAGGAGCATGAAGGACCAAAGTGGTTGGACATTCAGTGCTGTGGCTGTTCAAATGCTGCTGCCTGTTACAGTCACACTTTCTTTACTGATGCCTTAGGATTTTAGCTTTTACATTTTTCATATATTTGTAATCCTGCAATTCTTTAGTGTATAAACTCCATATAGAGTGGTAGCTACTGCTTCCCCATTTTGGTCAGACAAAGCAATTCCACTCTAGGCTGGGAATCAAGGACACCTCACTGCCTCAGGTCCTGACAAATGTAAACAAAAGTGAGTTGGGGGGGTGCAAACTAGGGATCAATTACTTCATTACCTGAAGGTGTAATCAGAAGATTAACCCCAATAAGATTAACCACAAATGTACCAAACTTATAAAAGTAAGAAAACCCATGACACGGCATTCATTTTTTGAGTGTAGGCCCTGGGTGGGGGGGGCTTTATCTGCCCAAAAATGTACCTGAAGGCCCTTCAATAACTATAACTGCTTTTTATTCCCTCAATTTTGTCTGGCCTCTGTTTTTAGGTACTCCCAACAAGGCAACATTGCCATATCAGTCTTTGATACACTTGCACTTTTTTATTTATCATTTTTAAAAAAGGGTGTCTTTTGGCTTAGAAATTCCAAATGGTACCATCAAGCTTCCAAGGCTGACAGGTTAGAGACATCCCATCAGAGCAACCATATAAAACTTGATTTAATTTCTTCGTAGAGGTTTAAATGCCAGGCTTCGTAGCTTGCTAGAGACACTGTCTAAGCTTTGAAATCCTTGATGTAGTGCTGGTTTTTAATCGGGCAATAAGATGAGCTTCAAGGCTAGATGAACTGAAAACTCTATAAAGTCCTTAAAAGTTAGTATTATTTGTAAAATCAATTGTGTTACAGTAACTCTTACAGGTCTCATTTGAATATCTTTGAAGCTGATGGGATTTGCATGTAAATCCATATTCTTAAAGTAGTGTGGGAGCTGATTTTAGAACTCCAAACGGACTTTGTGATAAAACTTTCTCCAAGTCTGAAAATTTAAATGATAATTGTGTCCACATGATCCACTTAATCCCCACCACAGAGAGTGCTAGAGACACCCCCTGGACCTTTAATTACTTCAGAGGTGTGAAACAGAGTCTTAAGATCAATATAAAAATGTTCTAATCTTCTTAGTAATTATCCCAAACAGTGTGATTTAGTATTGTAAATGGCCTTATTCTGGAACACCCTTTTCTTCTTGGGGCCCTTGGATGTGGCAGCACTAAATGGGGCTGGGACCACCAGAAAGGAGCACCAGCTTTCCCCCAAGGGCAGCCCCAGCACTCTCCTCAGCAGAATTCCCCCATTTCTCCTTGTCCAAGGCTTCCTTCTGGAGCCTCACACCTCTCTGCAGATAAACCTTTGCTCCCCAGAGCCTGCAGCACCCAGAAGACAATACCATTTTCTGCTCAGTGTGGCTCCTTAGAAAGTATTTGTTAATACTGCAGTGATCTGTTATGAATCACTTTGCTCGGTGTTCTAGATTTTGACCGTAGTTTTCTATTTGTAGCTGAATTCCCTCAAGGTTTCTAAAGACCTTTTTCATCCGAGCACCATTCATACATTTAAAAGAAATGTGTTTTTCATTGTCTTTCAGTTTGAAAAAGGTTCCATGCTAAAATACAGACCAACCAAGAATATTAAAAAGTTATCCGATGAATGCTTTTCTGAACGGAAAAACCAATTGATACAAGAGTTTACATTTTTTTCTTTCTGTTTTCTAGACATGTTCTTTTAGATGCAATTTAAAAAAATCTCCAGGGGCTCCTTGGGAGTTAGGCCTTTACCTGTTTTCCTGCCATTATCAACTCCTGCATCCTGGCAGCTCTTGCTTGAGAAGTTATCACTAACATTCACTGTCATCGTTAGGAGACAACTTTAAACTGATTGGCGTATTTATCAAAAGGTGTTGTTGGCACTCTCAGCTGAACTATAAATCATCCTCACTGACTCATGCTTTGTCACTCTCTGAAGCCTGACCCTTATTTTATTAATCCACAGGAGAAAATACATTAGAGAAGAGTGTATTGAAAGAACAATAAATTAGCTGAATGGTCTTTAATAGACATAGCTGTCTGCAGATAACTGGGTAAATCACAACAGTAAAAAAAACAGAGAAGTTTTGCATGTGGACACTAAGGAAATAATTCTTTCAAATTATAATGTCCTATTTCATAAATTACATTATTTAATCTACATAAAGTGGCTCAGGGTGTCCCCCCCAGTAATCAGTCTGATCATGTTCCCAAATATACAGATTGGATTTATGCCATTGGTTGTTCCATTGCAATTAGGAAAGTAGATTTGCATTCTTCCCCTGACTCTGTGCTCCTACTTAAAATGCTACTCCAAATAAACGCAGATTTTTTTGTGAAAAAGAGCACAAAATCTAGGAAAGTCCACTGCCAGAAATCTCTGATCCCAGAATAAGAATTAAAATAGAAAATTTGCAACTTTTCATGTGTCTTTTTAAGATACTGAAATACATCCTTAGTTCGTAAAGGAAACTTCATGGAAGTGATGGGTGGCTGTAGTTAAAATGCTAAAATTTCATAGACTTGCAACAGTCACTACATATACAAACGATCAGTTGGATTGCTCTGTTCGGTCATTCCATTGGGAAAAAAATGAACTTTGAAATGAAGGTAATTTGGGCTTCGTCTTCCTAATATCCTCCAGTGAAATACTTTCTAAACCCAACAGTAAAGCAACATAAAGGCAGAGAACTGGCATTTGTGTCAGCATGTGTATGACAAAAAACCCCCCAACTCCATCTATAATGAACAATTGAACAAGAAAATGTGAATGTTCTTAGCTGCAGAGCTCTGTTACTAGAATATAAAACAAGACAAAAAAAGCTAAAAATATTTTGTGGGATTATTCTCCGAAGTGGAATTGTGCCAGGTGGTGAAGTATAAAGCAATTATTCTGCCTGATGTGCATCCACACAACTGTAAGTGCACAAGCTGGCTGGTTAAGAAGGCAGTGCCTGCCAATAACAATTACTGAGGGTCACTGCTGCCCAGTAGACATGAGGTCATTGGCTAGGTCCCTGAGGTCACGGGCTAGGGAATGGAGAGGGACAGGGAACAGGAGAGGGAGGAGTTGGTAAGCATGCCTGCTGCTAGGAGAAGTGGAAGTGTGGATGCAGGCTGGAAATTTAAACTTGTACCTTTCAATTAAATCAGTTGGTTTCTTTCAATTGAGTTAGAAACACACACAATCTGTTAGAATATCTCTGGTGAGAGCATAATATCATGAAGTGCAGTAATTTGATCACTTGCGGTCATCTAAACAGCACTAAGTTTATCCCTTGGGCAATTCCATTGACTTCCCTGGAACTACTCCAGGGAGCAGTTGAGCCCTGTGCTCAGGGAAGTAACAAACACCTCATTACGCAGGTTGGCTTACACTGTGTTGGTAGCAAAGCAGCTTTAATGCTTAAAAACCATATTCTAAAATTTTCATCCTGGTAGTTTTCAGCTGTTTACCTAGCTGCTGATTTCAGAGGCAGAATTGGAATGTGCAGCCTTGGAATTCATGTATTGCGTGGTTACAGACAGTTGAAATAGCAGCTTCAGAAAAATGCCCATTTTCAGCCGTAGACAATATTTCTCATGATCTTTTGATCTTAACTGGGCTTAATTAGCATTCTCACGCCCGGATGAAAGCAATTTATAATAGTTACTGTTATTGTTCGATAAAGGTTTTCTTTCACCTGCAAATCATTTATGTAGATGAGACCAGTTTAGGAAAAGTGAGGGACTGCCCTAAGCCATGCTGTGGAAGAGGCTGCTGGGTGGGAAGCTTGGATGGCAGGGATGGCAGTGCAGCAGGAGACACGTTCCTCAGCAGCATGGTGGAGCCTGGAGACCATCACAGGATGCCACAGCAGGCTTGAACTCATAGTAAACACATCCACTCTGAGCTTTGCAAGCAGGTTTCTAATAAACTTTAATTAACTCCAAATCTCCTAGAAGATTATGACATGAATTACTCTTTTGTAGTACAAGTATTCTAACCTGCCCTATCCAGTCATGTTTTGACTGAGATAAGCAAGAGTCTCTTCAGACTTTTAAACTGCTGCCAAATTAAGAATAAACATGGTTCTTTGTAGTAATAATAACTTTATCACAGGTAATAGGCAATGAGGCTGAACATTTTAAGATATAGTTACACTAAAACCAATAAATCTCTAATCATATAGCAGAGATTTTAATTAAAAAATGAGTGAAACTGGCACAAAGTGCCTTGAGAGAATATGAAAGTGCAATTTAACAGAGTAGGTCTGGACAGTTAAACTGAGTCTTTTAACTACCTATATAAAATATTTTGGGCAGACATGCTGGCAGCTAATGCAGCATTTCCATGGAACAACTTTTGGAATCTGCTTCATTTCATCTAATTTAGCAGATAAAACTTTTGATGTAGAAATAGTGGAAAGTTTATGTTCTGCTAAAGGAATGAAATTTTACCTTGGGAAATATGTGATACGTACTGGATAGATTGAATAGAGTTTGGTCAGTGCACAGTACTCTTGTTGGTGTAAACTTGATAAGATGTTGGACTGCAGCTAAACAATTACTCAACACACAAACAACCCTGATAAAAAGGAGCTGAAACAGCAGCCTCACTGCTTCAGAAAGGTGTCAGTGCACCTTACAAGTATTCATTCAGCAAGCAGCCTTTGATAGGCTGTGACAATGCAAATTTTGTTCTTTTAAAAATAATTCATAGAGTCTAGCAATAGTTAAGGTCCCTCTATACACCCAAGATGAAGACAGCAGAATGTCAAAATGAGAATACTGTTTATGTTGAAAGATAAAATCAGGTTTTGACAAGCCAAGTCCCTGTACAGAGCTTGATGCTGCAAGCAGTGATAGAGTCCTCTTTGTCTTGAATTTCTGCTAACTTGAATGAAAAAGCTGTAGTTCACACAGAGAAAAGCCAGATTGTATAGGAAATAGGACTACGTTTTTCTAAAAGCTGACTATAGTAATCAGCCAGGGAAAGCTTCCATGGCACATGGTGTGAGTGTGCACTTTGTTCAGTTCAGAATTTTGTGCTGTTACATCCAACTGAACTGCTTAATTGTGGAAAGAAATTATATTTTGGAACTGGTGAAGGCAATTCCAGTTCTTGTACAGCAGGAAGGATTCTACCAGTGAGATCTGAAAGACAAGGTGCACACAGATGCTTCAGCAGTTGCCGCCTGCTAAGTATGTGTTAAAGACCTTTTCATTCATGAAAACCTGAATTTGTTAAGTAGGGCAATAGCAAGTTCTATTGAGATCACCTTCCTAGCTGGTTCTGCTAAAGGAAGGGAGCAGTTATCCATGTTACAAACAGAGAAGTTAAATATTCTTATGCCTAAAAAGTAGTTTATTTGGTTTGTTCCTGAGGGAGCTAAGCATATTCCAGTCTTGACATGAAGACGCAATGAGTAGAATAAAGTGATCAGTAAAACTGAAGATTAGTAATGCAGTAAAGGTCATTGTGGCATACCTGAGCCATTAAAAACAATGATTTGCAGAATGGAACCTAGAACTTCTGTAAAGAGTACACCTCTAGGCATCACCACAGCTACAAGGAATGATTGTGTGCGCTCTGTTGGATTAGACAGCAAAGCTGCTATTAAGAGCTACTTGAAAAAGTAAAATTAATCTGCTGTATTGCAGTAGCTCAGTGAGGCAGAGTAGGAGTGGACTGAGACGCTGTTTGGGTCTGCAAGATAAATATGCCAGCAGAAGGAAGGGAAATGTGTACTGATCCTCAGGCAGGTCCAGAGCAATTCCCAGAGAGATCCCTCCAAATCAGCCAGTTGTAGGGGCTCTGACAGGGGCAGCTATAAAGGACCCAATTACCCAGCAGCTGTAAAGTGATAAAGCAACACCACTGAGCTGCAGTTTGCGGCTCATCTTTGCTCTTAGAATTTTACAGATTTCTTTCTAATGCACCAAGCACAGCCCTAAATGGTGTAATTTTTATTTGATACATTGATAAGCAGCAGCACATTCAGCATCTCCTGATGGAGGTTGCTGAGCAAGTATTTAATTCTAGTCCCTTTGGATCTTCTAATCTCTGATGTATCAAATACAAAACCTTTGCTTTTTCCCTTCCCAGTCTTTGAATCAGCCAGTCTTTTCTTGAATTATCAGTGAAATATCACCAAATACTTCCCAGCAGAAGGAAAAGTCATTTGCAAGAATGAATGCGGCAGCTTCTTCGATCCCAGTTTTCTACTAATCTTGGTGGGAGTTCTGAGAAGCTCCATGTTCCTTAATGACACTCTTAAATAATGGGAAGTGTTTGATATTTGCTTTTGTATCCACACAAAGAGCAAACACCAAAAGCTTCACAGAAAGGACACAAAACAAAGAAAGCCTACAGAAAGACTAGAGAAAGATAAGTTTCAAATCTGTGGTTTATTCCTTTGAAATATCATTTCTTCATTTATCACAGAATACTTTTTTATGTAAAAAATCCGACCTGCTTTAAACATTTCCTCTTATCATTCTTCTAATTCCTGTAGGTCTTGCAGCCCAATAGCAGGAAAATATAACCACTTTTAAACTTCTGCCATTAGAAAAGTTAATTTATACATCCACATTTCCTCCAAAATTCTTTTGAGATTACTTCACTGAAGTTCAGAGAGTCTTAGACATGCAACTAATTATAATAAGATCATATAGGGATTACAACTGGAACATGAAATAAAGCACGTATTAGTCAATTCTCTGCTTTAGGGTGATTGGGGCTGATCTGGCTAAGCTGTATGTAGTTAAACTGCTTCAATTGTCCAGTTATAGGAAATTCTCTGGGTTGGGAGAAATCTTTTTGCCAAGGGAAATCCAAGCTGACCTCAAACTACAGTGGTTAAATTGCTTCCCTGAGCAAGGCGAAACTGGATTTTTGTTATTTTGTAGAGAATATTTATGCAAAGTGGAACAGCATCTCCAGGAGTAAATTTTAATTTTAATTCTAGGATATTTGTGTGTGTGTGTTTTCAGACAAGAATGTTCCTATAGCATCCAAAGGGGGAAGAAGAAAAGTGCAGGGCTGCAGAGGATCCAAGCTTTGACTCACAGCATACATCTCTCTTACTGAATCTAAAATCAAGGATTTAGAAATTGATGTCTCAAGTTTCTAGCCTGAGAACTTCAATGTCCGAATCCTGCTTACGTGAAAAGAACATTACGATCTTAGGAGACGAAGTGTTGTGAAAATGGTACTTACATGTATGAGTTACCTTATATTTGCACAGTACTTTGCCTCATGATAATTTACCTCAAAGTAAATTTATTGTCTTAAGCATGAGATTAGAAAAGATTCAAAGATGGTAACTTAGAAGTCATGAGAACTGACATACATTTAAACCATTTTAAACTAAACTATATATGTCCTGAACTTTGATTTCCTCAGAATTTATTCACAATTACAAATCACTGCTGGAGGACATTGAATCTCTTCTATTAGTACTAAATCCCATAAAACATATAATAAATTGTGAGTGCCTAGGTATTTATTTAGAAATGTTTTTCTTGGTGTCATGCTAAGAAAGGCTATTAAGGAATGAAATAGAAAGCAGAGACGTACACCTAGAGGTTCAAGAGCCAATGCTATTGGCTGGAAAGGAGGAGAAAGTGAAATGTTGTGATTTCCTTTGAAATATTATCACCACTTCCAGAGAAGGACATACACTGATTTAGCAGTTCAGGAATTCAGCCACCAAGTGGGACATAGGTGATCAGGGTTCAGTGGGCACTGCAGATGATAAAGGGAAAGGTTAAAAGTTATTCTCAGTGGTGTTTAGGACTGCTATTTGTACCTTGCTTTTCCCTTTCAAAGATCAGCAGCTTCATAGCATCTGGAGTAGTGGCACTATAGAATACACTACCATGAAATAAATAAATTTAATCATAAGGGAATTTTTCACTGCATATGGTTTGCCAGAGGAAATTTTTTCAGTCAATGACCCACAGTTTATTTCAGAAAAATTTGACATGTTGTTAGGTCTAAATGCAGTGAAGTATGACAAAGTTGCTTCATTTCATGAAGCATCTAATGGAGCACTGGAACTTTTTTTTCAAACCATTAACCAGACAATCTCACTAAAAATACATTATCAGAAAACTGCAGTCAGTTTTCTTCTGTTTGTTTTCATCTGGTGGTATTTTTGCCTTTGTACGTCACAACAAAAGAAACATTTAGCTTTTAGTTTTGAAATATACCAAGAAGTCCTAAGGCTTGTGCTGTTCCCCTAATACACTGCTGGGGGCTATTGGGGCTGTGCGAAGAACACTGCGTGTGCCGAGGTACCAGAGCCTTTCTGGCTGGAGTCACAAAAGCTGCCCTTCTCCTTAAAGCTCAGCCCTTTGCCTGGAGGAGAAGGGGTGGTTTTCTTCCCTTTTTCCTCTCAGGCAGATCAGAAAATTCTCCATAATTTGAAATTCTGAGTAAAGAGGAAGCTGAGGTGAGAACAACAAATGAAACGAGCAAGTGTGTCAGACTAGTTGTTTCTTACAAGGCTCTGAAGAGTTTGTTTTCCTGCTTTTTACTCTGACCTGGGGAAGTTAATGGCATTGCTGTTCAAGGTTATCACAGAGACTAAAATAAATGAGGAATAATGATTTGTATTGAGAACAGTGGGGTTTTGGTGTCCTATAGGAATGAATTCCTCAGCTGATAATCAAGTTATCAGTACTCAACTGGCTTTTTTACCACTGATTTATTATGGGGCCATGTCTATTAGACATATAGTGAATATCTTGATGTGTCTTATAATTGGTACTATTTAATTAAATAGGATGGCAGCAAAGATTGATTTTTACTATTTGCCCATGTGGTGTTCAGTGGCCTTACAAAAAGATCCTATTAATAGAGTATATAAGAGAAATTAATGCTCTGTCCAAACATGCATGCAAAGTGTGAGGAAGTTTTAGTCAACCCACTTAAGGCTTTGTAAATTGTAAATTGGCTTGGGAAGAAGTCTTGAGTGAATCTAGTAGAGCTGAGAAACTTAGACTTCTGAAAAAAAGAAAGTAGTCCTCACAGTGTGAATGATAATCAATGATGTATGAATATTTCAGAGGTACAATTTAAAATGTGAGGATTTATTTTATTTTCAGTGAGTGTTTTCATTGGTTTTTAATCTTATTCTTTTGGATTTAGCTTGTGGTTTTTCTTCTTGTATTTTGGAGTTGCTTATGACTTGCACGACTCAGCAGTTAAAGGAAAAAGCTGGTAATCAATTTTAGAACATTGCAGGTGGGAGACTCTCATCTGGTTCAGTTTATCATAACCACACAGAAGTGAACTTATCTGAAATTGCCTTTGCAACATGGGGGGGTAGGTCTCAGTACAAGTTATGTTTTCCTGTGAAGGGGTAGATCTGCTCAGGGAGGTTTTCACAGAGGCCAAGGCCAGCCTTCTCTCCCTTTCGCTCAGGTGGGCACATCTGTTGCCCATCACACAGCTCTGCGCAAACTCCTTCTCCTCGGCCTCCATTCCTGTTATTCACACTGTGGCTGTGCATGGAAATCACTGAAAAGCTCAGAGCATTTTTAATAGCTTTTTGCTAAATTATGGTTTTGAAAATCATCTCGGTCTATCTGTGTTTTGACAACAGCCAACTCAAAGAACAGTCTGAGCTCATCGGGGAGAACTCTCACTGTCAGTTCAGCGCTGGTGGTCAGGGCACAAGGAGAGCCTGTGAAATGACAGTGTCATGAACTTGCCAAGTGATTCTTGCCAGCTTGCTGGGGGTCTGGCCAAAGCCCTCAGCGTGATGGACAGCACAAGGACAGAGGAAGCCTTTGCCCTGGGGCAGCTAAAGGATGGCTGATGATGAATAGAAACGACTCTTAATGCAGTGGAGTACATTAGATCTTATAAACACGGCTGAGCTGTCTCTAAATTCCTTGTGGGCCTGAATGACTTTCCTTTAAATAGATGTTCCTGACATGCACATCATCAATGCTTGGTTAGTTTGGGGCTTTTTCCCCACTGCCTCCTACTGGCCAAAGATGGAGATTCTGTGTTTGCTTTGATTCGTGGATTGTTGTTGTTGGGATTTTCTTTCATACTCATTTCCTCATTCTTTGAGGCAACTTCAGCTTTTAGTTCTATGGGATTTTCTGTTTTCACAGTACATGATTTTTCACACATTTTTTCTCTTTTTTTTTTTTTCATATAGAAAAAGTCAAGTTTACACAGACCAATTCAGGATATACTTACTCAGGCCAAACAGTTCTAAAATTGAATCACAACATTTCAAAAGAAATATCATTCTCCATTTTTGTAGTCCATGTAAATGAACTCAGACGAATACGGGTCTGCTACAGAATAACATTTCAGAACTTGCAGAGTGATAACTTTATAATGCATTTTGAACTCCTTTTAACTGAAGTAATTCATTGTTGAAAATTATGGACACACATACTCCTGAGATTTCTTTTTAGAGAAAATAATTTAATAAAATTCTGAGATTAAAGCTATCTCTCTCTTAATCTAGGCAAGTAATTTTTGTTGATATTAGACTGTGTGTGCAGGAACTGAGGACTCTTGTATCCCATAGTGCATAGTTGCTGTATTCAGAGTCATTCTTCTTGCAAAGGATTTAATATTAGGATTATACAGAATTATACATGGCTTGACTTTAGCAAATAATGTTGGATATCAACGGGGCATTACTTAGAAAAGGAAAGGTACAAGAAGAGGCTGAATAAGTAAAAGACAATCGTTTTTGTAGGATCCCTGTTAGTTTCCTTCCTTGAGATATTCTCTAAACTTATATTAAATCAGTTTATCCATGTTTTCTCTATTTTTTCAGGAAGTAGATTTTTAATGTTTTCTTATTACTCTCCAATACTGAAAAACCAGCAGATAATTCAGGTCAGAAAGGACATTTGGAGGTCTCTTGTCCAAGCCCTTGCTCAAAGCAGGATCAGATTTGGGCTCAGACTCGTATTCCTGGGACCTTATCTAGACACATTTAGAACATTTCCAAGGATGGACGCTGTGACAGTCCATCACTGTACTCGGAACTGTCCCCACGACAGGACCTTCAGTTTGATAAACAGGTGCCCTGACTGCCCCAGACTCCTCAGGTGAGCTGCGCCTTTGGAGCCGCACCCTGGAAGACTCTTGGGGAGGATCTGTTGGAGAGTGGATGATCAGTCCTTGTCTCCCTGGGTGCTACAAGTGATGTGGGCAGTGTGAATCACTGCCACTTAGCTGGGTCCTCTCAGCTAATGACCAAGGATGTGGCTGTGCTGAAATGAGAGCAATTAGACCTCTCTCTTCCCCCTGAAGTTCAGGTCAATTAGCATGTGCGTGGGCTTTTCGGTCACGAGCTCTGTGCAATTTAGCAAAGCGTCAAGTGGTTAAATTGATTGGGTTTGGCACTTAAGCTGCCAGGAGGAAGAGATGATTTTCTTCTTGCCTGATGAGGGCATATTATACTTGACAAGCAAATATCAATACTATTAGAGCTACCAAAACAATCCTTATATAGAAGATGTTTATAAAATATATTTACATTAGTTGCCAATAACAGTAAAAATTAGAAGAGTGATGAACACAAACTCCATCTGTAGCTGTGAAAGAGTAACTATATAGACTGGCACTAGTTCAGCTATCTTCAGAAATTTTAGTCCTTTCATTAAGGATGCCAGAAGCAGACTCAACAGAAATATTTACATTTTTATTTCAGAGCAAGATAGCCTCACTTTGAAGATGCTTTTGTTCTCACTGAAGTGTGAGAATCAGCAGAAGTTATTTAAACTTGTTCATTTCTAGAAATTAAAGACTTGATTATATTGGAGATATTTTAAGCTTTTTTTAGGGTAAGTTCCCAAGCTAGACATTCCAGTACTGAGTTCTGCAAATCTTTGTCTGTATATCATCATTCTCTTACTGCTTAACTTGATAGAGAACTGGGTCAAACATTTGTCTCATTTATGGTAGTAGAGTTCATGACTGAAACTAGCAAAGCCCTGGTATAGCATCCAAAATGCAAATTAAATAGCCAGAAATAACACCAAAGGAAAACACCTGCTCTGTGCTGCACTGCAAAGATACAGAGCAGTGCTCTAGAGTTGTGACTGGATTATGAACAGCAGGCATTACGGCACATTGTTACACTGCCCTTTGCAGCAACCAGGGATTTTTCAAGCTCTGGTTATTTTGCTTTTATTGTATGGAAGCTGCAGCCCACTGGAAAGTAAATAAAATTATGAAATATATTTTCTGTGAGGCGAAGAAAGCCAGAATGCAACCAGCAGTACCTGAAACACACGCACTGTGTTTCTCAGTAGATATGTTACTGAGTAGAATGCCCAGGCATTAGCATTTTTAATGTCCTCTTAACAGCATGTGACAGATGTGTCATGAATAATTAGATATTATTAACAACTGAACAGTGCTTAATTCACTTACCTGTCAGTACATTTGCCCTTTCTATCTGACAGCTCAAGCTGAATAAATGCTATCTCTGGCTCTGAACCACCAGCTGTACGGGGCACAAAGGTCAGCTTTTCCCATCACTCACTGAAAGCTTTTACACTGGATGGCAACGCAGCTCCTGAGTCTGAGCTGTTTGAATGAGACCGCCAGTGGTGGGGCTGGTGCTGGACCTTGCTCCCCGATTGCATGGTGTGTTAGCACATCATTTCAATGCTGCTCAGGCAGGAATTAATGTCAATCAGCCAAGAAAATAGTTTCTTGGGATTATACATCCATTTCATGCCAAGAAACCTCTTCTTACACCGTAACCAACGCAATGGCCAGGTCCTCACCTAATGAGAACTCCATTTCATGGAGGAAACCACATGAGTTACTGGACTACATTTTCTGGAGGAGTGTACTGATCTTCAATTCTGTAGCTGTACGTAATCTTATAAATTACCTAAAAATATTGATGGGAATATTGTGGGTGGATGTGGTTTTGAAGATCTTGCTGCATTAGTTTTAAGTTTGTAAGGCCAGGTTTATAATACTGTAGGGCTTAGAATATTCTTCACACACATCTGTAGGGCTACACTAGCCAATAAAATTAACAGCTGGAGTAAAATTGATTACCTTTGCCGATGTTGTCAACAATTTATGTTTTAGGCAGAAAATAAGGTCACACTAAGGGCCGAGGCCCTGCTGCAAAGGCCATTGAAATCAATGGAAACTTTCACACTGACTGCAGAGTACTTAAAGGTCAGGCTCTGAAGTCCAGATCCTCCTGCTGGAAAGCTGCCCAGTGCTGGGGGCTGGCCACTGAACAAACAGGAGTGGAAGGAAACTCATCTCCTGTAACAAGCAGCAGTGCTTCCACTTTAAGGTTTAAAAGGATGCAGGGAAGGAGGCAGTGGGACAAAAGACAGGGAAAGCTTTTTTAATAAAAAAAAGAGATTAATGCCATTAAAAAAAAAACAAAAAAAACAATGATACAGTGGGCTTGCTGTGGTTAAAGAGAAAACAGGAAAAAAGGCTTTTAGGAAAAAAATAGCTGATATGACTTAGTCTGCAGAAAGTCTGATGTGTAATTCAAACTATGCTGAATTCCATGAATGAAAATAATGTTGCTAAATAGGAGGAAGAGTACAAGATGAAATGAGTCCTGCACATGAAGATCATGCCAGAGACTTTGTCTTGACCCTTTGCATCTTCCACATCTGTGAGAAAACAATTCACAGTCATTCCTCAAGTTAAAGCTACCAAGTGCAGTGGAGGTTAGGCAGTGTTGGAAGGTTTGGTGTCTCTTCGGAAGCTCTGACAGACTTTGCCTCTCTCAGCACATGCTGTCTCATCTCTTTCATTGCTGCTGAGCAGAAACGCTTGGTGCGTGCGCTTGAGAGATGCATTTCCACAATGGGGTGGGATGGGATGGGAGCTTTTGCATCTAAACTGAGGAAACTGGAATTAAACAGCATTGAAATGGGCTCTGAGCTTCCTTCCTGCTGCTGGGATGCCATGCAGCTGTTTCTCTTCAGGGGAGCAGAGCCACAGGAGGAGAAACAGTGCCTTTGCTGATTGCTCTTTTTCTAATTGATATGAATGCACTTAGCACGCACATATATTTATATAGATATTTATGTTATACAGCACAACTCGAATCATGTTGGTCTTGATCCATAAAGAAGAAATCCTGAGATTTTGTTCCCATCCATTTGGTTACTGTTTCTCTCAGAAGTATTTTAAAAATTTAAAAAAAATGCTTTTTTTTGTTTTATTTTCTAAAGTCTGTGGGAGCCATCTTCCCCCAGGGTTATATGGTACATATATTCTTGTTTGTTCGATCTTAAGTGCGAAATTAGGAGGTACTGTATTTATATTATGAGTGCCTGAAGTACAAAGACCACTATAGAAAGTATTTAATATCTTTTTATATTTAAAAAATCACTGCAAAATTGTTATAATTGACTATTTCACAGGGTACAGTAATCGGTCTTAAAATTACCTGTTTTGAGTATGTCTGTGCATACAGTGACATATTAATTGTAAAGCATTTTAACCAGTTTACTAATTGTAAAGTGTATGCTATGACTAAGCAGAATTAAAAAGGAGCAAACATAAGTTTCAGCATCACTCTCGTGCCTATTGGATTGGTGAACTCCTCAAGACTGGAATTATACTTGTCTGTTCAGTCCATGCTTTTCAGTGCTAAGTGGTATTTTTACAGTTAATTAATTTGTTATTTTATTTCTGAAAACATTTACAAGAGTCTGATCCAAACTGTGGTTGCTCAGCAGTTTCATTATTGCTGTTATCTGGAATATAACTTTTTATATGTGTTTTAGCCACACTTGACTCAAAGAATGTGAAGTCCGCCCAGTGACCATTACACCGGGTAATTTCTGTGCATTAAGGCTTTTCTTATTTCCCACAATCCTTTCCTCTGGATGCTTCCTGGTGACACTGCATGGACAGGCTCCTATCAGTTGAAGCTTAAGGTCTGCGCCTGATCTAATGATGGAAATTACAGATGGAAACATCTCTTGTTTCTTTCCAAACAGCTGCTGCTCTTTTCTGCTCTGGTGTGTGTCTCCTGGTCAACTTGCTGTGTTGATTTTCATATCCCTAATGATTTTGTAGGGTTTTATTGTCATTAGGATTTCCAGAATCCTCTCTGTCTCCCACAAGGAGTTAACAACATCAATATTTTCTCTGCACTGTGTAAAAGGTAGCGTTCCTTTTTTTGGCAGTGGGAAATGATAAAAGGGCTTTCAGGCAGTCTGTATATTCAGTATCATAAATTATTTAAACATGTTTGTCTGTTATTTTACCCGGCAAATACTGGGTTCTTACCATATATATCATTATATTTTTCAAAATTCTCTGACATATATTGTAGTATCATTAAAACTTTTCAGCAGCATTGAAGGAACTCATGCCTGTAGCTAGATGAAAAAGTAATATGGTCATTTCTTTGCATTCACAATAGATTTTCTATGCTGTTCACCCCCAGGCTCTTAGTATTGAGTGAAATGCACTCCTTAATCAGACATGAGACCTCATTGTAATTGTAGATGTGCAGTGGAAAAAGGCCTGCAGAGTACTTACAATGTAAGTGGAACGTGTTCCAAGCTGAACAGTTCCAACTCAGTGTTTAGATTAGCGTGGAGTGGCGAGGTTTGATCCATACCTGCGGAATTCAGAAACTCACGCTTGGCAATTGGAATGGGAATACTACTGTGGTTTTTATAAGTCCTGAAACAGCCTTTCCTTTGTTTCCATATACATTGCACACCATTTAAGGTGGCCATCTCCTAAATGTGTGGGATAAAATATGTGGTTTAGGCCTCTGAACTTAAAGTTGCAATTATTGAGAAGTTTGGCTAATGAAGTGATCAAGTCACTAAGATCTCTCAGGCAAATAATCTCTTCTGTAATGTGCTCTGTGGAAGTGTGAGGAGTGTTTGGAGTTGGAATGAGCTGAGTTTTGAGGAAGGATGGCTGGCTAATAGTCAAGAAAACATCTGTATTCATCTTATTTGAGCACTGCACAAGATTGTCTCTTAGCACTCTGCTGCACATGCAGAATATATTTTTTTGAAAATCAGATGAAGATTTGTTGGTAATTGTTGCATTTTTCTAGTAGGAATGTCAAAGTTATCAATACCTTGTTTCCTGAGAACAGCCTAGATCAAAACTACGCCCTCAGAGCACGGGAACTGCAGTTGAAGGCAGACTTTGGAACGCAGAGTTGCACTGTAACATAAATTCAAATCAGGAAATTCCTCATTATGTGCCCCATTTTATTCAGCAGAGTTATTAACCTCTGTGCAAAGGGAACAAGAGCCATATACAAAGCAGGCACCAGAAAGAATGGCATCATTGTGTAACTCACCTGTTTTCCACACAGGAAAAATATGTGTATCATGACAACATCTGGCCCTGGAAGAAGCAAGGAGGTTTCATCAGCTCTCAGATGTCTGTGTCAGGTTAAGACAGCTTAAAATCACAGACACGCAACTGTTCACTAAATTCATATTCCTTATCCATTTCCATTAATTATGAGGAGCACAGAGGTTATGACTAGCCAGGTATTTAGGTGGTGGTAACTGTATACAATTTTACCAATGCCTTGAATACAAGGATGCCGTACCTATGAAAGTAAGAAAATAGGTTTGAACCCACTAGTAAATTTCTGCAACTTTAGCAACTGTCAGAGTTCTCCATGCATATTTATTTTGAGGGAAGCCAAAATTCACAAGAACCATTCTGGTTTATATTCCTCGTTCATCTCAGACCTCACTTTTAGAGTGAGCAGTCTCTCTGAATAGAAGGACAAGTATCCCTTGAGAAAGAAAGCAGAGAAAGGGAATAGGAAAATATAAGCAAATGGAAATTGCCAGTGATGAGGAGAAACACTTGGTGAGTGCTAGGGAAAAATAAGAGGAAAATGAGAAGAAATAATTCCCCAATCTTGGCTGTGTGATGCTTTCTGAATCAAAGGATATTGCAGAAATACATCTGTGGTTAGAAAGACTGAACTAAGATAGAGGGCATTGAGGGCCGTAGCTGGTGCTGCTGAATATTGCTGACTAAGCCTTTTCTCCCAAGAATAACAAAAGTGGGCACTGATGGTTTCCAAGAACTTGAAAAACAACCTTTTGTTTAATTAAATGGGGCAAGTTCCTCATTGAAGTTTCCTTGTTTGAGCTGAACTTTGCTGCAGTAGAACTGACTGTTCAAATGCCTGGCATTTTTCACTACTGGGAAGAGCGATGACCTACACAATCTTCATCTTGCTGTTATCAGGCAATTCTGAAAACTCTGCAAGTTTCTATCTCAGTATTTCTAATTTTTCTGGTTCATATTTTTTCTTAGCCCTTATTCTTTTGTGACTGTATTTCACATTTCTAAATTATGACAAAAAGGTGGCATACCTGCAATGATAGCCTACAAGTGCAGTAGTTTTAACTTGTTTTATAGAGGAACATGAACTGACGCCATGTGGTCTAAATGAATTGAAATTAATTGGCTATATTTATTGCAAGGCAGTTCTTCCATGCTTTTCCAGAGGCAGCTGCAGAAGGCAATGATGCATTCCTGAGATTGCATTACCCTGCTGTAGGGAATGAAACAGCCCTTGGTAACAGGCAGTCCCAATGAAACACTGATCCACTGCTTGCTGACCTGTTTCCTGCACCCTCCTCTTACCTGGAATCCTGCAGCATTTGCTGTGGGGCATTGTGTGGGTTTATAGTGGCCTCTCTAACACTTGTAGTGGTCAAGCTCTGTCCTCACAATCTTGTCTCCCTTATTTCCTTTTTTATTCTTTGAAAGATCAGTGGCACCATTTATACTCTTCATACTTTTCTTCTGTACTCTCTCTGTAATCCCTGTATTTACAGTAATCCAACAAAAACGCTAATTGCACAAGCACATAGTTCCCTCTGTCAATTGTAATGTATTTTATATTTATTGATGGCAGCTGAAATTTTGGACTAATATTTGAAGTGTACAAAATAGGTGTATAAGGGAGCAGACTGTGGCTGGCCTTTGAAGATGTGTATATATTGCAGTGAATATTACTCAAAGAAACTCTTAAATCACTCTTGCTGAGGACCAACAACAGTGAAAACCAAAAGCCCTTAAACTCAAAAAGTGCTAATCTCTCACTGATCTTGAGGCACAGTGGGACACAGGCTTTCATTGAGTGTTCTGAATACTGGTAAAAGAGTTGGAGAAAGGAAAGCTTCCTTCTTTTATGGCAAGCACTGCCCTAAAATGTGGATTTGAGGCAAAGCATAGTTTGTGGAGCAAAACTAAATTTTAATTTTGTAGAATCCCAATCATTTGTGCTATCTCTGCAGACCTACAGCAGTAGGGATGTATGTGCCCTACAAGATCTTTAGCACAAGCTTAGGGTGGCTGCCAAAGACTGCACCCTTAACCAAAATCAGTGGAAACAAAATGAAGTTGATTTGAAGCACTTAAGAGTAAGTCCAAGCCCCGTATTTATAGTGATAATAGTCCTGTTCTACCACAAGGAACTCTTAATATCTCATTGTTGTTGTGTTTTCTATTTATTACTTTTACAGGACAAATCAATCCAGTTAACAGTCCGCATATAAGCACACATGAAGAATAGACTGTGTCTAAGCATATTAGATAAAACTAGATTTTAAAGATAAAATTTGTCTGTGTTATATGTCTTTCAATATGTGTGTGTTGTATTTTTATCCCACAGCACATTGTGGTGGGTATTATTTCATGCAGACATAAAAAAAGACTGGGCATGCATTGCAGCATTAAGGTCTGAGGAATTATCAGTAGATTTGACAGATTAAGTTTTTCAAAACTTAAGACAGTATAATTCAAATTTTAATTGGCTTGTGATGAAGCAGTTGTTTTGAAATCTTCCTTCTTAGTAAATCTGTAGCACAGCTCTCAGAGGCTTAAGGAAAAGTACTTGGCCTTTTCCTTATCCCCAGAATCTTCATGCATAGATGTACATCTGCACCAATTGTCTCATCTCCAGACTAATTATCTCATTTACATTTTTCCTGCTTTCTGCTTAGAATGCTCCATGGGCAGCAAAGATTTAAATTGTATGCTCTCAGACACAACTGGCTCAGGGACACACACAGAGAGACATGTTGTGTGCATTTTATTTTATTAATATTATTCTGAATTACATGGTACTTTTAATATTAAAATGGCACACTATGTAGTGCTTCACATAAAATATTATGTTGAAGATGAAGCTCCCATAACTTAAAACATTCTAAAATTAAGGATTTTGCATAATTTTCCCTGATCACCTCTTCCACCCTCTGGTATTATTCCCTCTGCACTTTGAGTCTATTGAGTGGATGAACTGTTTCCTTTTTTCCTATTTAATTTAAGGAAATTAAAAAATTCTTATACAGCTACATTTTGTAGCTGCCATGCTGTACAGCTAAAAGTTGCTCACAGTAGAGTGGTGCTTAACTGATAAAATAGTGATGTAGTGATGAGTGCAAATACAGCAAGTTCTCAGCTGCAGGTCAGTCTCACCTATAATAAGATATAATTGGGTCTTTTCAAGGTCTGATGCTTAATAAGACTGTAGTTGGAGACTGCCTCAATGTATAAATTCCAGGGAGAATTGGGATCCTTAACACCACCTATCTGCCTGGTACAGGTCTGGTCTTAAAAGAATAGTGATCTCTTGAGGTTATCAGCTAAGGCAGCCCGTTGTGACTGTATTCTCACAAGATTAAGCATCTTGGGACCACGTGTTGCTTTCCCTGAGGTTACTTCAGGGAATCATGTACTCCTAAACATATGGCAGGTGGAAACCTTGGTATTCTGCTCAGAGCAGGCTGTGACTGTTCCACACTGTGCTCCACAGGCTTTTGTTGAGTGACTTATTTCCCATGCAGGGTACAGAAATGTTGTGGGTCGTTGACTGATGGCTGCTAGCCCACTTCCCTGCACAGCAAGATTAATTTGCTACAGAACGAGCCAAATCAGCACCCTTGACAGGCAGGATGTGTGTGCTTTCAGCTCCTGAAACCAGCACTTCTCCTAGTTAGCGCTGACCTTTCAGTTCTGCTGAAAGGCAGCTTTGTGCTATTCCTTCATTTTAGGGCGGGTATTGTTACTCTTCCTCTCCTAAGCAGGGGTAAAATAGCAGAACATGGCCTGCAATGAGGTTTAGACCCCTACAGAGGTGGCAGGAGAACCTTTGGGGTCCTTTTCTGCCGTGAACTGTACCATCAGTCATTTCATATTTGATAGTTCTTTATATTTTACCACTGATCCAGAAAACATCATGTGATGATAAATAAGCAGAGAAATTTCTGAAGAGCACCTGTCTGCAGGTATCATGCATGCATTACTGTCCCTAAAGAAACCCAAGGTATCTGAGCAGCTTCTAATAAGGAAACCTTAGATTAAAATAGAAGGCTGTGATGTATATGTACAGCTATGAAATCAATAGGCAGTCCCTGAAACCACTGCTCATAAGAGCAGCTCTGGAAGATGAATTCTGCTCAAAACAGCATCAGACTTTCTGAATAATTTAGATGATGAAAAAAAAGCCCAATACCAAAAAGAACAAACACCTCCCCCTAGCCCCCAAATAAAACTAAGAAAATATTTTGCGTCAGGTAGCTCATCCAAGTGTTGTGCACTATTTTTGTTTTGTTCTTGTGATCACTCTCTAGTGCTTTATACTACCTGTGAGAACAAAGAGGGCACTCAACTGCCTTTTACATTCAAGGTGTGTGCAATTTTAAGTATTTCTTAGTGCTCATTTCTGGTACCTTCACATACAGCAGCTTTTTCACACAAATCCCCAAGCAAACTACAACGCAGAAGAACCCCAACTACAAAAAATCCCAGTGTAGAAACAGAAAACTTCAATTATTTCACATCCATAAAATTAGAATCAGCAAGTTAGTAAAATCATGAAATTATGTGTAATAGCTCAGCTATTGAAATCAGTATGTTCACTCCCTTCCATGTGCACAAGAGCTTATGCTGTGCTCATCCCCAACCAGCTGAAACTATAAATACATTAAACAGAAAACCAGCTAATTATAATCTAGGGTGCATTTTCTTTTAACCTATATATAGGGCCTTAATAGCTGCCATGTGCTTGACTTGTGGTGTTCACTGTATTTCAGTGATTCTGTTTTCTCCATCCACATTTTAACCTCACTACTGCCTTGTTCAGACTCTGTGCCCAGGAATTTCTATTAAGAAAGAAGAAAGTGTTGCCAGGGCATAAATGGTTTTGACTTTAAATGTCCTGTTTAATTACAGTTTCCTAGATTTTACTCTCTTCCATATGTATATCTGGCGGTTCGTGTAGTAATAGCATTGAAAGGGCATCTATTTTTACACCTAATTTTGGAGATTCCAACATCTGGACCTGTGAGAAGCTCTCTCTGTCCTGAGGAATTGCCATCTATAGGTTTTAATAGTTATTTTTCGGTTACAATGATTCTGCTTTCCATAGGGTATTTTATCCTTGAGAAGGGAGGATGTGCCTAACAGATAAGATATTTTAGACCTTATTATATTCAAATCTTAAATGCAATTATTTAATTATTTTAATTATCTGGCATTTCTTTGGACACTTAGTAAAACAAGATTTCCCTTGTCCTAGGCATACTGGAAATTATATTCTTGAAACTGAAGGCTTCTAAACAGCCAATCAGAGCCTTTTCTTCTTTATTCTTCAGTTGGGAGGGGTCAAATTCCCAGTTCATTAATCAATTCATTGATTATATTCAGGTACAATTTCCATTTAAATACATAAACACTAAGTTTTGAAGGGATGTTAAAATTTAGCCCAATACTCTCTGCTCATCTCTTGAAGGAGTCAAACAATAAATTCATATTTTTTTCTGAAAAGGCAAATGCAAAATTACTTACCACTAGTTTAGCTGTATATTCATACAAGTCAGTAGTAAATTTTTTACTGGTTTTAATGGGAGTAATTAGGTCAGTTTTGAAATTATGAGACTTTCAAGTGCCCAGCCTCTGTAATGCCTTTTTGCATCTTCCAAAATAAAACCAAAATGCATCTGCAATTTTTCCAAATGCAGGATTCCTGAGGCTGGATCCAGCCAGCTCTGGTTAAAGTTCAGCAATCCACAGCTCTGGAATTAGGGCAAACATGGAGTTCCCTGAAGTGCATGTGGAGAATATGGGTTTAGATTAGTTCCTGAGCGGCTGTGCTCTGCTAGTTTGGAAGCAAATTATAATAATTCCTATTTTAAAAGTCCATATTCTTATTGTTCTGAGAAATTGAGTAAAATTATGTTGCCTGTAAGAAAAGCTGTCTAAAATAGCACAGTAATAATCAGCTTAATAAAAATGCTTTGAGTGAATGTCATCTCACAAAAGCAAAATGTGGCATGGGGCTAATTTGTAAAACCACTTCATTAACTGAAATTATTTGTAGCTTGTCAAATATTAAATTGCTCAAAATCGGGTTTTGTAATTGAATTTCAAGGAAATTAACAGTCTGTTGTAGCAATAAATTTAATAGATTGTGTATTTGGTGTGTTTTCTCCAAATTAAGTAAATAAGTGGCTAAGACTTTTCACAAATTTTGATTTTTTTTTGATATATAAAATATCAAAAAGTTACTTTCTTTTAGTGCATTACACTCAAAATCAATGCAAAGCTTAAGTTAACTTGAGAAAACCAGAATAATTAGAAAGGAATTTTGTAGGGTGATATATATTGTAATATTAATTATGAAAATGAAATTACTCTGACAATAGTTTTCTGGTATTTGCTCTATCTTTCCAGCCTTAAATGAATCAGCATGTTTAATTTTTTCCTAACATATAGAATTTTTATAATAGAAAGAGAACCCAGTTTCATCACTGTGTTGGAAGAAAGTGTTTGGTAAACTTCTTATAACTGTACAACAAAAGGGATGGCGGCTCCTGGGCCCTCTACAAGGAAGGTTTGTCTGTGTAGGGCAGAGGAACTTTTTTCCAAGTGTAAGTGTAACTACCTTACACCAGATAACCGTGTTTCAGTAACATGCTTGCCTATTACTGATGGGTTTTGTTAGCATTCATCATCATATCAGATATAACGCCAGTTATAACACGATTTATTATGTAATAGGGTGCTTTTGTTCTAAAATCTAAATTTGTTCAAGTGTGGCTATATATAGACTGCTGTCAACACCACTGGACAGAAAAAAACCCCCCACCCCCCATGTCTAAAGGGATGATTCTTGTGAAATATGAAAAGACAGAAGGTGATTGAAATGGATGCTTGTTTGTCCGGGAGTTGAAGTGGAAGAAGTTCCTGTTCGGTGCTGTCACTCAGAGGACACCAGGCTGGGGTTAACCAACATCCAGCACACACTGGGCACTCTGAGCTGCTTCCCCATCTCCAGGGGTACAGCAGGAACCACCAGGACACTGCTCTGGCCATAATTGCATCATGGGCAAAATCTGTGGTCTGGGAGTCTTAAAAAACCCCTTTATGTTGTTTTGTTATGTTTCTGTAAGTTCAAATCACCCTGGGAAGATCAGTAGCACTGTTTTTGCACCAGACAGTTCAAATCTTTACTGTGGAACAGGGTGGTCTAGGGCTCAGTTTTGGTTAATAGTGGTTGAAGTTCTATCCAGTGCATACAATTGGCTCGCCCACCCAGTTGGAGCACTGTCAAGTAGTTAAATGCAATATTGTCCGGCTTTTGAAGCATTTGATAGAAGCTGTAGCCCCGTATTTTGCAGCACTATCTAATTATGTTCTTAATAATTATCCACAAAAGTTGCAAATACCTGTGATTGTTCCTGCAAGTCAATAAAATGTGCATGAATAATGTCTCTGAGCAGTAGAGGGGTGAAAATGTAACTGTTCTTTGTTTCATAACCTACAGTACACAAACAAAAATACTTTTGTTCCAGTGTACAACTGCTTAGTCAAAATGTGGCATTTTTCTGCATTGTAAGACAAAATCGAGGATATGTAGTGTTTATTCCCCAGTGGTGTGTGCAGGTGCCTGTGTGAGAATCAGCGAGAAGGGAGGGCAGGAGTTTGTAGTCCTCAGACAACATAACAAAGCAAATAGGAAAGCTTTGCTAAAACAAAAACATTCACTGCTGCTTCCGTTCTCTGCTTCTGTTTGGAAAACTTTGCTGTCAATGGGACTAACAAATGATATGAACAATGACATTCCTAAAGGGAGAAACCAAGTGTTTTATAGCTTCATTTGTTTGAGATGAAAATTCTGGAAGAGAAAGTGTCACACTGCAAATTGAAAAATTTTTATCAGGGTAGGAGCTGATATTAAATAAAGTAATTTGGTTTGCCTTTTTTATTTTTTATTTTTTTTTCCCTGTGGAAAAAAGAATCTGGAATGTATGATTTGAAGACAGCTATTAAGCAATTTCACTTACATTACAGAATGTCTCATCTCCAGTTCAGAGGAACCCAAATGCATTTTACTTACTGCAAATTTAATATAATAGAAAATAGTGTTTAAAGGCATTATGTGCTAATGTATGGTCATTAAGATTTATGGAAACTGAAGTAGATGGCTTCTGATTAGACAAGAATTCTCTTCCATAAAATGCTTTTTATGCTTATTTTTACTGCAGTAATTCAGCTGCTCTCTCAGGGCTCTGCAGCCTGAAAGAAGAAATGCGCAGATGGAGCTGCAGTCCTGAGTTTCACCCCAGTGAGACTGAGGTTTGACAGTGCCCCTCTGTTTTCAGTGTTGAAGAAATCTTAAAAAGTCCCCAAAGTTGCTGACTACTACTGGCCCTCATTTCTGACTTCCCTTGTTAAATTCTCCTTAAAAAAAGTAACCACTGGAAATTTGTTATTGTTAGTCACAGGGAAGCAATTAAGGATTGCAGGAAAACATGGAAAAAACTTCATGCTCATCATACCAACACCACGTGTTTATCGAGGAGTTGCAGACTGTTAAAGCCATCAAGTTTTACTCACTGACATTTGATCACTGAGCTAACTTCAGTCAAATCAATGTGACAAATTTTCTGTCCTTTAAGAATGTACATAGTTCTGTTTCGTTCAAGGTTTTCAAAAGCATGTCCTCTTTTTCAAATGCCTTAGTGAGAGTAACTAGTGATTTGCTTTGTTGTATTCACTAGCACAAATATACAGTTACTCCACTCTTAAGCTAATGAAGCACAGCATTAGAAGTGAAGCAATAATTTCTATAGATTTCAAAGTACTAAATTACAAAATGTTGGTCTAAAAAGTTCTGACAGCAGAAAATAAATTGATAAATGTGCAAATAGATGAAAGAAAATCTGAAGTCTACTGCAATATCAAGTACCAAGGAATTCCTGAAACAAGCAGTTCTGTGAAATAGTGAACCTGATACGTGTGCAGTGAGACGTCAGACTTTTAAAAAACAATTTTGCAATATTTTTAATAATTCTTATTTCTGGCTTGGGAACAGAAGTTGTAATGGGCAACTGAAAAGTAACTCTTGACATCTTGAGCTGGTTCTGAACCCAGAAGATGGTCTTTTATGTGCAGAAAATAATGCACCTCCACAGGAGAGAACTAGAATTGTTTTAGATTCACCCACTTTATTTTTCTCAATGGCAAATTGAGGCCTTGAGGCGAAGAAGCCGGCAGAGTGTTTCACAGCCCACATGTAACAAGTTCCTCTATCACTACTTTAATAATTCCAAGAATCACTTGCGTATGTGAATGTGAATTAGAATTCTTTTTGTGATCATATTCATTACCAAAGATGTGTTATTCTCAACCTTGCTGTCATTCTTTCTGGGACTTTGGAATAGTGGGAATTAATTCAATTTCCTATATAATAAATAAGGCTATAAGATACTTTGGACAAATGAGAATAATAAAATATGGACTAGAACTATTCATTCCTACATGCTCTGAAAACTTAATTGTGAAGCCTGCAAGTTATGACTTCTATACTTTATTCCTTGCTTTGCTATGAAATTGATACATGGTGCCAATAGCTGTAAAGTCTAATTCCAGGAAATGCCTTAAAGCATTTCTACATTTAATGACACGCTAAAGCATAGTGCTGTGCTGAAATGAACACCAAAACTTTTACGTCTACTGAATTGTTCATATTTTGGTAAGAAAGGTACTTTGAAAGCACACAACCTGAGATGATGGAAGAAGCTGAGGCTTGGCTTTTCTAAAACTTATGCAAGTTCCATAAGAGAATGGATGTCTCTTACTACTCAGCACCAAAGGCTATTTCTAATGATAAACATAGTAACTACACAGCATGAAAAACAGCGAGATAGCTTTAAAATCTGGACAAAAATAATTAAAAGCCCATTTGTCTAACTTCACTTTTATCTGGTGACTTTCTCACTTAACCCAGGAGTCGTACAATGTGGTAAAATAATCCAATATAGAAAAAGTTGCAATTAGGCACATGGAAACTTTGTGGAATTTCAGGCACAGTATCATTCCTGCTTTCTGCCTTAGGGACAGTGGCTTATCAAAGCAGAAAATCTGGCACTGCCCTAGGAGCCCTTATCAGGGAAATGTCTGCAGGCCAGCTATGATTTATATGGCCCACTGACTATTTGACAAAATAAGAGGTAATGCCTGTCCAGGAGAAATATCTCTCTCCAAAAGTAACTGCTCTTGGCTTTAGCGAGATTAGGTAAATCAAAGAGGAAATATTGCTCCACTTCAAAATACTCAAGACTCAAGAGAAAAACAAAGTGTGATGAGCCTTAATATTTTTTTATTTGTGAAGATATTTGTTTCTGTCATCCTTCACAGGGAGCAGATTGCTTTTTCAAGCTCAAACACCTTCTTTACTGGCTCTTTGTAACTCAGGAATAGAAACAGCTGAAATATAATTCACCTTCCAAATTTAGAATCCTCTTCTTTTGTGTTCTGAGGTTTCAACTTTGGTGTCCAGGATGCTAGTCTGGGTAAACAAGGTTTGTCAGGACAGCCTCTCGCAGCAGGAGACAACACAGAGCCTGGAAGACAGAACTGTTTTCATTGTGTTTAGAGATTTTCTTTGGTTATTGTTCCATGTAACCCTTTCCATTCTGCTCACCATCGAAATCACCACAGATCTCCTTAATGCCTTGAAAACCTTCAGTTAAAAAAAACCATTTCAGCTTAATGTGTTAAGAAACACTTAATTGTACAGTTTAACTTTTCATGCTTGCAAAGAAAAGCTTGGTAATGTAATCTTAGACCTGAAGAAAAATGACAAAGAAATCTTCCCAGTGCTATTTTAAAAATCAATCTCATGATAAATGTATTTGCACTTTTGGAGAGCTTGAGGGAAACTATCACTGACTCTCCCATCTCACAAACCTCAGAGTGCACCCTGTGACTTTTCTTGCTGTGAATGCTTAGCACAGCTCACCACTATAACAATGAAACTCTTATTTACAGCTCAGTGCTCAGCTCAGCATGTCTAATAAAAAAGAAAAAAAGCCCATTAATATCACAGGAATTTATTCAAGAGTTTTTAACAAGGAACTAAGCTTTTCACTAAAGGGTGCAGCTGCCTGGTCGCTTGTGCTTAAGTCTAATTGAGATGTTAACTAAGCAGCCAAGCATCCTAGACATGTCCTAAATATAAAGTCGATGAGGTCCTTTACTTGTGACTCTTTTCCTGTAAACTGTGTTTGTAATATACTCGGAGCTTTATTTAGTGAAATCAGCCAGTAATGATGATTTTCGAAATGAACTGTTACAAGACTACATAATACATTCAGGCATGTAATTATGCAGGTTTAATATGCAGTTCATATTAAACCTGAATGAAAATACTCATCTGTTTATCTGGGGAACGTTAAGCATCCCACTGTCCATTTACTACACTGGTGTGATAGTGTGACCTCAATTTTTGCCTGTTTTAAGGAAGGAGATTATAAGGTTAATTTAAAAAAATCCTAATGATAAATTATAAAAATTAAAAAAATCCTAATGATACAGCTTAGTTCTTGGATTGCGTGTTTTCCTTTCTTTCACCCATTTTTAAAATGGATGATTTTAAGTTACTTGAATCAAGAACACAAAACACTTGGCAAATTAAGCAAAACAAATGAGAAAAATTACTGATACCAGGTAATCACAAAGCTGTTTTGATGTGAAATGTCACAGTTTTAAATAGTACTTGATCAGCTGTCTTTAAGTGTGCACTTGGAGCTTTTAGAAATGAAATTATTTTAAATTATTAAGGCTATTTCATTAACTGCATTGCAGGCATGGAAATGAGGCATTATATTTTTTTCTCTAAATTCACATATTTTCAGTTATTCAGAATCCTACTGCTAATAGGATGTGTTAAACCCCTTTTACCTTCATTTTATTATCTTGTCTGTAGAAACATTGAATTGAAACATCCAGTCATAATCATTTTTCATTCAAATTGATCACAGCTTTGAAACTGTTGCTGTGAAAGTAATCACATAATAAAAGGGACAAAAATTTAGGTCATTTGAATAAAAGAGAAATTATCATACAACTAGGAAACATTCATATCTCTTCTTGCATGCAGCCTTTCAGGCAAAGTTGCACATATAGCATTTTTGTATTAGCTTGAATGTTTTAAGTTTTAATGAATTATGAATGATATTATAGCTGCTGTTGGCTACACAGCATTTTGAAAAATGTTTCTAATTACAGTGACCTGTGACAGTTCTCATTAATTTGTCATCTGAGTACTCTCTTGAAATTAGAAATGTGTCAGGGTTCAAATAAATATTAGTAATTAATAATAAAAGGTATTTGTTGTCATAGTGGCACCAATATTTTCAAAGTGAATAATATGTCTGATACAATCTGATGGCTCTTTTGAAAATCACATCTCAAAGGTGATGACATTGGAAAGCAGGGATCTAAGAATAGAAATGCTTAGGTAGGATCAGGCTGTGCCTAGAGCAGTTCTGGGAGGGGTGCAGAGGGAAGGGAATGCCAAGGAAGGACATCCCTCATCCTGTGGGAGCTTTCTCTGCCAAGCTGGCACAGCGGGAGCTCCTCTGGACAGACAGCCCCAGTTACAGCACAGGGAGATCCCTGGAGCCTGGCCCCCACTAAAACCTGATGGCAAGATAAAGCCAAAAGTGAAAGGGCAGAGCAATTTCTATCTGTCAAGACATGATAAGGGTAGCAGTTTTACTGTGAGAGGTTTTAAGACTTTCTGCTAGGTAATTATGCAACATAAAGAAAAAAATAAATGTACATAAATGAAAAAATACCAAACCACCAGCCCAAGCCCTCTCCCAGATCCTCTGCTGGAACTACTTCTCTTTAAAGCTGAGAGGCAAATCTAGCAAAATTATAATTGGCAAAAATATTTATTTCAAAGATATATCTGTGAATACGTTTTAAGGGGAAAAGTTGTCCACAGCAGAAGGAGAATTCCAGTTACTTGTTCTTTCATTCATTGGATACCTGTGATGAATGGATTATTTTCTCTCTATTGTTAGTAAACAATTGCTATGAGCAGTGCTTCTCCTTAGGAGCAGAGATGCTTACCTTGGGTTTTAATACTGCTGTAATGAGCTCATTTACTAAGGACTGCAGTTTACAGTTGAGCTCAAACAAATTTTGATTTTTCCCAGGAAGTTGGAGGGCTTATCCTGCATTCTGATAAAACTGAGGCTTTGCACTTTTTATTTCTGCTTAGTAAGGACTCTTCAACATTGTGAATTTTGAGTACCACATTTTATAACGAAGATGTGGAATTAATCCAGGGAGAAGAATGGGAACTGTCACTGAAAACATGATTTCTGAGGAAAGATTTGGAGAACAAGGTTTTGAGGAGGAGGAAAGCATAGAACAATGATTGATAACCAGAGAATTTATGATAACATTTATTGTAACATTATTTTCGACAATGTTTAACATTGCCAAAACATTTTACTTGTTTGATGTGAGTTTATTGTGCTCGCCTGAGAATGAACTTTTCAAACTGAAGAAACCCACCAAGATCTAGAGTATTTACAATTCTTTTTGAGAGTTGAGAGATGCAAAGAAGAAGTGAAGTAGTGAATGAACTGTTGGTTGAAAAATGGCCATGCTGTTACAAAGGATGAGAGTAAATGAAAGACCCAGGAGCCCTGACTGCTCCTGAAGCTGATAAGATCATTTCCTGGAGCAACAAAACTTATTGGCATTCTCAAAATTCTCCTTCTACTGCGTTTATTGTGGTTTTGCATTTTAGCAGCTCTTCTGTAAATTAAGTTGTGCCTATGCTGGCCAATAAAATGAGCTGGGAAGCAGTCCCTGGCTTTAGGAACAGGGACACCCCCACATCCATCTGGCCCTCAGTCAGCTTCTTCTCCTGAATGTTTCCCTTTGCTCCGACTGGAATATGCTCAGATGGGCAGTGCCAGTGGTTCAGCAGTGCCTCCAATAAGAGGCCCAGACCCTGCATTTTTACTGGCCTTCTTTTATTTAGAGGTGTGCTTGTGGGTTTAGGTACCCTTTACTTCCAGAGTAGCTCATATTTCTACCAAAAAGCATTTGAAAATCTCTCAGCCATGTCTGCTAAGAAAGGAGACCAAATACAAACCCATTTCTGGAAAAGACTTCTGTCCAGAGCAGGACTATATCCCAGGAAGGCATGTCATTTTCCTAGGCTCAAAAAATGCTGAGCATGATTTTTTTCACACAGTTTGTGAGTCCAAAATTTTGGATTTGGGGATTTTTTGTTTGGTTGGTTTTGTTTTGTTATTTTTCCATTTTTCTAATTTTATTTTAATTTTTTAACTTCTTATCGTTACACAGGCTAATAAAATTGAAAGGTAAGAATTTGTCATATTAATGGGTAATATCTACCCAATAATTTCAATTAATAAGATGTTTATTTGTCCATATTCAATTTCAAAGTTTGGCTGTAGGAATATTTTATTCCTGCAGACTTTAGAAGGACCTTGGGTTTCTTACATTCCTGCAAAACAGAAGCCTAATGGTACTATTCCATCCATCAGTGCTGCTAAAATACACAAATTAAAAGCTTTTCTGCTTGTCTCTTGTGACAGAGCTAGCTCAAAGTGATAAAAAAATCAGACAGAGAAATATGCCCTGCTCTCATCAGCATTTGAAGCAAGACTGCAATCAGGATTGGATTTTTCTGTCTCTCTGTACTGTCCCATTTCCCACATCAAAATCTAAGGAATATTAAGTTTAAGAATTAATATTAAGTATTTTGTGAAAAATGCTTAATGCCATGTTGCCTTGCACAACATGCTTCAGGCTGTGTAATAATTCTGCTGCATTTTAGTAGGGCAGTACAAAGGCCTCTGCTGCACTGGAGAGCCACAGGCTCCTATCTGCTGCCCCCATGCTGCTCCTAGAAATGGGGAAATCCTTGCAATGTGGGAACATGCAGGGAGACGTCATTCTGAATGTATTCCCACTATATAAATCACAGGCAATTTGCTTTTTGTGAGTTTAGCCATAGAGAATGTCCTTTTATTTTTCAGTCTTCTGCTTCAAGAAGTGAAATTACAAAGAGGCCAAATGCGTATGATTCTTGATTTCCTCATCTTCCTTCCTCTCAAATCCCAAAAGTATTTTTTTTCTTGCTTCCAGAAAAAAAGGAAAATAGATCTATTTTACTTAATCCCTGGTGTATTTAAAGTGGCCTTGAAGAATTCACCTGAAAATTAATGAATGGGCCATTCATATTAGAACAGCAGCCTGCATGGAAAGGGAATCTTGCCTGACTTCCTCCTGAGGTTGGCTTATGGATCATAACCCTGCATTGCAGATGAAAAAAAAAAATGCCCTGTTCTGAAATATTTTTTACTTGGGCGCTAATGATGATTGCTTTTTACAGCTCCAACCTGAGGACTTATAAACTGGGAAATGGGAACAGAAATTCTGTTTAAGACCAGAAAAGTTTTTGCAGATTGTTCTTACAATTAATAAATTATAACCCTTCTTTTATTGTCCCATCTTTCTTGCACTTTCTGCATGGGGTGTGTAGAAATCCCTCTTGGCAAACCTGAACTGCTCTCTTGTGCCTCATAGATCTGAGCTCAAGCAAAGCACCTTTTGCTAGGAGCCTTTTGGAAATAACATAGAATGTAAAATAGGAAAAAAAAGTGATCTGGGAAAAGCATCTGTCATCTAGAAATGTAATTAAAATCAGATGCCTGATATGCAGTCAATGTCATGGATTTTCCTCTAAACAGATGATGAATATGCTTTTCCTAGCATGAGACACTTTTGTTTAGCCTCACAGGAGAAACAAAATATTTCTTAATAAATACAAAATTTAGCATAATAGAAAGATAGAAAATAAATCTTCCTGGTTAATAATGAAAGAGGATTTTTATTTAAAAAAATATTTGCAGAAATATTCCTAGTTGAATCTGTATGTAGTCTGTGGCAGAGAGTTACTGCTGTGTTTTTTACTTGCAGGCTGTCTGTTAATGTATGCTCATTATTCCTGTTCCTTCAGTAGTAAATTAAGTTTCTATTCATTCTACATCCTTATCAGGAGGTGTATGGTTGTGTAGGGTGGAATTAATTTTTTCTCCTGCTGGGTCTAGAATATCTCTAGCATATAAACCTCTGTCTTTGCAAATGTGTTTGCTTGGAGGGGAGTGTCAGAAGTTGGGTTCACAGTGGGTTAGGGAAAGGCAAAATACTCTGACAAATTACTGTACAAGGTCGAGATCCAGATTTTCTCCAGCTCCTCGATATTGTTTCTCTGTTCAAAATTGATGATCTGACAGCTGAATTAGCAGAAAAAAATTATATGGGGACTTTCCATCTACTCCAACGAAAAGTAGGACAGCCTAATCCACCAACAAACACAATTTAAAGTTTTCCATCTCTGTGTGTGAAGGAATTAGGCAATAGGAAGTGTCACTTTTTGCTCTTCTAACAGGAGAATAAAAGACAACTAAAATAAAAGCAGGTGTTCTCTTTTAAGAGCTTGTTTTGTTATTTTTTATGCCCAGTTTTATGTGGTACCATTTCAGAGGTTTTGGATGCACAACTATTTTAAGCAAGCAAATGGTGAGTTTCCAGGTTGCTGACAGGTCATTTGAGTTTGCTTTTTGAACATTGCATGGTCAAGGATTAACGTGTGTGGCTGGAAAGAAATTTTCTTTCTCTGAAGTGTCATCAATGATCCTCAACTTCATCTTCAAATCACAAAACCCGTGCAAAGTCCAAACACTGTGTGTGGAAGTACTGGTCAGCATTTGCATTCTGTGCATTTGAGAAATAAACATAAATCAGTAAGGATGCATAAAATCAATTAACCAAACAAACCGTGCATGGCACTCCAAGGATGTAACTCAGGGTGCTGCAAAGGCACTCATCTGCAGCTCCACTTATGCTTACCAAGATAAGGAAAGTTATTTATACGTTTTAACATGTAAGGTATTTGCCAGAGAGTAAGTACGAGTTTCTGCTGAAATTAATGAGGGAATTCTGATTCATAATCACTCATGTATGTTTAGATTAATGAGAAGTCCAACATTTGCTGGTACTTACATCTCCAGTAATGCATAGTTCAAACTTTGCAATGCAATTAGAGAAATTTAATTAGGGAAAAAGGTATAGCATTAGTCGAATTTTCTGGATGTTATCTGGTTTCTGTGAATAGAAATGGTAAAACTGTCTGCTCAAAGAGCATTTTAAATTTTTGCATGCCTTCAATAGCAATATTTCTTCAAAACCGTGCAAATGTATGGGCAAAGAAAGCAGCACATACTTCACTCTGTGGTTTTTTTTGTTAGCTGGGAAAAACAGGCATGGGATATTCAAAGCGTGATATCCCCTCACGGTATCCAGTGGCATCCTTCGGTCTGGATTTGCCTGTGTCCTGCATCTTAAATCAAAAGCTGTGGAGCAAGTCCTTGTAAATAGTCCTTTACATGTGTTCAACACCAACGTGACATTAAACAAACTGGTTAAACACAGATTGCAAATTTAAAAATTCTGAACTCCTCCTAAGAAAATAGCAATTACAATAGCACTTCTAGAATCTTTCACATCTTTTTCATCTGACTATATGATGCCTGTCCAGAGAACTGGATGTAAGTTTTTGCTATAAAGCATATCTTTGTATTTTAGATGTTAAAAGTGTGCAAGAGTGTAGTGGCAGGGAAAATTCTATTCATTAGGTGATTCAGCATATTTCAGTAAGAGCTCATTGCCAATGTCATTTTCAGACAGTCTTTTCACACATTTCCGTACAATTCATTTTATTTCAAAAGGGATCTACTTATATTTACATCAAAAGTTTCTGCAAGTTGAGATGTCAGAAATTATTCATTTACGCTTTTCAAATCTTTGAGAATCAAACCTCTAACAGTGTAAGAGGCTGCTTCTGCTGGCAAAGCTATTTAGAGGTGCTTTGAACCCTCTCTGAATAACTGAGAAATGGTCGGAATGACCATTTAATTAGGAAGGGGACCCAGTGTATTTCCAAACTAATAGCAGTATAAATATTCAAACTTCTGGTGGCACTGAAATCTATGTGTCAATGTAATCTTAATTTCCCCAGACATCAGGATTTAAAATAATTTAGAGGCTACAGTAAAAATCAATTTTGAGAATTACCTGGGAATCCTACTTGCATTCAAACCAATATTGTTTTGATTGAAGCTTTAATTTACAAGCACCCTGAAGAATTCTTTATGTTTTTAAAAAATACTGTGTTTTAGAGGTGATGAAGATAGGCCATATAAGTATAAAATGAAGAAATCTTTTTGTGTACAGTGCAAATAGCTTATGATAAAATGTTTCAACACAGGGCCATAAAAGTGAATACCTGGCTTAAAAAAAAAAAAGTTACAAGTGTACCTTACTGGATTAGTTATGGCTAATAGATTTTAAGATTAGAAATATACATCACCTACTCACACTCTCAGTACTGACCTAGATGAATTTTCGTGTTCATATACTTGACAGCCCTCCTCTACATGCGTGGTTGTTTTTTTCTTTTAAATGATAATTATGCACATAGTAGACCAATATTGAAGGAGAATATGGTATAAGAAAATAGTAATTAATGGATTTTTATTAGATTTGGGGGGTTTTGATAAATAAATCTGCAGTAAATTAGGGCCTAGCATTGGCATTCTGATTTCTTTGCTTGACTTGTTTTGACTTGAATCTGAAAATCCAAATAAGAGAGCATTTTAATTTGTATAGTAGCGTATAGTTAAAGTAATTACTGTTATTGGTGTTAGCCTTCATTTTAGCCCTGGTGCCAGTGCAGGGAGGCCTTTGGAACAAAAAGTAATATCAGCATTTTGGCAATTGCTTATCTTGTGCATTAGAAATAACCTTTCAATAACTGGTAATTATCAATGCCAGGAAAATCTTCGAGGAAAATACCTATTTTCTGTCATGATGAGAAGTGTGTTAAGTGTTTGCCTCTGCCACATTTGTTCCAGAACAAATATGTTTCAGAAGCAAGTTAACGAAGTGGTGCTAAGAGTATTTCCTCCAGGTTTGTTTAAAAACCTGTTTCTAATACCTGTAGGACATTTTGCTGGGCTTTGAGGGGACTGGATTTAAGAGAGGGGCTGATACATGGCAGGAAGGGGATGTTTCGCATGATGACATTTCTCTTTATAGTGTTATATTCTTCTAACTTGAGTCACTAGGCATTTTCCTTAATGAAAGCAATTTTGAACATACATAATTTTTAAATTTTTTTTCTTCAGTGAGTAGTATGTGCCTCCTAGTGGAAAAAAAAGGCATTAAAAGAAAAATCAGAGTCAACCAATCAACACATTGTATATAGAAAAAAATAATAGGGTTGATTTTTTTTTTGGCCAGTAACTCTTTAAAAAGTTTAGCTGATATATTCCTATGGGTTCATTTACCGTTACTTTGGATTAATTTATTAATATGCATGGATGTAAAGCGAGATAACAACCGAACTTTTCTGTTTTGGTTTATGTGGACTTACACTTGTTGGAGGCAGTTTAAAATATTTACTTGAACTGTTTACTTTTTCTGTATCAGACACCATTTTTCAATTTCAAATAAATAATTGCATGACAGAATGCAGTGTAAAGCTCATCCAATTTGATCAGGCACTGGAGTTTTCTCTTCTCCTCTCCTCTGCTGCCCCATATCTAAAGCACAGTGTGCTATTGGCATTAATCAGCCATACTGCTGATCATTCATTAACAAATAGCTCCATCTCAGTAAATAATGGCTTCAGCTGGAAAGAGTTGAATCAATTAAGGTTTTTTTATGCATTTATTTTAAAAACCCAGATTATTGAGTGTTTCGTAAATGGAAACATTCTTGAGCAAGCTTGCTTAATTACAGTAGGTAGATGTTTAGGCGGCTATATCAAAAGCACTGTAAATGCCTGGTATATTATCCATAATATTTGAAGTTAGTCCTCATAATTCTGGAATTTCATTGAAGTCTGGGTCTTGAAAAGACCCCAGTCAGATAGGCTACTTGTGTCTCAAATCTGAGCAAGATACTTAACAGGTTTTCCCATGAAATATGAGTCATTTGGCAGATTTGAGGCCTTTGTTGAAACTCTCTGAACTCCTCCTTAAGCTCACTGCTCTTATGCACAGAGCATGAGAGAAATCATGTGGATGGATCCACCTTCTGTGTAACTGCAGATAAGACAAAATGCTTTGGAACAGAGTGAATCTTTTCCTTCTACCATAATTTAGTAGAAGATCACCATTGAAGGTCTTGTGTATTAAAATTGCTCTTTTGTAGTCAGTCATCGGATTCAGGAGAAGTCTTTTGAGCACGAGGCTCTCTCAGAGGTGTGATGAAGGTGTGCTGAGATGGTAACAGCAGTGTCACTAAGCACTGCTCACCCCACACCTGTGCCAACTTGCCATGTGTGACATGTCTGTGCCATTTCTGGAAGCTGATATCAGTGCTGGGACAATACTGTCTTCCTGTGAAAGGAAGGACAGAATCCACTGCTTGCCTCTTGCCCTCTCTGTGAGAGGTCTGAACCAGTCCTTGCCTGATGACTCAGCAGTGCCACCAGTGCCAGCTGGAGTTATTATTCTGTGTCTCATAAATACCATGATTACAGAACACAGCAGTGATCAGAATGTGCAAGCAGTAACAAGCCAGTTAAGCCAGATCCACTTTATGAATGTGCTCCATTTTACAGACAGTGAATCTCCTTGCATCACTTTTTCTCCATCAACATCATGTGTTAAAAATTATCCATCCTACCCTTTAAAACTGTAATCATTAGAAAATAATTTACCTGGATAATGCATTAACTTATTATCGGTAATTGGTCAAAGATACAGCATTCATAGTTACCTTTGCCTGAAATATGTATAACTTAAAGCTTATAGAGAAATGATGTTGCCTGTGTAGTTTTGTTTCTGGAGTCAAAAATTCATTTATTATTGAGCTTTGTTTGACATTCCTTGAGGTTCAAACTTCTTGGGATTCTGAATATAATCACAGCAGATACGTGTGCATCTCTTATTGCTTGGCTGAGCACAGAAGACTCAGAAACAACCCTAGAGGAAAAAATCCACTCCCTTGATGAATTCTTTAAAATCATTAATGCTTTCTGGCTGCAGCATGAAAGCGGGTGGTGCCAGCAGAGCAATGTAATTAACCTTCTTTATAAATTAAATGTGCAAATGTGTTATGTAGTGCACAGAATTTGGATAGAATTATTTCTACTTCAATGTAGGTTTAGCTGGGAAAAAATAATTTTCTAACAGCTGCTCTGTGGCTTGGGAATTTGAAACACCTTTTACTCTTCTTAAACCAGCTATCAAGTACCTAGGGCTAAGAATGGCAAAATGTGAAGTGTAGTCATATATTATTATACACAGGATCAATATTTCAGAAGGCCATCTAAGCTCTCTGAGAAAAGAGGAGTTTGCCACTTTTTCTGCAAACCACAAAAGATGCATAGCTGGAAACACTTATTTTTCTCATCACTTAGAGTTTAGCAGATAGGCTTCTTTTTAATGAAAAGATGACAATAGAATAAATAAACTATTCATCATTAATTGGGAAGGCTCTTTAACAGTTGTAAAAGGGGGAATATCCCTTGCATAATTCGTAAAGGTAAAATATATGACAAAAAAAAAAACCATAAGAAAATTAATACTTAAATGAAAGGAGAAAGTTTGCTTACTGTTTGCATATAAATTTGTAAAAACATTCCCTTTTTTTCCTATCCCTAAAGACAAGGGGGAGTACACTCCATATCTTTTGGAGAAAAAAAGCCTTATTTCTTCTATTAAAGAAGAGAGGTTGTTCCTTCATCTATTTAAAACAGAGAAACATGATGAAAAGGCAGCAGATTGAATTTTTTAGGCGTTTTCATTTCATTTGAGAGGTTTGTGGCAGAGTCAAAAGTACAGCTGGAGGTGTGGCAGTAAAGAGTTGTTAATCAGCAAGTGCTGGCCAAGCAGGGAATCAATACAGCTGTTGGAATGGAAATTCATATGGCAGCATTCTGACTGAATTCTTGAGAAATCAATGATGTGGCATGAAAAATGATTCATTATTGCTTCTATTAGAATGGGAAATAAACATTTTTTAAAACAAAAAATCCTTCCACCAGGCTTGTTTAATTTAAATTTTAAATCAAATTTTAAATTAAAACTGTCATGGACTTTCTGTAAGAAAAATAAAGGGCACACTGAAAGGGAAACCTGATAAATATTTCCATCATTGAATGCAGAGGTAAAAGTTTCCCCTAAAAGGGTCATACAGTAGTTTTTGACTCTGTGGAGCATGCTAAAATCTGGGGGAGTTTAGTAGAATAGAAAGCACTAACCATGTCATTTTAAGATAGCTTTGAATTTTTCTTTCCCTGTTACTAAACATTAAAAATTTCCATATTTTTTCATTTTTTCCCCTTTTCCTTCCAATACATTTGTTCTTCAGTGTGTATTTTGCTTTTCATAAGTCAGCGATTTTTCTTATCTTTACCCATATGTATTTTATATACATTATGAGACATGGAATTTATTGTTTCTTCAATTTATAACTGATATCAGAAAACATGTACAATTCTCAAAAACAGAGAAAGAATAGCAAGCTATGTTATGAAGTGAAAGTTAATTGATACTGGCAACAATTTGGGGAACAAATACTCAGATTTGTTATTCTTATACAACAACAGCCTTAGAATTTTGTGAAAGATTGAATTAATTGAAAACTACTTCTTAAGAAGTCAGATTAGCTTGTGGCACTTTTAAAATGAATCCTAACTCTACACTAATCTGTATTGACACATTATTCCTTATGGAATTTGCCATTTGTTCTGAAATGAAAAAATAAGTGAGAAGTAGATAACCTCATCTCTCTTGTCCTTATGGATCAGTGAATTGCTATTTGGGAATGAATAATTTTGTAGGAATTGAACATGAATACTACTCTCAAAATTTAAAAATTACCTGTTTTATGTTAGAAAATCTCATGCATGATTGAGATTGTGACAGCACAACTTTTGTTTCTATGTCTTTTTTATACTTATTCAGTGTGGGGCATGGGATTGGCATTTACCTGCCTGAGTTTTAATCCTGCACATGCAAGATGAGCCCCAGTGAAGAGTTTTCAATAGAAAAAATCATTCTCCCCAGCTACTCAGGCCAACTCTTTTCCCTAGAACTTCAGGTTCCAGGTTTGACCCTTTAGTCAGGATATGTTAGCTGTTAGGCCTAACACAGTTGGCAGGAGAATGACGAGGGGTTGAGCACAACAGTGAGCATTTTCTCCAGAAACTGGCTGACTTGAAGTCAGCCTGCTGTCCCAATAATGTTTCTTTTCATTACATGATGAACAGCATTGCAAAATAAAGAATGATATTCTGGTCACTGTATGTGTGTGCAAGCAGGATGTTTTCATTTTGGAAGTTACAGGCATGAGATAGATCAAGAAAAATGAAGAGATTGCATTCCTATTGTTTTATGGGGCAGCAAGCCATAGCTAATAAAATATATTTAACTTCTTAGAAGGGCTCCCTAGCACAGCAGAACACCTGTGTCTACTGCAGCTGCCATCTCTGACACGTATATCTGTATCCATCTACACTTGTGCAGCTTTGACAGTGCTGAGCTATCCTGAGCAGCGCTCCATCATTCCCTCGGGAGAGGAAACGCACCCACACTGACCGTGTTTGGGATGCATCAATATTTGGATGATAAACGTTGTAGGAATTGCAAATGATCGCCCCCTGAGGTATTCATCTACTGTCTCAGCATGACTTCAGGGAACTCTGAGCCTCTGTTTATGCTGCCTTTTGGATCAGCTAGTCTATATCAATTCCAGAGGTCTGCATCAGCTGTGATCCCATGGTACCTTTTGTAAATAGGATCACTAACCCCAATATGCTGCCCAGACACCAGTTCTAATAACAGTCAGTCAAGCCAAATTCCTCTGTATTCCAATGTTGCATATAACATTCTTCACTGCCTCCCATGCTGTTTTCCTCTTAAACCTCAAGAAGATGAAAGCATTCAGAAATCTAAGAAATCAAACCTAATTTCAAGCATAGTTTGTCCATTTCTCTTCCAAACGGTGTTGCAAAACCTGAGCTGAAGCTCACTACAGACTGATTTGGGGTATTCCTAGACTGAGATTTCAAACTCATTAAATTGCTTAGCCCTCTTATCCATCAAAATTAGAGTTAGATGCCCAAATACCTTCATGTCTAGACATATTGATGGAAGATAGAGTCTCTATTCTCTCATGGAAGATTATAGTTAATAATTAGGATTAAGGCATTGGCATGCATATTAGAAATTGCTGCAGCCAAAGTACCCCTTTGTCAATCTGCAGTAGGTGCAGAGACGACTCATCAGGGACTGCTTGTTCCTACAAACTGCTTTGTGTAGGACACAGCAGCTAATAACAAACGTCACTCTCAGCAGAGCAGCAAAGATCCATTCCAGTTCTGACTGTAAAGGTGGAAAAGCAGCTGAAATCAATACCTCAGTCAGGCTGAAAGGAAAATTAGCAGGTGTAGTTCTGAAATTTGAGGGTTTCTGGATATTACAGTACCAGTTCCACACTTTTGTGTCAGTATGTGCATTAACATAACCGTCTCTGCTTCCCAGACTCTCAGATAGAATACTTTCCTTCTCTGTTCCTCTCTGAATGGCTTTGCATCATAGATTTGAATAAAACCACATAGTTTTAGGGCTGAGATCCAGATCAGATCCTGTTCACTTGGCAAGCAGGTAGTCTGAGACCTTTGAGAAATCTGTCACAGGAAAAATAGCTTTATTTGAAAAGCAGTGACTGAGACTTCCTGGGCTCTTCTGGAGGCAGAAAATCTGTGAGGGAGTTCACAAGAAAGAATAAGCCAGTTTAGATGTTGCAGGACTTCCATCACTTTTCAGACTCTTCAGAAGAGCCCAGACTCTGGAAGGAAGGAAAGGAGAAGGCTGAGAAAAGCGGTGGGTGGTGTAAGTAGATTAAGAGCCACCTTCTAGAGAACAGACACCAACAAATGGTCAGGATGAGCAGGGCTCCTGATTGCAAAATGTGAGCTAAGAAATTATCCTGTGCATTTGGGACATGGAGCAGACCATGGGGTCATTCCAAAGGTAACCAGATCTTGTAAGCAGGAGTGAAGAACTCTTTAGAGAAGAAAATAATTTACAGCCAGTTTTTAAAATTTTTGGTGTTCTTAATGGTTTTAAAAGTCTCTTTCCATAATAGCATGTTTTATTGTCAATGTCTTGTAGGATTTTTCTGGAGTAGTCTACTCCTCCTTTAGTTAAATATGTATTAAATTTTCAGTGTTTGGTTGCTTGATGCCAGTCTATGATGTAACAGTGACTTTGAAAAGGTATGACGGCCATATATACAATCTGTTCCAAGAGCTGTATGCAGAATCTATTTTTTTTTTTTTTACTTTTTCTGATGTTGGCAGGAAATCCTTAGTCTTTCCAGGCAGATCTTTAGTACATCTGGCCAAGTGTTCCGGCATGTAGTGATCTTGTACTCCAATTTATTCCTGGGTGAATTAATTTAAGTATTCATAGAGCTTCATGATTTGCTTCCTCATTTTTTCCAGGATGTCACATTCTTGTTTTGTTTTGCCTGGGTTGCATCTTTGAGAGTGATGTGATTCTAAATTCATTTCTGTCCCAGTTTAGAAGCAATTCCTTCTGAGTTCATCAGCTTTTACTTTATGCACACTGTATGAAATACTGATCCATAATATGGATAGTGTAATGGCATTTTACTGGCTTTCCTTAAACCTTACACAGTTACACTCATAACTGCATGAGTGGGGTCACTGTGACAGAACAGTGACAAAAGCACCAAGCAGCACTCTGTTCCTGACTGAGTCTATTCTCAGTTACCAAGTGCAGCTATCTGTAAAAGGCTGAAATCAGAATGACACTTACCTAAAGACTTCTGTTCCACTCTCCCCTACTCTCCTAAGAAAAAGTTTTATTCCTCTCACATGCCACCCCCCAATTTTCATGGAACGCCATTTATAATGAAAGATCTTCAAGCATAAAAGGGATAAAACAAAATTTAATTGAAGTATATAGGACAAACACAAAAAAAAGAACTTTGTTTATATTTGAGCACCTTGAGATATTAATGTTTTATTAGTAATATCACAAGGGTCATTTAGGGGGAAAACCATCTTGGGCTCCTAAACTGTTTTTGAAAGAAAAAGTATTCTCTTAGGTGCATGACTCATTTCAGTGAGTACCTTGAAACCAGAGGGAGGTGAGACTATTTATTAGGGTAACACTGAAACTCCTGATTTCCTCAGGTGTTTTGAAGAGCTGGCAAGCAATATGGTAACAGGGAGTACAAAGATTTTTCCTGATGCTTGTTCACAGCTATAACTCTTTGGTGAGATATAATGAGGTGCAGTAAAAAGGAGAACAACTGCTGATACTTTAATAACCTGTCCTGTAGGACAGCTGGAATTTCAGAGGTTTAGGTCTGTGTATTATGCAAAGTGTGCAGTTTATGAAGAATCTGTCTTTCTGCCCTATTCTTTTATTCCTGTTTCTTTTGTTTGTCCCCTCACACCTTTTATTATCTTCCTATAGCTTTCCTACCAGGCACCTGAAGGATTGGAAATTTTCCTCCCTCTCTTAAATCAAATATTATGTAATATAATATGCTATCCTTTCCTCAGATTGTCATCTACAGAGGCCTGTGTAGCTTTTGAAGTTCTCTTAGATGTGGAAATGCTTCACACATTCTGAATACTCAAGGTAAAAGCAGGGGTTTTCCACTCTCATCTCAGCATTTATTATCATTCATACTTGCACAATAAATATCTCCACAAACTACCTGGCAAGCTGTAGCTGCAGGCATGTCAGTCAAAACCAAGAAATAAAAACTGTAATAGAAAAGATTTGTTTAACTATATTGGTGTTCTTTTCATACTCTTCAAGACATTTAATTTGTGATCAAATTAGTATCAACTGAAATGGCTCTTGGGTGCAATCTATAATTTCTCTGTGAATGTGATAAGGATGTCATTTGACACGTGAACTCAGAAAAGTGAAGCAATCACATATTCTTGTGTTTCTGTAAGAAGTAAAATAAATATAATGGAAAAATAAAAAACAAAGGAGGCTGTTTGGAGTTGACCTTTGAAATAAAGATTGGGAAAGGAGATTGGAGCAAAATCACAAGCTTTGTTCCCAAGTATGATCTTTAGGGTAGACATTTATTGTCTGTATAAAAAAATGCCTCACTTGATAGCACAAGTCTTGCTTATGGCAGCCTGTTTGCTTCTAAAAAGCTCCTCAGTGCTCACAGCTGCAAGGGACAGTGCCACAGAAAGCCAAGTGTGATAAAAGACAATGAAGTCAAATGAGAAAAAAAACTCATGAAATTTCTTATCAAGGATTGCCAGGTAAGATTGACCTGGACACATCATTTGACAGCACAGCCCACAACAACCAAACTCCACAGTTTCCACCGCAGCTCAACAAAGCTCTTGGAGCATAGAATTACAGGGAATATCCAATGTTATAATTTTCAACATCTACAGTAAACCCATTCCATAAATCTTAAGGATTCCTTCTGGTTTTGATGTCAAGAACACATGCAGGGAATTCAGAGTGTACTAGTGAGTCCTTGGAATGTTGAAGCAAATTTTACAGGAGAAAAGAAACCTTAAAAAAAAATGAGACAAAGAGGAATAAAACCTTTCAATTTCATCTGATTTAATTTTGCATCTGCAGAGTGGGGCTATAATTGCACTGCAATACATTAGAGAATGTAATCACATTAACGACACAAAGAGAGATCCCATGCAGATTCCATCCTCCAGAGCAGAACAGATCAAGTAGGACCAGTGTAATTAGAAGTGGTTGGAAAGCTCCAGTAAAGGTTTACATCTGACAAATATGAACGTAACAAAATAAGGAAGAGGAGAAAACTCGAGGGAATTGTACCAGATGTCTGAAAAACTGCAGAAAATGTTGATAGAAAAGCCTGGTTTGGATGCCCAAATGTGCAGAGCTGACAGAGTTCCTCAGCTGAATTCCTCCAACACTATAGCTCCTGTTTGAGCTCCTGTGTATCTGGGCTTTCAGATGTTTGCTTTATTCAATATAATAAGTAACATGGTGCAATTCTACCTCGAAAATTACCAGGATGTAACTGTGTATTTACAGCAGGAAAGAGAGAGCTATCAAAGGACAAAGCAGTAGAAGTTTCAGGGAGCTTTATAACAAAAATTGATACATTCTAGTTGCAGTCCTGAAATTATCTTGCCTTTTCAGATTCCTGCAGAGATAGAAACTGTAAGAGAATTTGAGAATGAGCTTATTTTTCCACACAGATGACATGATTTTCCTGCAGTAAATATGAATTTACTAAACAAGTTAATTTTAAAATTAATGAGATGATGTTGCAGATATAGCCTTTAATACAATATAAAGAGTTTAAATGATTTGCTGAGAATCTAAAGCAGCTCTGGGGACAATTTCTGTCCTTTATACTGCTCACAAAAAGAATAGCTGGCAGAATGTAATAGAGGCATTTTTCATTTTGTAAACAACAGGGTAGATAGTGTGCCATTTAAGAAAAAGTACATTGTAAAGTAAGGCTGTAAATATTGCATGGCATTATTCTGATCCACTATGAGTGTTTAGATGTTATGAAAAGGACCAAGAAAGAATGCCTTTTTAAGCACTATTAATCTGCCTGCTTTTGAAATTTTTAATATTTACAGCAACATAAAGCCATTTTTTCATCCTTTAATCAACTTTCTAGCTTGAATATCTCTTGGGTTTTTTCCAGATTTACACTTCTGCTATTTATTTACTATTATTTTTGGTTGTCAGTGATGCTGCAGCTACTTAGGCAGTAATAAAAAAAGAGCCTTTCTTCTCACTAGAAAAAAATAAAATCCTTCATTTGGGTCTGACATTGCCTCTTTCTGTGGTATTTCATTTCTTCTGCTCTCATGAGCATCCATTCAAGTGGATTATGAAAAATGCCTTGTTACTGTATTAAGAATTTTTATAATGTAGGCAATTTCGTTCATAAAAGGATGAGAAAGATTCTCTTTAATATGACTAAACTTTTTTGTTCAAAGATCAGGCTTAAAATATCTGTAGGATTCAACCTCTCTCTGAGGTTAGAAAGCTATATCAGTCTTTTTATCTTCATGAATAATTTTTCTATTTATTTGTGCCAAAAAAATTCAGCAGTGTTATTCCATTGTCAGTTTAGAAATATTGAGGCTCTGCTTCCCTACTAAGAATGAAGTGCTCCAGGAGTGGCTCCTGCTCCCTTTCATGTCTCACATTTCTGCAGACCCTTACATGCAATTTTGTATAGTATCAGGCATTCTTTTTTATTGTGTTATGTGCATTATACAGGTGAATTTAAATCAGAATCAAGAGCAGCATCATGTGCTAATGATCCTGCTCATCCTGTGCTCTCAGAGACAAAGGAGCAAGAGCTGCTTGAGTTTCTGGCATTGACTCCTTTAATTGGAAAACTGGAAAAGTAGCTTAGAATTCGCATTTTTTTCTCCGTATAAAATAGCTTTAAATTGTCTTCATAAAATGTCAAATGATCCCGAACCTCTTTTCGTTTCCATGACAACCTGAGTGTGGTGTAGTTGAAGGCTGGAGATTCTCTGAAGCCAAGAGTGACTTTATTAAATATTTTTGTTTTAAAAAGGGAGGATGTCAGCAATTTCTGCCAGGTGATCTCTCAGACCACTGTTTTAGTCTTTGGTTTTTAATTTGCTGCTTTGTAGTTTCTTGCCTATTTCTGTATCAACAGCAGGGAAGATAAAAAACTGATGAGGCTCGGCTCAGATATTTTATGCATAGGAAAACTACAACTGGTTTTAACTAACAGAAAATCAATATCCCATATATTAATCGTTACGCACTTCTTCCCTTTACCACATATTTGTCTAAAAAGTACAGCTCCATTTATTGGTGAATTTTTGGGGCCTAGTAGTAATACTAATGATATACTCATACATGACACATGCAGAGAGAGAATCGGATCTGCAGTGGGTGAAAAATGAGAAAACTTTATTGCATTTACAGCTGAGCATTCTCAGGATATAAAACCTGCAGAGTAGCAAATTTTTCCTAATTGTGCTAACCCTAAAGCCAAGCTCCTTTCCCAGGAACAGAAGAGTATTGGTATTTAGCTTTTTGTTTTGCTTGCCTCTCTGAACAGAGCTATATTTTTGACAGATTAGCTTGATCAGTCTGTACTCACACCAGATCATTACAAACTGCACCTCATTTCAGTAAAAGGAAAATTAAATGATTGGAAGATACTGGCAATTTCTGCTACCATCTCAGCAGACCTGGTTCTGATGAAGAGCATTTTACTTTATAAGGTAGTATAAAGGTCTAGCTCTAAACAGGTAATTATGACACTTGTGCATATCCTGGGTAATTAAAATGTACCAAAGTTTGCTGTTCGGAATATCCCAAGAAGCCTGTAGGGTTGTGATCTGGTATGGAGGCTACTCTAACCATCAAAGGTTGCATTGGTGTTATTGTGTATATTCATTTCCTTGAATGCAGCCACTCAGCAACATTTCTGTTGTCCTGCACTGATCAAATTATGCCTGCAGTTAAATTGGTGAAGTGTGCAAACAATTGTTTGTATTAGTAAGGATGTGGGTCTCTATTTTCAATCTCTCAGTCCGCTGAGAAAAGCTAGCTTTAACAATGGCAAATTTGGAGTGCACCAAATTCAGTCTATAATTCACCCTGATTTATAGAATCAGAGACAAGGAAATGACATTTTCTTAAGACAATAAATATGGACAGTGGCAGAAATTAAATATTAAATCTGTGGCCTAGTCCCAAACAGCATCTCCATGTTTTTAATGGCTAGCTCGTTCAGGGTTCTGTCTGCACTGCTGAAGAATGGCAGTTGAAGAGAAAATAAAAATAGAAGCAAGCTCATCTACTTAGGTAAAGATGACTTGGCAAAGAATGGCCAAATAGGTATGTTTTCCTTCTGGAAATATGAATAAATGTGTCCGATCAAGAATCCCCATAAAATCTGTGTAATATCAAGAAGCTGGATTTAAATCATTCAGACTGTGGATCTCTAAAATCTAACAATACTTCAGATTAATCAGAAATGTATAGAATCAGAGGCCCAAATTTCTACACAAAGCTTTCATTTTCACTCTCCAGCCCAGTCCTACCTTCTCTAACTTCACAGACAACTCAAGAAGCTTTCAAGGGCTGAAGGAAGCCAGAGCAGTAACATTGCTCCAGACAGAATGTCCATTGCTGACTGGGAGCAGCATCCAGGGTTGGGAAGATGCTATTAAAGAGGGGTAGAGCAGCTTGCTTCCTTTGGGTCGCAGCCTCAACATATTTGTGTACTGGCTTCACTTATTGTCAGTAAAACAAAGGTCTCAGAGCAATGTACAGGCCAGCACAAAATTCCCATTTTCAGTGGGAGAGCTTGGAATGAACTAATCAGATATTGCTTAAGTAGGAAAATTTCTTCCTTCCCAAGTTGTTCATTTTTAATATAAGAAACACTGTCAGCAATCTCTTCTAGAAACAGAAACTCAGATGTTAAGGAAAAAAACTTGATTTGCATTAAATAGTGCTGTCTTTGGACACATACCACAGCAAAATAAACTATTGTGATTGTTGATAACTCCGAGCAGCTTCAGGACAAAAAAAATGGAAGGCTACAGTAAAAATTTTAAGCAAAATGTTACTATTAAATGATGGAAGCAAAGTTAATCAGTTGTCTATTCTGCAAAATCTGTACATGGAGCTCTGTAGATGTGAACATCTTCAGGCTTGGGACCTGCCCAGGGTGAATCAAGGCAGTTGGGTATTTGCAGGTTAGAGGTATAATTCACCAGATGGTGAACCGCAGAGCTGACAGGGTAAAACACACCTTTATTTCTTGGAAAACAAATTTGGTTGGAAAAAATAATATTAACACAATATTTTCCATAAGATTTCAAAATACAACCAGCATGTTGCTGTATTCTCTTATACAGTTGGATAAAGTCAAAGTTGGAAGGGGGGGAAAAGAATCCCAGAAGATACCATTCCTTTGATTTTTCTCAATGTTCCAAAGAGTTCAGATCAATTCAAGTACTCTTGTCATGAACAAGGCAAACAACTTTATCCAAACTGAATCTTCTAAACAAGCTTAGACATATAAAAAAGAAATTTGCCTGTGACTTCTAACATTCCAAGGAACTAGTACAGTAACGTTTACCACCGCCTAAAGCAATGATGATAAAACTAGGGAAAAGAGTGGATAAGGAAAGAAATACAAGAAATAGTGTAGGAACTAGTAGTGAAAATGGGCATGCATAAAATTGTTCAGAGATCAACTCGGATTTGCAGAACTGGGAATACGTCTTGTGGAGGTTGTAACTCTTCTGGAGAGTAACATTTTTGTATACAACTTAATAACCAGGTCACTCTGCAATAAGGTCTCTGAGGACTGTTGTCTGGCTCTCCTGACACCAGAGATAATGCCAAATGTTTAAATTTCATGAACAGTGAGTGGGGAAAGCAATTTGTAAACTATCCATCATGGTAGGAAAAAGTAAGTTTCGGAAACATTTTTAGGTGAATCTTGGCTTCTGAAGTGAATAGCAGAGTTTCCAGTGCTTTCAGCTAAAGTACAATTTCACCTTTGACTTTTCTGCAGTCTTCAAAAAAGAAAAAAGTCCATTATCATTTTTTTTTGTCTCCTAAAAGAGCCAGGAGAAATATTAGTTTCCTTCCTGTGTTTTCTGAAGAGGCAGAATAGAAAATTTAGTTATACTTGAAAAGTTTTTGGGTTTTTTTTCCCTAGGGAAGGAAAAAGAAGGGATAAATAATTTTCCAAAAGCACTGAGGAGTAATGGATTATCAAACCTCAAAATGCTGAATAAAATTGGGGGAAATTTTTGTTTTGTTTGTGGATTTGAGTGTTGAGGGGGCTTTGTGGATTATTTTTTTATTTTTTCTTAAATTTGGATTTTTGTTAGGATCTTATTTTCATCAGAATCAGAGAAGAAAAACAAGATAGAACTTTATTAACAGATAAAAACAGGTGCAAAAATTGAGTTTTATATTGTCATTTAAAGCATAGAACAAATGAGACTGAAATTCTGTGGTTATGATGAAAATGACTTTGTTTAATTCTCTCAAATGATGAAACAGGGATTGCTGAAACCAAAAATGATATATATATTTTCCTCCAGATATGAGCCGCTTGTTTTATGATCAATCTTTATTGCAGAATATCTGTCATTTTGAAAACACTGAAATGCTTGTTAATCTAAACCATCTGAATCTCATTTTGCTGGGGTGGGGGTTCTGAGCATGCAAGTACCATCTTTGAGTGGGAGGCAGTGCAGTCTTCAAGCTTATGCAGTTATGCCACTGCTAAAATTCCCATTTTCCATTTCACAGCAATGTTTTTGTGTGATGTGGACATTATCTCAGGAGCAGAGCTCTACATCAGGAGGAAACTGCTGTTGGGTGGCCTTTATATTCAGTTGTTTATTTGTTATTTACTTGGCCTGGATTTGTAACAGGGCCCTAAAAATATTATCGAGTGGAGTTTTAGAGCTCTCGGCTGGGTAAGAAAAGCTGTAATAAGAACCATACCAACAGATATTACAAGAGGGCTACACTGTTAGGGTTGTAAGTGCTGCACCGGCTGTCCTCGCTGCTCACACCCCGGGTGGCAGCTCCAGGGCCAGCTGTGTGCGAGGCTGTGCAGAGCAGGGGAGCTGCAGGTGGAACTGCCCCTGCCAGGGGACATAATCACCGTGGCACAGGGCCAGAGCTCTCTTTATTGAGAGAGTTTTCCTGCCTGGCTCTTCTGTTCCAAAAGCATGTTCCTACCCTAAGGATCACACAGTGTCCAAGTGCTGCTAACACTGTGTTGGCATAAAGTGAATAAAAGAAGAGTAATATTAGCATACAAATATTCTTAACAATGCATTTTTAAAGCCGTCCTATAATATTCTATGTTCTTTGCATCACATCATTTCACAAAGCATGCGTGGGAGCACACAAGGGTTGGTGAGCCGAGTTATGGGTGTTTCCACTGGCCAGGAAGCCCAGTTAAGGAATGGGAGTGCAGTGCCATTGGCATGAGTACATTAAAGTGCAGGGAGGCAGCTTGGTGAGAAGCAGTAGAAAAGGTGTCACCAATCCAGCTTCAGGCTGGTGGCTTAGGGTGCTGGGTTTTGCTTACAGCTTGTGTAGGGTGTATGGAGTTGCCTTTCCTGCTGGGTAAAGGAATGTTGGCATGAGTGTCACTGATTGCCCCATTTTTCTTCAGTGATTACAGCTCAAGTTACAGAAACTTGTTTACATTTCTAGAAAGGCAAAACTCAAACATGCAGACATAAAAGAAGGATATTGAATCCTGCAAAGAGTAAGGATAAATGGAAGCAATTTTGCAGGTTAGGTGAAAGGAGTAATACCTGTCATTACAGACCAACAAACATTTTATTTTAGCTTTATTCCACCTGTTCATTTGGTATTTACTCTGGTTTCACTTTTGATTACTACACTGGCAATGTCTGGGCTCAGTGTGCCAAGGCTGCCTTTTTGCTACATTTTCTCAAATGAGCCAACTGTAAGTTTTCTTCTCATGCCTTTAAACTTCTCTTATCAAGGGAAAAAAAATCCCAACCAACCAAATAAAATAACCAAGAAATAGTCTTAAAAAAATCATTTGAACAGACTGTTTACAAAAAATGTTCATATTATAAAGTGAACATTCTTGAGCTCTTGTTCAACAAAAGAAATTCAGCATTGTGATCGCACTTAAAGTCAACTAGAATAAAACAATTTGACATGAAATATTTAATAGAAGGCTTAGGCAATGATCTAGTGAACACTTTATAGGCATTCTTGGATTTGAGAAAATAAATGATCCAACTGATTCCCAAGTGTCATGAAATTATACCTACAGAGCTTGATATAAGGTGTTTTAAACTCAATATAAGGGAAAAATGGCCAAGAAGGGGCAATCCAACCTTCAGAGAAGGCACAGAATCAAGCCTTTAATTTTCCCATGTTTTTTGTTTAGATATAAAAATAAATTGTAAAGTTGATGGATTTTTCTTCCAGTCAGCAACTGACAAACCATACTTCCAAGTTAGGTCTCCAGTCAATATGATCCCTATATTACTTAGATCTGGTACTGAACTCGATCCTCAACAGACACATATCTAATAGGGAATATTTTTTTCACCTATAATTCCTATTTACACATATTCCTACGTGCACCATATTTTACTTTAAAATATACATTAACTAAATTTTTATACTCATTAGAGAGTAGCTGCATTTTATCAGCAGCATTCTCCTACCTGGCCTCTGCTGATTCTCCACAGAATCCTTTAATATATTCACAGCTGTCAGGTTTTTCAGGCGATCTGGTATTTTACAATATGTGATCACCATTTAACACATCCTTGAAGACAACAGAATTTGCTCTCAGTTAAATAGAAAATTGTATTTTCAACTGATATAAGCCATTATCTCCTGAATTGCAGGGAAAAGCACCTGTATTGTTAAAGGATCATAGAATGGTTTGGTGTGGAAGGAATCTCAAAGAGCATCTGATAGCAGCCCTGCTGCCATGGACAGGGACACCTTCCACTGGGCCAGCCTGCTCATGGCACATTACACTGGAAAATAGATTGCAAAGAGAATTTAAATGGTGCCCTCTCCAAAGAAATGCCTTTTGCCTTGCACATTTGACACAATATAATGATGTAAGACTTCTGACACTAGGGCAAGTCTTAATTTCAAAATGTAAATCTACAAAGTTCAGTGTCAAACATGCCTGCTATTTATTCCAAAGAAAGCTGTCTTAGCAAAGTAAAGCAAAACATAAGAATTGCTTCCTTTTTTGATACCACACATAATTCATATTTGAGACAGATTGCTGAACAAGAATTGAATTGAAGAGCTCTGGAGGATTTATAAAAGAAATGCATGAGAACTTCCACAATTGCATTAGATATATAACATTTGCATAAACCTGCACACTCAAGACCATGAACTGCTTGAAATTCAGAATATCTTTCTGCTAAGCTGGTATTTTGCAGCTGATAGTTCAGAAGTAAAATTTGGTTTGTCTTCAAGGGCTGACTTTTCAAATGTCCTAAAGTAATTGGTTAAATGATATAACGTAGTGCAATACTCCCTATTATTCACCCAAATAATAAATTGAGATGAATACGGACTAAGATGGATGGGCGGCCTTGAAACCGAAAGCTGTGAAGCTAAAAATCCTTCTCTTGGATCTGAATAGAGCAGCCGGTGAAATTCTGATTCTTTGACACAAAGTCCTGAATTCTTTTACTTCAGTAGGAGCAGGTAATTTTCATGAACTCTGTGATTTGGTTCATTATTTTGCAGCCCATTTCAATTCTTGTATCTTTATCATAGTGTTTTCTGGGCTGTAAGCAGCTGTACTAATTACAAGGGAGTAGAAGCAGTCTTACCCTTAACAAGGCACAGCTGTATCCAGTAAGGATGAGAGGTATAAAAGAGGGAGTTTGGTCTTCTGAAGTCAGTTGGAGTCTGCTGGCTGTGCTGAGAGGAAGAAGGGTTGAGTGGCTGGGTGAGGGACAGGAAAGGTAAGATGATGTACAGGGGACAGGCAGGGTTAGGTTGCTGCATGAGGGACAGGAGAGAGTCAGCCAGGTGTGCAGGAGAAAGAAGAAACTAAAAGGCTGCGTGGTGCGGCCCAAGGGTAGGATCTGAACTAAATGTGTGTTTTGTACTCCTGGGCCTGGGTAATCCCAGTGGAAATGTGCTCAACTGGGAAATTTCCGTTTACAGCTTTGCTTACAACTCCAGGGAATGTTTGGGTTTCCCTCCTAACTAAAAAAAAAATTTTTAGTTCTCTAAGGAAGAAGGAGTCAGAAGGCTACATGGTGCTGCACATGGAAAGTTTAGCACTCTAAACAGTGTTGTGTCCATCTCAACTGCGACATATGGTTGTGAGCAACTATGATAGTGTTTGTATAACAAACAAGACCTAAAAAATCCAAACTCCTGACCCTTTAACTGAGGCTAGAGGTTGTAATGAATCTAGACTAGAATTGTAAGCAAGTTTCCCCACCAAAACCCCTCAACACTACTGACATGTTGGGCACGTTGTGTGTGACTTAGGGCTTTATGAAACTCTAGTAATTTTGTAAGAACAGCTGACTCTTGATTTTAAACAGGGGAGAATGGAGTTTTTCCATTCAAACAAGGATTAAGCCAGCCTATTTTCCTCTGTGAAAAATACACTGTGCACTGCTTTTTAAAATAGCTGGTTTGAATAATAATATCAAATCCTACTAAAAAAATGGTCTATGAGCAGCTTCATAGAATACCACTTCCTATATTATGTTCGTATATTGGCAATCTATACATCTATGCTGCTTATTATGAGCTGCTTTAGCATGTAGAACCAAAATCTAAACACTGCTCAGCATTCTTTCTGTCACAATTAAGCCATTATGAGCTGAACTTCTGCATTTGGTGTTGTATTTTCAGTTTAAAGGTTATTATTTCTTTGGTAATTGAGTTTTACTGGTTTTGCATAATTTGCATTAATTACAGTAATTAATGGTAATATTACTCTGCCTCTGTCATGTACCCAAAAGTTGAGCTAGTGACAATTCTTTGTGAGTATTGTAAAGGACAGATAATATAATATGAATAGCTTATAAAAACTGGTCTTAAGTTTGTCAGTGATAAATTTTAACGGGACAAGTAATTAGAGCTATTATTGCAGCAAAAAAGGCTTTAAAATTCTATTTGCTTCTGCCTTTCACGTTGAAAAATAATTTAGTTTTCCCATAGGACATGATACTTTGACTGGGCAAGATCTGTAGTAGATATGAGTAGACAGAGATAGAATTGGAGAGACATGAAGTCTTTTCCATATATTTTTTTTCTCTTTGGTGTATTCACAGAAAGTAATTGGTTATGCAAGTAAAAGCATGATTTACCCAACATCTTGTTGGATTAGCATGCAGCAATGAAGGTTACATGTATACATTGTCATGTCTTTATCCTTATTTACATGCACCAAACCTAGTATACCTGAATATTTTTGAAGTAATAAATTCCCTGACAGCCCAATCTTATCAAAGTGCTCTTGTATGCCGTCAGAAGGAAGTTCTTTCTTAAAACCCAGCAAACTGCTTGATCATATCCACACAGCAAATTTGCATCTTCATACATAAAGTCATAGTTGTATCTTGGTAGTTATGTTTCATTTTCTTGATTTTCTAGCGGGTTCTTTCTGCTGCTTTTAAATATTTAAAAGAAACATCATGCCTTAGAAATACTGTATGTGATTGTTTCGTTCCTTTCAAGAGAAAAATTGCAGCATATAAAAATGTTGTGAATCTGGATGTGGCAGCTGGAGCCAGCCATGCTGGGAGCAGGTGCTCCACAAGCTTTTCCCCACAGCTCTGCCAGCAGAACTCTCTCCACTCCAGCCAAGCTCTTGTCATCTCGTTACTGGCTGTCTCCAGGACAGCCTGGCAACTGAGCCAGCTTTCTTTTGTGTTGATAAAGAGCTAATTGGACTAGATTGCAACTATTTAATTCATCTCACTTCTGAAACTCATGCACCTGGGTATTGTCATGGCCCCAAGGGCAGCTGTAGGCTTTAAATGCCCTGAGCATCGTGCTCTGCCTCCCTTTTCCCTGCTTCTTTTCCATTTGAGCTCAGATGCCTCCTTGGCCTGTGTCATAGGTGAGCCAGGCTGTCTCCTGTATCCATCCCATGGCCTGTTCTCCCTGCTCAGGCTCTGAGGGGTGGTGCCAGCTGGTGAGGGCACAGCCTGTGCTGTGCTCACCTTTGGCTCCTGCTCATCCTCCTCATGGAGCTGCTTCTGATGCTCCTTGAGAGGTGTGTTTGCAGAGAATCCAGCGTTTTGCAGCTCTTTACAGAAAGCTCAGAAATGCCAAAGAGCTTGCACAGTCACTATTTTGATCCAGAGAAGTGGAAGAAACTTTCTACAGCTAGGTAACTGCAGCAGTTTATTTACTTTGCAATCCCTTAAGTAATTTTGAATATGTAAGTTTAAGTGACCAACTCCACTTAAGTGACCTTAATCCACTTTTTCTACATCTGCTCAATTTGTGAAGCAGTTTCATATGAGAAAAGAGGCAATTAAAAGCTGTTAGTGTTGATTTTATAGATGGTACTGAGAACTCAAGCAGTATTTGTCTACTTCAAGTTTTCTCTATTCACATCTACTCAGAAAACAGGCATTGTAATGTAGGAAGGAAAAGCATTTATATCCTACCAGGTCATGTGTTTTAGTGCCTTTCCTAAAAAATAAATGCACCCAATCGTTTCTCTTTAAACCCTTGGAATTCCAAAAAGAGAAAAGCCATTGAGATAAGCTTGTATTTGTGTTCTGGCTGCAAAAGAACATGGGCTTTTGCTGGTATACATTTGTACTCTGTCTCTTCTTTCCCCAGCAATCCTGCCTTCCTGCAGCATGGTTCCTTTAAACTCAGTATATTTTCAACTTGGCCGTTAATTATTCCCTCAAGACATTAGAAGCCTTGAAATGTAAATATGCAGGTTTTGCTCAGTCCTAGAGAGATCTGTGTGCTCAAGAGGGGAATCAAAGGGCAATACTGCCAGCCAATAGTTTTGGCACAGCTACCTATGTCCTGTGAGCCTCACCTTTTTGGTATGAAACAAAAATAAAATGGCAAAATAAACGTGTTTATATGGCCATCCCCTATTGCTTCCTACAGCATCACTGGTAAGATTGTAAGCTGAATTCACTTGAATTCTCTGAAAGTTTTTATTTGTTCAACAAAACCCAGCCGGAAGTCTCATATGGTAACAATTTCACACCTGCTTCCCCAGACCAAAATTCGTTAATCAGCACAAAGGCAATGTTCCCAAAATCAAGTGTTCAGAAGTGGCCTGTCAGAGTCTCTGGCAGGTGTTCATCACAGGAGGTGCCTCAATGATATTTCTTAACCAGCTTCTTTAAACTACTCTATTTTGAAATCTCTTACCATTATTTATTTAATTTCCGGCAGTGCAGTTTAGAGCATTTCATATGAACCTGTGCCAAAAATAGATGTAAATGCACTGAATTATTTTTGTTTTAATGCCCTCTTGAAGATTAATTTACAATCAAAACTATCCTTTGTAAACCTTATCTCCCCTCCATTTCTTCCCCAGGGGGCTCATCTGAGGTCCACTGAACTCAGAGGGAACTGTTTCAGTGTATTGTAAAGGCTTTCAATGATCTTTCAGATGCTGCCTTCCGCGTGGTAAACAAGTAAACATCAGGATCTTTTCCTTTTTTCTATTTTTTTCAATATGTTAACACTAACTTTGAATCATGTCTATTCACTGAGACTGTAAATGCCATTAATTTAGAACTTGTCAAATGCTTTATAACATTTTCTATTTGCAAATCTTGTATGTGAGCCTCCTCAGTTTGCTCAGAGGTACTCCGCTCCCTCTGAAGATTAATTTTTACAAATATATTTTCTTTCTTATTTGTAAATTGTTTGCTTTAAGAAATAACTAGTCATGTTTGTTGCTGGGATCATGGTATATTGATTTTGATTTAGGAGTGGATTATTCAGGGTTTATTTCAATACTAGAAAAATTGTTAATCTCTGAAATTGCCATAAAATTATTTCCTTAACTGAATAATGGAAAACAACACCAAAGAACCCCATAGTGTTTTGGTTAGCTATTGTTGCTTTCAACTTTGTTGAAGTCCACAGTATCAAGAATATGGGCGCAATGGAATCCTCTGTGCCTGTAAACACTGGCGAAATCCACCTGTGCCTTCAGATCCACCTTCTGGTTTCATCAAAGTTAACATGGAACAAATAAAATTTGGAAGAAATAAGCTATCCCCACAGCTGACCTTTGTTTAATTTCATTTCATGAAATGAAATTACAGTATGCAGTTAATAGAAGTTCCAAGTATGGTTCTAAGTATGCAGTTAATAGAAGAAGAGGTAAAGGGCAATCGGTTTCCTGCCCGTAACCCAGGGGTCAGAATTTGAGGTAAATTAGGTAATTAACCAAGTCCCTAAAGCAGAACCACAGTGGAAAGGGAATTTAGGAGCTAATAAAAGACAGTCGTAAAATTATGCACAGGAACTGGAGGTGCTTGGGAAAAATCAGCAGCCTTCCAGTTAAAGGGACTGACACTATTAGAACTCAGAAATGACAAAGCAAGCCCAGTCTTCAGGGAAACAAAGTCTGAAACAACTCCATTTCTTCCAGCTTCTGATTTCCACACGTGGTTTTAAACTTTAGACAGTAAAATCACAATAGAAGATGAAGAAATGAGTGTTTTTGTAAGAAATAACAATTAATGTTGTCCTCTCTAGAATCAAGGTGGACATTACTGAGGTCAGTGACTTGCAGCTGCAGGCTGTATGCATGGAATAATGTCCTTATATAGGGCAAGCAGAGATAAACACTTTGTGAGGTCCTAGGAAAGAACGGCCTCAACTTTGAGTTATACAATGTGGCAAGGGATAAATGATGGGACAACATAATATTTACTACCTCAGAAAATTTTGAGTATGTGGTGTTTTGGTTGTTTGGAGGGACAGTGTTGAGGTTCATTTGTTTATTTTTCAGAATATATTCCTTGTTTTTGTGATTACTGGGTTTTGCCTTGCCAGCAGTAGTTGGTAGAAAACTTTTTAAACAACAGTAAACTGACAGAAGACAAGGGATATAGGAAAAGGCATTTATATGACCATGACAAGATAATGATCAAGTTCTCAGGAAAAATGAAACAGAATAGCTCTGTTGCTTCAATGAAAAATGAGAGTTCACTGTCTGACTTGGGTTTTGTAGCTCCAAAATGTGGTCACAAGGGTGTAAGTTTGATTTTTAGTGACGTTTCAGAAAATGTCTAATGTAGCAAAAGGCTAATATTTTGTTTACATAACTATCAGTTATTCTATTTATTGAAGCAAACTTAGGAGGATCAGGATTGCATTTTTTTTTTTCAGAAAAAAAACCAAAAGACAAAACAAGAACAAAAGACAAAAGACCTGGTGCAATCTGGCATAAGTCTATTCAATGCTGCTTTTCTACTAGCAGAGGAGATAGCACTGGAAAGAGGAGAGTTTTGTCATAATTATGTGACACGACACTGCTGTAAGATAAAGTTGAAGCACACTGACAGGGATGAGTCTGATTAGCCAAGCCCTAAATGATTTCATTTAGATTCAGTTCAAAGTCATGTTTTCAGATTTGTAACAAATGACAGGATGAGAGGTTTTTATTGAGTACCTGACACCTGAAGGTCAGCTGTGGTCCTCCTGGTTTATGGAACTGTGAAGTATTGTCCAGGACGTTGCCATAATCCTTTGTGAAAGAAAGTTGTACTTGGGCCTAAACTCAGGTCCCACAGTGGAAAAGGAACAAGGAGGGAGGAAGGGAAACCCCTCTCTGCTGTCCTAAGCTCTAGAAACAAGATGCTGTTTGGTCTTTACCCTTCAGCCCTCGCTCCCGGACATCTGCACTTCTGGAACACTGCAGTGACACCTGCTTGTGCTGCCTGAGCTGGATGCCATGTGCTTGTGGGGAGCTCACTTGACTTAATCAGCAATCAAGGTGTATCCCAAATATGGGGAAAGCAATTACATTGTAATTATGCAATATAATAAATTAAGGTCATATTGGCTACAATCAATTTGAATAATTTAATACCACTGAAAACCAATATTGCACACTTATTGAAACATTCATTACAATAATTGTTTAGGCTATATGAAAAGCTTATAATTCAATATGAATATTAACAGCCTCTATTTCCCAGGAAGCTAGAAAATTATTAGAACTGATGATATTATATGTAATATGGAAATTATGTTCTTAATGGCAGAATGTTTTATTGCAATGAAGATACAGAAACCAGAGTTTTACTGGCAATTATGAATTGCAGCAAGGTATTTTGTACTGAACAATTTCTTTGTATTATTAACAAAGTCAATATTATTAACAAAGTTGAGTTCGATTTTTTTATTTTTAGAGTAGCAACCGGTTTTATAGCCTTTTTGCTTGTTTGTTTTGCTTTAAAAGTAAATAAATAAAAGCCCCACAGTTAGCTGTTAAAGCAAGACTTGAGCAGTGGCAATATGGCTAATGGCCTAAAGAGGTTTGTATGCAGTTGAGGTCTTTGATGAAAGTTCTGTTTCTAAGGGTCTTGCTGTGTTTGGGCCCCAGGCCCTCATCTGTAAAAAGGGTACAATGTGTTGTCTGCGATTTTTTTATTAGTTTTGATTCTTTTTGTTTGTTTGTTTTGTTTTGGGGGTTTTTTGTTGGTTTGTTGTGAGCTGCTTTGGACAGAGCTTGTCTTTGAGCAGTACAGCTGCAGAGTTCTCCAGTGTTGTCTGTTAGGCTCAAATGAAAAATGAAAGATGCTTTCTTCAAATGCCTTTTAACTTTTGAAACAAGTATGGAGTAGTTTCTTTCAAATATCCTAGAAAGGGTAAGACAAGATATATTGCCTGTACTGACACTCTTGTAGTGTGACACATCTGTCAAGTCGCTGACAGACTTGTACTGAATGATTTTTCTATTGCGTTAAGAATTTCTTGTGATAGGTGGACAGCAGTAGATATTTCCTTCATGAAGCACTTCAGCAAATTTATCAATATGCTTAGTTCCTTGATTTTCTTGGGCATCATTAATGACTACATAATTGCAGATATAGAGGTCAGAGGGTTGCCTTTTTCATCCCAGCAGTAGAAAAATATTTAATTTTGGTCCTACTCCATATGGAGTTAGTGGAAAAAATTGCTGCAGTTTCTTACTTAGACATTGATCCTTGGGCATTTGGGTGTTTTATAATATTTGCTAGATATGGCTTATTAGTACATTCTAGGTATGTTTCACTTCTGCTATTGACTTTTGGAAAACACAACAAAATGCAGTTCAAGACATGCATCTTTTTTCCTTTTTACTTCTCTATGACAATGCAGTTCAGAGTTTCAGAACTGTTGTAAAGCTGTGAGCTCTGTACATACCCCAGTAAGTGAAAGTGAGCAGAGCTGATGCTTCTGAAATCCACAGAGAATTTTGGGAACTCTGGCAGTACACAGAAGGAATATTACTTACAAATATATCTCTAAATGATTACATTCTTTAAAAAAAACCAAACAAAAAGAAAAGCAAGTAGAAAGATGTATGTCTTCCTGTCTTGACACTATTTAATGTTTGTACTTGGGCTATGCAGAATCAGTCTTCATATTAATTTTAAGAACGTTGACACAGTTTGCCATTACATTGATCAGGATGCAATTGTATGAGACAAGACAAAAGAAAACATTTCTCAAATATTCTTGAATATCTGAGCACATATTTTTCATTACTTATTTAGCAAGTTTCAGGGATCTGCTCAGTGCATGAAAGTGTACAGGGAGAGTACTTCCCAATAATCTCAGTCAGAATGGGCTCCTCCTTTCCATTCTGATCTGAAGGCCTTGGTCACTCAGGTGATGCCAGCCTGTGAGTTCAGGTGGTGGCAGGAGAAGTAGCTTTGCTCTCCTAAAACAGGAGCTGCCTCAAAGGAGCTATCTCTTCCTGCATGAACGTGCTGCCCTGGGACAAGAAGCTGGAGTCAACAGAGTCTGTTTAAGGGTCAGTTAGAGCTTCTGTATAAAGATGCTGCCTTATACTGTGATTACATATTTATGGAAACATAACTGAGCTGAATGAAGACTTAATTTTTGCTCTATTATAAATGGAAACAAGAGGGTTGCACTGTTCTCTTTTTTTTTTCTTTGTGGAATATGTGTTGGGATTTTCACAAAAAAATAACAAAAGACATTCCAAAAAGTACTAATTTTGTATTGAAAATTATTTCAGTAAAACAAATCTCCTCAAGCACAAATAGATCTAAGTAAAATTAGATCTGACTGCGATTTGATTAATAGTTGTCAGGGAAAGGGAAAAAAGAACAAGAAAGATTTCTGCATTTACAGCAAGTACTAACCGTATGGACAATGAGACAATTCCAGTAAATTAGCAGCCTGCTTAATTCATTCAGAATTCATCTCTTGGGTAATTGCTGAAACTGAAAATGTTGACAGCCAATTACCAAAATCTCTGTAGGATCCTAATGTGGAGTTGAGGGATTTTTCTGTTAAGCTGAATGGCTCCTTAGAGCCAGAGAAAAGAAGAATGTTGGTTGCCACCCTGTCATTTGCCAGAATGTGTTCTTTACCATTAAATTATAAGAATATGAGGAACAATCTTAATTTATAAAAGGCTATGTTGACATCAGCCCAGGATCTAAGTTTCTGAGTAATGGGATGCTAGAAATCTATAATGTTTTGTCTTTGAAAAGTTAGATTCCGTGTCTACTGCCAGAAATAATCACATATTTTTAGCTTTTTTTTTTTTTTTTTTTAAATGGTATCTGTGAGATAGCTGCATGGTAAAAAATTTCGAGATGGTGCAAAATGGGCCTTTCTGGGGGAAGAAAAAGATTAGTCAAGTGAAATACAGTTGCTTTATTTTCTTATTGCTACCAGCTCTACTAAGTAGCATTTGCCATAGCCATAGCCACTGTGCAACTGAAAAAAACATCATAGGTCAGGGGTTTTTTATCCTTTTAAAATTGATATCTTTCACTGCTGAATGTTTCAATTTCGTGCTCATCTAATTCTTTATGTTGCTATAAATCTTCTGGATTCTAGCTTTGACAGTGAATAACAGGGTAGGAGCCAATTCCTTAACTCAAGTGCAATTTAGTTTTCAAATCCATAAGTAGAGTAGTTGTCAGAAAGAGGTTTGAAAATTAATGTATTTTTCTATAAATAATGCAGTTCTATCTGATAGTGTGATCTCCTACAGTATTAATCTTTAATGATCAACTGTTTCCACATTTCTCTTAACCATAGGTCTACTCAGAAAAAAAATTACAAAATAGACAGTTACAAACAGTATCTAGTATTTCCCAACTCCCCCCTTCTTTTAATGCCTGATAAATATCTTCAGTCTAGGAAGACACTTGGTAGATTTAAAAAAAAACCAAACCCAACAGACACACAAAACAAACAGTAATCCACTGAAATCAGTACCTTGGCATTTAAAAGCAATCATTAAATAGCACCAAGCATTGCAGTGTAAATAGAAGTGTCCCTGCATTTGCAGAATTACCAGGTTTGGGAGACTCTAAAGAAACCACTAGGACTTGGTGTTGGATGTTTTTGCTTCTGAAGTTATTCAGCCCATTGGAAGGTAGTCTCCTGACGTGATCAGCACTTTGCTCACTTTGCTGATTGAGTCAGCCTTCCAAACATAAATAGAAGGAAATAAAAACCACAGACAGTTTGTAAACCTAACCCGACCATAAATGAGTCAACACGCCCATGAAGATACATTGACTTTCTGTCTCTTCACGTGTATAGTAAGTACAGATTGCAAACAGGAAACTGTTAACTTCGTGGGAGGTGGCACTGATTATGCATGCACTATGCTACCGCCTAGGCAGCTGTTTTTGTGTATTACTAACTGAAACTTCATTTTTTGTATTCTTACTGTGAAACAAATACAATTTTATCTTGCGTGATGTTTGTCAAAACTGCCATCTTCCTAGGAAGAGTACTATTAGGGAATCCAGCATGTAATTCAGAGTGTGAGCTTTTTAAGATTTTATTTCCTTATCTCTGTATAAACATGATTATCCAGGCCTTTTCCATTTCTAACTGCTATTAGCTCACGGTTCCAAAACCTTAATTCATGCAAAAACCTTAGGGTTCTAACTATACGGACATTATTTCAAAACTTCAAGTGATCACATTCTGAGACATACTGTGGCCTCTCGCACCACGCAATCCTTCCTTATTCAGTGAGCACACGCAGCATAACCATCTTCTGCAGTGGCACACTGGGGCCGTGGCTTCCACCCCAGTTGGGGTTGGGACCCTCCACACTGCTCATGTTGGGGCCAAAATCCAAAGCCACCTGTGTATAACATGCCACATTAACAGTGCACATATTGCTCTCCTACTGCATGAACAAAAAAGTCTTCTGTAAACACTTGTGAGCCTCAGCACTTCACAGGTGTTTCTGATGTCTCTGTACCTCTCATACACACAAGTGGAGGAACTCTTTGGTTCAGTTCTCATGTTGCAGCCCAGACTTGTTCTGAACTCTGTACGGAAGGCAGGAATTTGTCACCTGCCCTGCCACAGCTGACACACAGCAGCCTCAAACTTAGCTTCAGTCAGAAGGCCTGATGTAAGAACTGAGCCTTGTATAATCTGAAGTAGGATGAGTTCCCTTCTTTTTTAATGAAAGCTGGCTATCCTATCTGAATGGGTAGTGATGAAACCCAGCATTCCATGAACTAACTATGAAGTGATTTCAAATGGCTTAATTCGAATGGTGAATTATTTAATTCCTAGAAAAATGAGTAATGACTTAGCTGTCTCTATATGCTCAATTACCATCCAAAATTCAGAATAAAATCTTGTTAATGATTTCCTCAAGTCCTTGCTATTTGCATTTAGCAAAGCACTGAAATGTGAGGTGTAATTTGTGATGAGTAGCACATTACCAAGTTCTGTGCCTCTATGCTGCTGCACTGAATCTTCTCTGATGTGAAGGAGAGGAAGTAAAACAGAATAGGGAGAGGCAGATAACTGTGATAAACATGAATTATGCAATGATATCCCGGTAAAACAACAACAAAAGTAGTAATGACACTTAGTAATTATTGCTAACATGCTAGTAACAAAATACAGTTCTTAATATTTTGTTTTGTAGCTCATTATATTCTAATCCAGTATGTTCTGAATAATGAAATTCACCACAAGAGTAACTGACATAGCTTGCACTTAGGTATATTTGAATTCAAGGTGTTGTTTTCTGGTCTGGTATGTAGTGATTTAAATATAGATAGTATTTTTTCAAAGTAGCTTAATTGTTATGGGGAAGAAACATTAAGAGGACATAGACTTTACTAAAATATGTCAAGCTTGAAAAGCTAGAGGGGAAAAGCGTCAGTTCTTTCTTGAAAGACAAATACGATGATAACTGTGTGCATTGCAAACCTTGACCCTGTAGCAGCTTCTCCTGAAGAAGCTTTTACAGTAACTTTGTGTGGTTTTGGCTGTGCAGTGAGTAGAAACACTACAGCTGTCCATAAACTGTTCTCAGATAATCCATCTGCTACAGGAATATCAAAATCTCTGAATGAGAGAAGCTTTCAAATGGGAGGCAACAGAACTCTGCTTAACTGCCCTCTGTGGATTATCTTACACAATGCCCTGTAGTGCAAGGCTGTCAATCAGTGATTAAATGGGGACATAAATTAGCTCAGAATAGCTGCTCATTTCTGGTTGATTATTGTTTCAAATGGCTTATCTTTAGATAAATTATTCATGAATGATTATGGTCATCCTTTCTTTGGCTCTAAGGAATTTATATTACCTGATAAGTGACCAATCTTTTGACTTTTCTTCATTAATCATTGTATAGTGTTTTGTATTCCACTAGCTCATTTCACCTTTACTTGAAGGAGATGCTGACGTATCATTGTAACTAATCATTGCGCGGTAAATCCTTTACACTTGACAGTGTTAGCATAAGCACCTTACAGGATATGTCCCATCTCACCATGATATTGGAGAGACAGGAGATAATTTTCTTAATAAGCATTCTTTAAGTTATAGATTTTCTTGTGTTTCTACTAGGAGTTCTGTTAGCTTGTGCTATCACTTTAAATTTAACAAAGGAAAGTGAAGCATGAATGCTTTGTAGTTTTAATGCAGTCTTCACGTCTGTAAGGTTAAAATTAGCCTAAATATGAAGATCTATTGTGAATCCATCACCCTGTCACACACGCTTCATGCAGGGACTAACAGTTCAGCCTCCAAGGAGGAGAAACTTGGGGAGTGCTCTGTGATTTGCAATGATCAGAATATCAGGGTCTGTTAGATAAGTGAAGGACTAGAAGAATGAGAAGGAAACTTGACACAAGGCTGGGGGGAGAGGAAATTGGATAGGCAACATTTTAGAAAGTATTAGACAGGTGAGTGGTGAATTTCTATTGTTGAGTGTCACTGAACATAAACTCGTAAAGCTGTGCCCTTTTTGTATGTGAACCTGCTTTTATCTTGATTTTTCTGGTTTGGGAGTTAAAAAGGCATAGCGATGTTCCTTACATCAGCAGGAATTAAGCATAGTTTGGTGCAGATGAAGGAATGGCTTGTCTCCCAAAGGAAAAAGGAAATGTGCTATAGAGAAGAAATGGCCTCAGAGTATATGGGGGGATGTGGGGGGTGTGGGCATGGGTTCTTTTGTTATTAATAAAATATATTTTCACCAGGGATAAGTAATCTGTTGGATGACACTGCACAAAGTACACATTGCTTTGGCTGGACAGGGTAAATACTCTTCAGTGGAAAGTCAATTCATGAGTCTTGCAAAACACCAGAAAGATGCACAGTATTTTCTTGTAGGTCAAGAAACTGAAGGAGGTTTGGATCCAGGGGATGGGATTTCAATTTTAGTTGCTGGCTTGCAGGACAAGTGCACATCTCAACCAAAACCAAGCAGTCACTTGAACAGTCCTGCCTTCAGGTCACTTGTTAAGGGGGTGCTCTAGGCTCAGCTCCCAAGAGAACTGCAAGTTCTGTGGAAAAAGCTGCTGCCAGAAACACCAACCCTTATGCTGCACAGCCAGGAGTGCTGATTAACTCCAAAGATGTGATCCTCCCTGGGATGCAGTGCTAACTGCTGCTCGTCGTGCCAACAGAGGCTTGTTAAAACTCTTCCCAACATGCCCACACACTGGCAGCCTCTTTAGAACACTGTCACCTATTCAGGCAGGTCCAGCTTTGATGAGGATAAACAAAATCCATGACAGGAGCAGGAAGGCACTGTCAGACTAACATTAGGACTGCAGTGTGTATTAGCTTTTGCATGGAAATCATGATGTGATTTCTATTCCAGTGGACTTTCTTCCCCTGGGAAATGATATATCCAAGATGTCTTTCACAGCCTTTTGCGCAGAAGTTGAAGTCATATTATATGCTTTAAAAGCAATCAGCACATTTGCAATTGTTTCAATCAGAAAACACATTGAGAGCCTGCTAAAATACAACTTTCTGTCCTTTGGGATTTAATTTGCTTAGAAACAAAAACATTCCCCTGAAGATAAATAGCAACAGGCATTGATTCTATTAACTGGAACAACACTTCCAAATTAATTGAAAAAGATTTCCTAAAACCACTGTAACGCTTCTATCAATTAAAAATACGCCCTGATTGGAAGGTTTGGTGCTGAAGAGTTATAGTTACAGCACACTGAAAACTTACTGAATTAACTTTTAATTAAGCTAATTCATATCAAACTATTTTAATTAAGCTGTTTTATATCAGGCTGCTTTATATCAAAGACAAATACAGCCTTACTTCAAAGAGCTCACAATGAACATGAAAATCATTAACACTCAAATGCAGATGTGCCATATGGTTTGGCAGGAACTGGAATAGTCAGGCATGGGGGCAGCTTGAAGCTTCAGTATTGTGAATCCAATGGTCTAAAAGGAAAACTGCTGAAGTCTTCAAAGAACATGGATATTTTCATATGGATATATTTTAATTCATTGGCTAGTCCAGTCCTGAGTAATTACAAAGTACTTCAAATGTTAAAACAGATGTGCAAGTGGAAGGACGGTTGATTTCTGCTAACCCTGTTGGTAAATAAATTATGGAAGTATACAATACAAAAATTTTAGATATAATTTCTTGATCTTGGGAAAATCAAGGGTGGAAAAAGGAAGGGCAAATATGTTCTTTGAGAACAGATTGGTATGAGAAAGTTCTATGCACTGGCTTCTGTCCTGAATTCCAGGACATTCTTAGATTCTAGTGCGGTGATTAAAGCCAAAATGGTGCTTGTACAGTTGAGGACTGTGCCTTGAACATTTTCCCAAATTCAAAGGATTTTACTCTGTGACTAGAAGATAAAGTGCTTGACTTTTCAAATGAGGCAATACAGACTCTACCTTAGAAGATATTTAAATCCCTAAGAAATGCACTTTAACAGGGTGTGCTGGACAGTGTCCAAATGAGAAAAAGTTTTATGTAAAGAGAAAGAAGTAATCATGTACCTTGAGAAACCTCTAAACATATCTTCTGCACATTCAGCATGTGCATTAAGTGCTGACAAGTGTTGCAAGTGCAACACAAATGCCATGGGCAAATCCATTTCCTTTCTTTCCCAATTCAGATTTCAAGATGCTTTGTGCAGGTTGGCAAGCATGGATTCCTCTGGTTTTGTTACAGAACAGTAATTTTCTCCAGGAGATGTGGGGCTGGGGTGAGGGTGGGTGCCTGCAATGGTTGAAATTATAAATTAAGAATTTCATTCTGCTTTTAGTCAGGAGCACAGCTGAAAATGCAGAGTAGCTTGGAGTGTTTAACTTTCCTACCCTGAAAATGCTTTCCAGTCTTTATGTAGTCTGAATTCTAGAACTAGAATTAATTATTCTGAGGAAACCTGTAATGGTTTGGGTTTTTTTACTGCCTGAGTATTGAGAGCAACTTCTTTTTTGTTTTTTTCCCATGACAGAGCTTGATTTTTTTGGAGTATATAATTTGCTGCTACAGTAAAGAAATCATTTAAAATACAGAAAAATAAGCTGAGAAGATGCAAAAGCATATGATGTGACCAATAGCATTTATCATCTGGCCAGTCATGTTGCAAATCTGTGATTGAGGATAGCATGGCAGTTGAAGGGCCCCAAATAAAAATTGTAACAGTACTCAAAAATCAAACTGTTTAAGGTAGAGAGTTACATTAACTATTTTTTTTTTAAACTCGTGCACAGCTTTGCGTTTACAGGTCTTACATGAAGTCTGCAAAGATAAAAGTGCGACATATAGAGATTAAAATCAATTTTCCAGATTCTTCTGAACTGTCTGGAATTTGGAAGGACTGTAGATCTTATGAAACACACTGGTCTCGGGAAGTATGGACAATTCAGATAAGCTTTGAATAATCATCAAACATTTTGCTGCTTACTGCTTATCTTCCATTTCAAACTCTAAAATATTTTAGGCTTATCTGTCACAACAAAAAGGGAAAGGAGTCAAGGTGCTATCATGGTCAAAAAAATGTACAACCATCAATAATAAGAGGTTTTTCAGTGCTCTGAGACATTTTGTGGTACCTACACCCTCAGGCTGAGAACTGAAAGTAGGCAGAGGTTTGGGTTGTGTTAATTTAACAAAAGCATTTCAAAATATCAGCTCTTATCTCTAGAAGTGTTAGTGTAGAGAAAAGATAAGATTTCAATTAACTGGAGGTGAAATATTGGTTCACTGTGTTTTCCTCCTTGTTTTAGACTGCTTCTTGTTTTCAGGATGGTTAAACATATTTAATAATCGCTATCTGAGTATTAAGCAATTATTTTGAAGTCGTGCTGAGCTGAACCTTTTTCCCAACAGCTCTGCTCTGACACATTGTAGTAAGGCAATCTGGCCAAGTAGACCCAGGCTGGCAGAAGCAAGTGCTGTAATACTTACTTCTCAGGTAAGTTACAGTGATGTTATTTTTATCATGCTTCTTTCTTATATATTCTTATAAATTCCTGTTAAAACTAATTATGAAGCATTTTCTTTGTTTTATTTGTTGGTGTACTTCTCGATTGTAAAGAATGTGTTCAAAAAAGTGTATAAAAAACTCTCAGAGCTATTTATCAGCTTTAAAAAGCAGTTAAATGATAAAATTCTTTCTTCCATGATCAGCATTTTGGGGTGGATGGTCCGTTTATTGGGAATATTTTTGGGAGGGAAGGGGATTCAGTTTTTTTTTTCATTGTTTGACCAAAAAGTTTTCCTAAATAACACAACAGGTGTTTGAGACTCCACTAGTTTACTGGTACTGATACTTTTCAATGAGTCTGCTTACTGCTGAGATCACTTTGTTCCACCCCAGTTTTGCTCATGATAATTAGGATGGGCTCAAACTGATCAATAACTTGTGGCATGTTTTCACTATTCCAAGCCATCTTAGACCATGCTTCCATGATGGCTATTTTTCCTTGTGTGTAGCAGAATCACAATTTCCCTAAATCTAAGTAGAACCTATTCATGCTCAAAATCAGGCAGCAATATGCAATATAAGTATTTAGACATAAATATATAAATGAAGAACTCATCTGTACGTAATAAGTGTTATGCTGAATATAATGAAGTTCAATTTGGCTCATAGAAAAAAGCACATTATTAAAAAGACGCTGTTTTGCTTGCACTTGCTGTCATAGAGCATTTGGAATCCCCATGAGAAAGACAAAGTGCAGCAATATGTGTATGATTACTGAGAGGATCAGAGAAGTTATGGCAAAGGGTCAGGGGATGAACTGCAATATCAGTGTTAATCAATTGCTCCCCCTTGCCCTGTAAAAAAGGAGGAAACCAAAATGTTTTATGTTAAGTTTAAAGGGCACAAAGTAAGAATGTCTGGAAGTTGAACTTCTTCTCCCTTTTATTTTTCATGTTGTTGTTTATACATTATTATTGTTACTATTGGGTTAGTCTTTCATCTTTCTCGAGTAAAATAAATAGACCTGCTTCAGTCTTGCAGGTTTTCCAACCTGCAGTGACATTTACAGTAGAGCCCTCCAAGTCTCTGCAGCACTTTTTCCACTGCGGGCCTTGGCCACTATTCCAATAGAAAATTTTATCTTGACAAACACAAAGTAGGTGTTCTAGCTCTTCAGTGTGCAACAAAACTTCTGCTTAACACCTTCTACTGCGCTGTCATTGTCAACTTGGGCTTCTCAGGGCTCTCTTTGGCATTATCCCAGCTCCCTTTCCTGTCCTGAAAGAACATGAACTATTTCTTTAATTCTGTATAAAACTCTCTATTTAGTCAAAAACAAAGATTAATGTTTTCTACTTGTGATCGGTTTACCATGTAGTAAAGATGGCTTTTTGTCATGGTTATTCCACTGCATTAACCTTTGTCTCAACCTTTATGCATCTGCAAATATGACGTAATTTAATTCCTTTCTAGTGAGAAAGTCACTCGTCAGAGTATTAGTCTGGTTCTAATACCCAAACTCGGAGGAACTTCTTAAGTGACACCTAATTCAAAGTTGTACCAGTCGATAGGGTCCTTGAGGGACTCATGATATCCTAAAGCAAATGTTTAATTCGAGATCTGTTTTGTCTCCATTGGTTTGTTGTATATACAGACTTCATGCCAACAGAGTTTTGTGTTTACAGGGGGGTGATGTTGGTGAAAGGGGGGTTATTATGAAAGTTCTTGTGGTGTAATGTAAAAGACAACTCGCAAAGACTGTGCAGCTGCTCTCTATTCCAAGTTCATTTCATGATTGATTTCTTTTTAAATTTAAACTTTTATATCTTGTGTGAGGTTTTATCTGTACGTGGTTCTTTCAGATGAAATTTGTAGCCACTGGCTGCTGTAAGTCACTTATTCCTCTCTAGAAAGTAATCAAAAGCTGTCCAGACTTAATGGAGCACTTTAATAACTTTAGGGAAAAAGGTTAAAAAAAGGAAATCACATGCAACTTACTACATATGAACTGACAAAACAGTAGCTGTAAAATATTTTGCTAATTCAAATTTAGTGACTCCTACATTAAGTTACGGAAAATATTGGATATAATTTATTTTTTGAAATTAAATTTACTTATTATTTAACTCCTTTTGAATCTATCCTGTTTCCAAAGTTTTGTGAAAGTGTGATTATAAACACTGCATATTTATAGTTTTTTATTTAAAATACCATTAAATTTGAAGGAAAAAACTCTCTTCTGCATAATAAAGAGAGGGACATTAACAGTGGTAGGAGCAATGAGTTATTGAGCACGTGGGTATATTTCAAAATCTAAGGGATTTAGATCCTTTATTGGAATTTGGATGAATTGCCTGGAATTAAATAAGAATGGAATTATTTGCTAAATCATAGTGCCATTCTGCAGTGGCAATGACTATCACTCTGGGAAGCAATCTTCCTGCATTCTTTCCTGGTATACTAAGAAACAAGAGAAAATTTCTGGAATTGTTCTTTATAAAATTGATTTATACTTATTTGTGTAGCTTTTGGGGCTCTGCAGTCATAAATAGTATTAAAATTGCATTGATTGCATTGATTGCAGGAAATATGTGAGACTGAACTCAAAGTGTTTCCATAACTGGCTGCGTTCTGCTATAAATGTCCTTACTCCAGTGTGCTCTGGAAATTGAAGACATTAACTGAAATAGCAAGTTATAAAATAATTGTTTTCGAAAAACTTAACATAAACTTACATGACAATTTCATTTTCTAAGAATGTAGCTTAATTAAAAAAGAGATATAAGAGGTTAAGTGAAACACCAGGAGACAAGAGAAAGACAGCTATAATGGAAATGGATTTAATTACCAGTAAAAAGTTTAAGAACATTCCAGATATTTCAAATGTATATTTTCTTGAGTAAAGATATGACTACTCACGAGTGGCAAATATTTGTCCGCAAAAGTATTGCTGCAGCAGATAGTTACTGTAAAGTTTCAATTCGTTCTACACCTATGATGGGTTTGATTAACAAGCTTCTGAAACATTCCCAGTAAAGAGGGCTGTCAGCACCACTGATGTCTATCTTGTACTTTTATTAACCTGTAATTCTTTAAGGGATAAGATGAAGAGGCCAGAAAATGGAAGCATACTGAAATAGGCTCTGCTTGTTGCTCTTCTCTTTATTATAGAACAGGCATTAGAAAAAGGTTATTTAATTTTTGCAGGTTTAGCACTGTTCTTTTGTCACTGAAACAATTCATTTTAACCTGAGAAGACAACCTGGTTTGAGCAGCTTCTTAAAAAACTTTCAATAACCATTACACTCATCAGAATTTTATAAATCCAACCTAATTTTTTTTCCTTTTGTGAGGAAACTGTGTCAGCCTATGTGTATTCTTTCTTTTGGATATCTTGAGCCACCATTTCCCACTGTTGATGTTAAGAAATTTCTTATTAAAAACATTTCAGAAATGGATTTGCATAATAAAAATAGTAGAGTGTAATCATAGATAATATTAGCGGGGCTGTGGAAAATGCAATCTTTTTTTGTCTTTTCATATCTTCCCTTTTAATGCGCAATGAATTGTTGATCTTTCCTACTTCAAAAGATAAATCGGAGGTTATTCTGTACCTTGTTCCTTGATATCTTATTGAGTGCAGTACATTATGAATCTTACTTGGTAGCACAGTCTGGCACCCTACCAAGAACAAGCTATTCCCTACTCCAGTTCATTGCAGTGTCTGATTTGGAATGGAGCAAAAGTCCCTTGACAGATGTCCTGACAAAGCAATAATGAAAAGGTCATACCACATTTCCTGCAGCATTTATCTTGTTTTTTTAGTGACTGTGTACTGAAAACTAGAGCAAATTACGCCTAATTAGGGAGACTAAGTTTTGCAATAAAGTAAAGTGTCTTTTATCAAAGTTATTACACGTTGTATTTGAAAATCCGAAAACTCTTAAATAGCATCTTGACAACGTTCTTATTCAGATCCAGTCTTAAAACATTTTATCTTTTCTCAAGATCAAGGTCACAAACTCAGCAGTTCTTTTTTATTTTATGGGGCCTTGGGGCCATTTTGAACTATTACTACCTCAGGAATTGTTGACTATGATTGAATAGTGAAACAAAAGCACATCATAGACATTCTGAGCAAGTCTTCCCTGACAGCACTGTCAGCATGTGGAATAAGAAGTGCCCAATATTTAGTGACAATTACAAAAATACTTACTTATAAATTATTTTATTTTCCCTTGGTGAGTCATAAATAATTAAAGGCTAATTCTAAAAATACTGTATGTTTGAGCAATTTTTTTTGTTTCATTCATCATCTGATTTTAGAAAGCAAAGTAAAACCAATTGATGATGATGAAGAAAATATTCTGTGTCAGTATAGAAAAGCAGTTTGGTCAAGTTTCGGACAGCCTATCTAGAAAGGCTACAGAAGTCTTTCAGCTGACTTAATTAGTTTTGCTAGACCCATAGGCTGTTACTTAGTGGCAACAGTGTCATCATTATGTCACCAGTAAAGTAAGGTGCCTAATTGTGCAGTTATTATGCTGCTTTAAAAAGCCTTATCTATTTTCTTTCATGTCAGCCTTTTTCTGCATAACCAATAGCAGCAGTAGACTTTGTTATATTCCAGTTTGCTCCATACATTAAAATGCTTAGAAAATGTGGTCCAAAATCAAGCCGGAGTTACAAGTCACTAAGATTGTTCCCATCACATTTGCCTCTAAATGGGAGACAGATTATGATTAGTACATTTGGGGAGAACCTACTCACAACAAATCTTATTTTACTTCTTTGTGTAACAAGTGGAGGAGAGTCAGAATAGAGTGCTCAAATTACGCAGATGCAAATAGTGGCTGAATTTTTTTTTGTAATTAAATAATTGTTTAGTAATGGTAATTTTTCCACTAAATGCTTACATTTTTCTTTCTCTCTATTTTTTCTAATCTAGTGATTAATGTGTGACATACTCAGGTTGACAACCAAAGTTTTTCCTGTGCTCAGCTACCTTTTTTCCCCAAAAACCAATCAAAATATGCAGACTGAAGGAAAGTCCAGCTTTGCCCACATCCCTCATAAAAATTACTTTTATATTCATATATGTTCTATACTTGATATAATATACACTTGAACATGACCCACTTATATCCTCTGAGAATCTTTTTATTATTGAAAAAGCTTTCTTCCAACACTGGAGATCATCAGCATCAGGACTGATGAACTTGATTTTCATTAATAAGCATGAGGGAGTGTAATAACTGAAGTAAAACCAAAGCTGGTGAAATGAAGAAACTGAAATGAATGCAGCTGTGATACAGTCTCATAATTCCTCTTAATATTCTTGATAAAAAGCATATTTGGTTTATTTGCAAAATGCATTTATTGTTATGTTCTTATAATCAGAAACACAGGAAGAGATTATAAATAATTTACATTTGCTTTATTTTATTCTGAGAAGATGCTGTGGATTTGAGGACTGAATATTTCAGTGCAGGTGAAGCTTATGTTCACATCTGCTTTTGTGGGTTTGATCGGCTCCCTTGACTTTATTTCCCAAAGTTTTTCCTCATACTGTGGTTCCATCTTTGAGCTAAACACACTATTATAAATAATAGGTGAATTATAAATAATTGTATTTAAATTTTTTCTTTGACGTAGCAAACTAGGGACTAGATTCTTAGTAAAGAAATTGTTTAATGCAGACTCATTTTGTACAGCTGAGTGTGTAGCCTCATCCACTTCAGTGCTATTCCAAGACAGGCTCTTGAAATTCTTCCAGTTCTCAAATTACAGGTGTTGTGCTCTACTGAGTTATAAACAATTGAAGAAACAAATCATGCAATGGTATGGAGGCCTATTACACATCAAGATGAATTACAAAAGCGAATCACGGTGCCAAAGTGATAAAGGATTAGGATTTTATGTGCTGCTAGTGTTGAACCACAATTATCTTAGCCAAGAATGAGTAATTATTCAAAATAAAACACAATTTGCTGTCAATGCAGACTGCTCATAATATATGGGGTGTAAGTCTTCACTGATGTAAAGTAGTTTGGCTCAAAGGCCAAGTTTTCAGAATCAGTGTGACCTTTTCATGTCCTTCAGTTATTCAACCTGGTCCTCTAGCATGGATAATCTTTACAGGTAATTTAAAAACGAGTCTGCAGAGACAGAAACTCTATTGGAATTTTGCTCTAAGCCTCTCTGCTATCAACACTCATGGTTTTCTTTCTGGCACATGCAGTTTTGTTTGGTTGTTTGTTTTTTGGTTGAGTTTTTTTGTATGTTATACTGTCCTGTGAATTAGGGGTCAGTGACTTTAGCCAACCCCGTGTTTGGATGTTCTGGTGGACACTAATAGAGAGGCACAACTGCAGGTACTGGGTACTAAAAATTTTCCTTGAGAACTTGAATGGACCTGTCAGGGTGCTGTCAATTTGTCCTTTTTAGAACAACAAAAGTGAAACTCTATCCAGAGCACAAATAATTTGTCTCTCTCTAGGTGTGGCATTGTCCATAGAAGCAGTGATCCCCTGGATTTGTGCTGGACCAGAGCACCTCAGTACAAGATGAGGGGCTTCTGTAAACTTGGGGTCTCCAGAAGTGTGAGATGCAATGTGTCCTGGCCCAGACACTGCCAGGGATTACTTTTACACGTTCCTCTCTGGTCACAAAACCAAATGAATCTAACTCAAGTGTCATCAGCTGAGCACCTTGCCAGCTGCACGGGTACCCTTTACCTTAACATTTTTTTTAGGCATGAGCATTAGAGATTATCACCAAAAGAATAAAGAGTAATTCAAGTGGTTCTCAGAATCCTTAGGAAGACTAGGCACCCAAGTCAGGCAAAAAAAAAAAAAAAGGAAATATATTAAAATTGTGATGATCAAATCAGCTTGATAGGTTCATGATAAAGACATTAAGTTTTTTTTTCTTGCTCAGTGAATTTCGTATTGTGAGTGCATGGAATTTACATCAGGTACTTAACTTCAGCATATCCTACAGACACTGACTGTCAGGACACTAGTGTAGTGTTACTCTGTGACAGCAGGTCACAGAGCATTTCTGAAGTGGCATTCTCATGACGTGATTTGATAAAGGGTTCATTAATTTTCACTTTTGCTACATAATGTAATTTCATTTTCATTATATAATGCATTTCAAAAGTTCGTACATTCTCTGTATTTCCATGTTCTGATCAATTCATCCCCTGCCGTTTCTAAAATACAAGAAAAAAACTACTTTTCACTGCTAAACCACAGCTACTGGCTTGGCATTTTCCTCAATGCTAATGTAGTCTTCTTTTACTGTAACTAGAATTTAAGAGCAAACAAGTATGTTAAAGCTATCTAAACTTATCACTAAACATCCTAATCTGTTAAATTTAATTTATCCATGGATTGTGCATATTTCTTCAGCTGCAATGAACATAAATCCTGTGATTGAACTAAATAATCCCTTTGTTATTGTATGGTTTGTGTGTCCTACTCATGCATATCAGTGGCAGGACTAATATAAACATTATTTTAAGAGATAAGCTTCTAAGGAAGAATCCACTATATAAGAACTTAGTCTGGACAGTTTGTTGTTGGTTTTTTCCTTTTTTTTTAAGTGATACTTTAAGGCTTGGTTATTGTTATATTTTTCAAAGTGGATAATTACAACTGAAAGCACCTGTGATGTCTGTACAAGGAAAAAGCCCCCAAATTTGTAAGGTGATAGTTGGGTTTTTTTACCTAATGAGAAAAAAGAATGAATTTACTACTTAGAGTTGGTGTTATACCATCTAGAACAATATTTTGTGGCAGCAGTTTGAGTACTTCATCATAGAAAAGGGAACTCTTTGGGGGCATATGCACAGATCGTGAAACTTATGAAATGTTGATGTTCACACAGCCACAGTGAATTAGAGCTGGGGCTTGGCCCAGCTGTCAGGCTTGTATTAATATTCACTGAACACAGAAACAGCTTTAGCTTCAAAACCAAAGAGTAATAAATTGTTCATACTGTAGCTGTCAGTGTGAGTGGTGTGTCCAAACAGAGCAGCCTCTCATTAAGGGGAATATCTGTGAGAGCTTACACTGCATTTACAATAATGGATACAGCAGTTCCATTCCATTACTGTGGGTATGTGTGGGGATTGAATATCTTGGATCTTTTGCAGTGATTTAAACACAGCTGTGCCGACAGCAGAAAGGTGTTAGTGATGAAGTCTGGAAGGGAGGATGAAGGCTTATTATTACTAATCTAATCTATTTTAATGAAACACAGATTGACTGTTGTATTGTTAGAACCTTTTCATCCTTTAATATAGGGAAGGAGGAGCACAGATCAGTCTTCCTGTTCAGAAATTATAAATGATCAAAACACTTTCAAATGGGTCTTTCCTTCCCTCCCCCATCATGTGAATGGGTTCTGGGTATGCAGATGGATGAAAAATGCAGAATACCCTTGTCTCATCCTCATGCTTCCTGACCAGAATATTAATGTGCAGTGCTGATTTGTAGGTTACCCTTTTTTCGTGTCACATGACAATTTATGGCATTGTCTCAAACCAGACATTTTAGCAAAAAGAGCTCTTTACTTGTTCTTAGGTAGATCAGGCCATGGTGCCAGTGGGATTTTAAATGTGCTGGTTTACAGTGGAACCCCTGTGGAAGTACCTGTGATGTTCACGTGAACACCACATGAATTCTTAATAATCTGCAGGTTATACTGAATACTGATTTAATTATTAAGACAAATATAACTATATTCTGTCTTGGTGAGCAGGGCAGCTGTGTGAGTAGAAAAGTAAGAATGTCCTTGATAGAAACAGTAGGAGAACTTGTCAAATCACAAAGCAGCACCTGTGAGGAAGGAGGAGACAGAGGAGACAGATCCACTAAGCGGGGGGGGGGGGGGGGAGAAAAAAATCAGGGAACNNNNGGGGGGGTGAATGAAAAAATGCAGGCATGCCACTGATATATTGTGTATGTGTGTCTGTAGGTAATAGAGTGAGTTATGGAGTATCATGCTAAAATGTAAAAATACCATCCTTAAAATATTTTCAAGACCAGAGAGCTTGTTTTATCATTTATTTGAACATTGCAAGTACATTATTACTGCAGGGTACATAGAATAAAATGAGAAAAAGAACAATTAGTCTTTCCTGGCTTTTGAATTATGTTGCTAGTAAATTCTTTTTCAGGATATTTGTGGGGGAAAAGAATGGAAGTTTCTTGGTGAGGAAGTCAGGGCACTAGGTAGAGCAAAGGAAATATAGTCAGTGTTAGCATTATGTGTACCGAGTGGGTGGAATTTTGGCTGTGCTGAAAAGCTTGGAGAATTCCTATTACTTTATTTCATTCTTGGTGTCTGTTTCATAGACCAAAGTTCCCCGGTGCAACTGAGAAGCCTTCTGCTGCAGGGCAGTAGAAGGCTTCTCAGTGGCTGAAACCCCACTCTGCCCATACCTTGTCCTTCTCCAAGCAAGTATGACCAAGAAAAGAATTTTCACGGAAAAAAATCTCAGTGAAACTGTAAAATTATTATCTTTTTGTTAGTATATTTTCTCCTTAATCTATAAATTCTCTTAAATGTTTTCCCTACAGACAACAAAGAGACTTAATGTCCAAGTAAATACTAATCCTTATTTCATTTTGATTTTAATTTCTTTTTGAAGAAAAGTTTCTTTTTAATGCTTGCTCTAGATCTGGTTCAAAGCTGTTTGAAATACCAGCAACTGAAATATATCTGAAATCTTTGGATCACCCAGTAAGAGAACTTCTTCCCACCTCTCCCCAAAGGTCAAAATTTCAGCTTTCCTCATTAATCTGAAAAGATTGTTCATGATTCTTATTGAGGACTTAACTTCAATACTGGATTTATCAGGATAAACTTGCACTGTTAACAGGAGCAAGTTTTATGCACATTCAACTACTGCATAGATAAAAATGAGTAATTCACAAAGTGCTGTGTTTCATGATTTTCAGGTAAACATAATACATTTTAAAAATACCCATAGAAACTCAGCATTGTTGGAGCTCAATAGGCATTTAAATTTATAGGTTGTTTTACATTCATAACCTGTTCATTGGTGGAAGGGGTGTAGCTGTTTAGCATATATGCTGTATATAATTAGGATTTTTCAGAATTTTGGGGTTTCTTCCCTCCATGTTTTTAAAAGGACAAAACTTTTCAGAAGGCAGAAGATTTAGCCTCTGGAAATTCAGGAATTTTTGTTTAACTTTTTTGGAAATCCAGTGTCTGTTGTATGGAGGTATTTTGTACCTCACTATTGTATACCTAACCACAATGAAGTAGCAGCAACCTAGAACACCAGATAAAGTAGGAAAGCTCTTAATCATGAAGATATATTGATGATTCTCCTCTTGTCTGGTTTTGCTCTTAATCTCTTCTATCAGACCTGGCAATTCCTATTGCTTAGGCTGTAATATTTCCAAGAAATTCTCGTTTAAAAAAAAAAGGCATAAAAATAAATTCGACTTTTTAATGATTTGTAAGTTTATATAAATGACAAGTTTAAAAAAGAGCTTGATGTGTTCAGATACACCCACTACTCAAGTGCCCTCTGCAAATCTCATTATATGCAGCTCATGAGTGTAATTAGCATATTAATTTATATGCAGATATATATCTAAATGCCAAAGCATTTTTATACCGCAAGTTCCTTTCTATCCTTGAATTTGTATTGGGGAAAAAGTGTAAAAGAAACTTGGTGGGGTCAGAATGGGAGACATTGAGACTCTCATGAATAACACTTTTTTGACTGTTCTTAGTAGGTGCACTTTCAGTAGTCTCACTTTTCAGGATGCTCTGTAGAAAAAAATGCAGATTTAAAAAAAGGAAGAGATTGCGCTTGGAATTTTTTCATCAATTCTTGTAACAAAAATACACTTCTCTCAGATATTAGTAGACTTATTTTTGTATTTGAATAAGACATTACTCTTTGTTCTTACCTTAACCATTCTGTGATTCTGCAATATTATGTCTTTCAAAGTAATCCCCTGTAAGTGAAATCTGGAAATCTCACTCCAATCTTGTTCTGTAATGCAAGTGGGGAGCAAAAACTTGAATCAGGAAGTGCATTGGGTTATGCTTATTTCTTAAATAAAGTAGTAAGTTACCTGCTGCTTTCCTTAGAGCTTGCTCTGAAAAGTGGCATCAAAGAACTGCATGTAACCTTTTTGGGAAGTAGCTTGGGAATATCTGCCAAATCTGTGTGGTGCAGTTAACTCCAGTGGAAACTGCACCCCTCAGGGATGTATTCCTGGCCATGGAATCTGGCATAGCTGATAATACTTCAGCCTTTTACAAACAAACCAGCTCTGGGGGATTATATCAATCTGCTTTGCTTTTCTTTAACATAAACAAGGGACAGCAGAACATCAATTGTCAATGAGAAACTGGGACTAAAAGCTTTTGCATTTTTGTGTTAACACAAAATGGGAGGTGGGAGAAAGAACTGGCGAAGAAAATGAAGATTATGTAAGAGAATTAGTTGTCCTAGTTCCTGAAAAAACATCCTTTCTCTCAGGAAATTGATGACCAATTGGTGAGCCAGAACCTTTTCCCAGGGTTACCTGTTTCCTATATGTGGGTTATTCAGAATCAACTTATTACAGAACTTACTGTACTACTTTGGGGGTTTCTTGGCTGGTTGCTTAGTTATTTTTTTTCTCATCTTTACTACACTGAGTCTCAAATGCAGTATTTTGTTCTATCTCAGTAAGTATTTTCCAAAAGCATTTAGTGGGTAATATCAAAGAATAACTAAGTTTGAGCTGCTCAGAGAGCTAATCATTAGCTGCTCCAGAGAGTTCCCAAATGGAAAAGAAATTTGCATTAGAAAGAGAAGATCCAATCATGAAAGTTATATAATCCAATTATAAACACTGTGATTCTGGAGTTCATGGACTGTTTGCCTTATTTACTAATGAGCCTAATTAAAAAGATCCCTGAAGCCAAAAATAATGGGGATGACAACTGTTAAAACACCATACAGTTGCCAAAAAGAAGTGTTAAGCTCTACTTCAAGTCTCCAGTTCTGGAAATAGTCCTGACTTTGAAGATGTACTATTCCAGAAGGAGAGTAGTTGTACATTAATACATGCAGTCTTAATTTCTAAAAGTTTGGAGTTGCTGTGATTTGAGACAAATGACAGCAATTTTTTTGCTGTCTTGGTTTAACTAAATCAAATGGGTGACTTCATAACTTTGTGGCTCCTGACTTTTTAGCCCTTTATGATTATTAGTTCTTCCCCATCAGCACAGTTATATAGCTTAGAATTTTCAATATTTTTTTTCCACTGTTTTTGACCAGCAGTTCAACCACAGCTAGAATTTTTACTATTGAGATCAGAGGGTGTTATTTTTGTTGACTTGGTTAAGAGCAATTTGGATCATTAAGCAATGAAATTTTCTTTTCCCAGTTTTTTTACAGAGAAAAGATTATCTATTATCTCCTTCTCTCTCTCTCTCTCTCTCTCTCTCTCTCTCTCTCTCTCTCTCTGATATGTAGATTTGTCTATCTGACCCATAAACGGGATAGTCTGGAGTCTTTTGGTCTCAATTCCAGAGAATAAGTGCTTAAGTAGCAAGTTGTCAGAGTCAGAATTGAGATCACTATGTGGAATATCAACAAATAAGTTATAGTTGAGTAGCTTAAGGACCCTAAGAATAGTTACTAAATGTTTGAAAACTAGGGATGCAGTTTGATTTCTAGTGTTAAGTTAGGAATCCTATGCATTCCTAAATGTTAGAACTAAAAAATAGTTATCAATAGTTTAGAAATTGCCTTAGGTAGGGCTGGATATAGCCTGGGGCAAGGAAGAAGTATTTTCTCCAAAGAGTCTGTTGTAGTAAAAAAAAGAATAGTGGATGTTTTTATCCGACTCTGCTTATTTTATTCTTTCACTGTATCAGAAGAAGCTGTGGTGCCTGCAGTCTCGCTAATATAAAGTTTTTATCTATTCCTACCAAACCTTATCATGGAATAGGACTGGAAAAATGTATGTGGTAAATGTTGTACTCATTAAATGGATGTGTTAAAAAGCTGATATGTTTAACTTGTCATTCCAAATCAATTTAGGGTTAAAGGAATGAACTAAAAGACCCAGAAGTGTATAATAATGTTGTACTATGACAGTCAAAGCACCATCAAATTACTGCAAGCAAATACTTCAAGATATTATTTTGGTTATTTTATTTTTTATATATTTTATTATTTTCCTTTAAATTGCCATGAGTTCAGTTTGGTAAATTGATTTGTATGATTGATGAGTCTGCAGGATCTATGAGGAGACTCTGGCTTGATGTACAGAGTCCTCAACGAAACAACTCTGAATACTGGGCTCATGACTTGGGCTGACATGGCATTGCTACCCTTTTTTATTTACTTGCCATTTCATCCAGAATAATATTGAGAGAAGAAAAGCACTTCATTTCACTGTGCTAAATGCAAACATATTTTTACTTTATCACTGTCTATTGAGAAATTAGAATATAGTTCTACAGAATCAACCAGAGAGTTGCTAAATTTCTGAAATCTAAATTATCTCTGAATATATATTTCAACTCTTTTCTGTAAAGGATTAGAACAAGTTGGATGAATTTCATACAATGATTACAGCATTGTCCCAACGTGCCTGCTTAGAGAAACTTTACAACTTATTAATCTGTTAGAGAAATGTTTGTATAGAACTTGTTTCTTACTGAAAATGCTGCTAGAACAAGAAAAAAGTTAATCCTCTTTGGTAACAATGTGCATTAGAATGGATTTCACAGGAAAACTGAGTGCCAACAGAGATATAATTGTATAAGTAAATGGCAGAGGTAACATATTTTTTTAAAGATATATTCAAATTGCCATTCTCTTACCCTTGGGGGGTTTCTGCAAGCTGTCTTCAGAAAAGCTTTGGCAATGACATAGACTTGTAGAACTGGGGACACGTGCCATTAATTACAAGTTGTAATACGAAGGCAAAACTTCTGTAGCAGAAACTTTGAATGGAGTTACACTCCTTATTAGTAGAACTGGATTACTTGGGTAGCATTCCATGAAGATCTCAGCATTCAGGGCTCAGCATTTGGTGCTCAGCATTCAGGAGCCAGTTGGATCTGCTTTTGGCACAGTGGAGTTGTTTTCCTTGGGTCAGGATCATTGGCAGGTTCCAGCACAAACCCTGCTGGTGGCACATGTGCTGAGAGCTCTGTGTCCTGCTCGGAGAGCACTCAGAATTGAGTGAAGGCAAATCTCTCTGTTCTCTAAGGTGCAAATCACCACTCACCTCATTGCTGTGAGTCTTTAATGATTTCATCAATACTGTGGGAGTTGGAATTGTAAACTCCCTGTTGCTGAAGGATACAAAGTTCCTGAGATGAAGCTCAAGCTTTCATAATAGAGCAGCAGTATGGAATGAGCCTGCTGAGTGCTTATACAATGTAGAGCTCCACAGTGAAGTGCTTCTTACAGGCATTATAAATCAATTTGGGTAATGGAAAACAAACTACAGGCAGCTGCTATTTGGAATTTATGTCTTTTTATTCTTTTTGTTGCTGTCTTTACGAATATAATGGGAAAGTCAGAAAAACACATTATGTCAAGAAAACAACACTGAGGGCCTGCAGGGCAGTCATAAAGGTGTTTAAATAACCATCTCAAGTGTTCATGATCAGTAGAAATAAGTAGAAAAACACATTGTTCTTAGTGTATGAATGCACTTAAATCAAAACTTCTAATCAATCAATATGGTTATTACTTTTCTGATTCTAATGCCATTAATATCAGTGAATTGGAAAAACTATTGACATATCCTAATTCTGGCTTTACACTGCAACAGATTATCTGCCTTTTGCTTATGAGCTTTACCATCAGTCTGCAATTTGTGACCCAACTGAATTTTCTTCAGAATTTACAATTCTTAAGTTGACTCTTGCAGTGGTACCAGAGAGTCTCTGTGGATGTAAATTGAATGCCTAATTCCAGCGAGAATCACATCAGGTCTGTACTCTCTCCATGCAACGATGGTAAGGGAGAAAGAACATGCAACACAAAAGATTAGGAACACTGCTAAGTGCAGTAATAATGGGAAGTTTCAAATAACTTCATAAATCTTGAATAAATTTCATATCAGGACAGAATGCTTGCTTCTGGCATATCTAGAATTTGAGTCAGTCTTTTTTGGACAAATCAGTCAGGAAATCTTCAAAAGTAGATGTAGCACTCAATTATTTCAATCTGATTCAAGATGTACTAGAGATAGTAATGGACCTACATTTAACTTCTCTATGTAAGAATGGCATCCAGGAAATTTCATTCCTAAAGCGTTTTTAAGACAAGAAACTGCTTAAAGGAAAATAGGAAGAAAGAGATAAAAGGTTAACCGGATTGATGATTCCATATGTCAAAGAGCTATTTTAGAGTAATGTATTTGACATTATATTGGAGTTAATGTGTACCACAATTTAGCAAGAAATGCTAGAGGGGTGACAGGCCAGCAAAATTCATCCAGCAGCTTAAGGAGAGTTTTAAGGCCAAGCTTAGAGAGTGAAAATCCTTTGTGGAAAATAAAAACAGAAAATTGCATCATGTCCAGCAGGTTCAAAACAGTCCCAGCCGATTAATTGAACACTAATTTTGAGGTTGAAGATGTTAGTCATAACACTTATAACAACAAGTGTTCTAAACAGCAGGAGCTCTGCTAGAGATTTGTGGTGCACACAAACAAACACACACAAGTGTATAACGCATGGAATGTAGTAACCTATGTTATATGTTATGGGAGATATGATCTGTTATATATTATGTGTTATATGTTAGATACATAATATATTGTAATTATGTTATAAATATGCTGTATGTAGCTATATATAGCATGTTACAGCTACAAAAAACAAATGTGTAATATATCTAACAGATCCACTGCATACAATTCTATATTGTAGATTATAAATTATCTTTTGCAATGCTAAGATAGAGGCCTGTGGCAAGCGCACACAGTGTCTGTGCTTTGTCTTTATTGAACTGTTCTGACCCATTCAGGGCTTTTCAGCTTCGAATCTCATCTATGCCTTTTTTATATTAATAACTTTTTACTTATGTGAGTAGAGAATCAGATTCTTTATAAGGAAATAGAGATTCCATTTCTAGAGGATAACTTGGATTTTTTAAGTCTTTGTCATAGAATTTTATACCTTAAGCTAAAGAAGATCTTATTCAATACCAGTATATCACCCCATACTTGCTTTATAGTCATCTTTCCATTCTCTCTGTGGTGTATAAATAAACATAACATCATGGGATGCAAATACAACTCAGAGGAACAGATCTGTACAATAATGGGGAGATAATATTTACAGTCATGGGAGAGATTGCTTGGAACTTCTCCAGAAACTGCTACAGTCTTCAGTCATTATTTAACAAAAAACTCAACTATTGTTGAATAGTTTTGTTCCTCTTCAACCCCACCAAAATCAGCTTTTTTAATATATTAACATTTTGCATTCTATGACAAGCAATACAATTGTTTGAAAAGAGATGAGCGAAAGGAGAGAGAATGAAGAGAGAATGCGAATGAAGAAAAACAATAATTATTATCTCAGAGAATGATTTGTGAGGTAACATTAAGAAGATAAATGAATGCAATCTGAATAAGTGATGGCTGAGAAAGAGCAACAAGCTGAGAGCAAGGATGGACACTTGAATAAGATCAAATATATTCACAAGAAATGTAATGGCATGATAGAGTGATGGCAGGTAGTGGAATTTTAGACTGGCTCTTATTGTATTTCTTTGCACACCTCTTTGATAGAATAAAAAATGATGGCTTGATTTAGCAATCTCAGGGAGTTCAAGTTGGCAAAGTAATGACCTGCTTTTGTTGGTGGCTGAGTTTCGAATGGGTTCTCTAAGTAGTTCCAGAACCTTGGGATTTTTTCAATTTTTACTGCTATATTTCTTCCCATGTGTTAGAAACCTCCCACCTGTTATATATTCTTCCCTATGGAGAAAGCAGCTTTCAAAATAATTGGCTCACTAAAATAAGTTTGAAGAATTTGAAAATATTAGTATTTCATTTTAAGATGTCAGTTTTAATTTTTAGAAAGATCTGTAAAATTTTTGGTTCTTATTCCTTCAGAGTGAAGATGGATGGCCACAGGAGGCAATGATAACAGCTCAACTTGGCTTTATCAGAAAGTAGATTTTTATGGCATGTTTCTAGCACAGGTCTGATAAGCCCCAAAAATACTAAACTATTTGACTTAAAAAAAAAATCTGAATCTATTAGAGCAGGTCCAGAGGAGGCCACAAAGATGCTCAGAGGGCTGGAGATCCTCTCCTCCAGAGAAAGACTGGGGTTGTTCAGCCTGAGGAAGAGAAGGCTCTGGGGAGAGCTCCATCACTTACTTTTCTTCCAGTACTTAAAGGGCAAAGTGGCTTTTGATGTGACCAGAAAAATCAGAATGGTTTCAAACTAAAAGCCAAGAAATTTAGGTTCGATGTTGGGAAGAAGTTCTTAACTCAGAGTGTGGTGAGGCCCTGGCACAGGGTGCCCAGAGAGTCTGTGGATAACCAATTCCTGGAAGTGTCCAAGGCCAGGTTGGATGAGACTCTGAGCAGCCTGGTCTGGTGGAAGGTGTCCCTGCCTGTGGAGGAAGGGTCTGTTGGAACGAGATTATCCTTAAGGTCCCTTCCAGTACGGGCCTCTCTATGATTTGTGCAGTGACAACTGTGAGAAAGTGAAAAATTGACTTTTAATTCTGAAAGTAACATGATGACAAACTTGCTCATCATGTCTGTATATGCATGGGGCTTTGTGATTAAAATCAAAATGGAACAAAAAGTTTTTTTTAATATTTGCCTTCTGTTTTTCAGTGAGGCTGAGCCACTATTATCTAGAAAATCTCTCCCCTCAAATGCTTTTCTCCATAGTCAATTTACTTTTATTTAATTATGCTTAGACACATCCTCATAAGGCCATTGTAGAGTTTAAGTCACTGTTTGCATATTCTGAGTGATACCTAAAGGGGAATTAGCATGGGTATGCGAAATATTATTATTATACTTTCTGGTATTCTTTTTAGGGTTTAAGTTAGCATATATTAAGTTAATTTCAGTATCCCTTGAAAAAAACCAGTCTGCTGGGATTTTTTTCTTACTTGTTGTAGGCTGTAAGTAGTCCTTTGCTGTCCGTTGTAGTCTTATTGTTCCAATACCTTATGTCATTTACCTAAGAGCTGCTGGAATTTAAAATTATTATTGCAATTGTTTTCAAAAACAATTAGGTGTCAGGTTCATTGCCAGATTTGTAATTAGATCCAACATGCTCCATTTAGTGTATTTAAACTACAGAATATTATGCACTGCTGAGGAAGTGTGAGGAAGAGTTGCTTTGCTCATAATTTATTCTACATTTTGTTTTAAACAAAATACTAGACCAACTGAACCACAAGTCTTAGTTGAATAGATTTCTCTACTTGTGGTATTTACAGCTTGGATAAATTAGGTGTACATAATAACCAGCTGTCGACCTCCAGATGTAGTACAGTCAAGCTGTGTAAATTCTGCAGCCCCAGACACTGTGACTTCCCCTGATGCAGGGCTTGGAGGGCTGCTGTAAATAATTTCATACTGTGTAACCTAATTTCATGCCAGCTTTGTTTTTATTTTTATTTTTTCTAATAACTTAATGAAAAGCATGCACGAGTAGCAAAGTCTGATTGCAGTGAAACTGTTGGAGCTCTACTCTTTTAGAACAGGGAGGCAGAAGAAACCAGAGAATGTGACATTTCAACTGCAATGCTTGCAGCACATGACAGAAAATTAATGAGTGAGGAGTCCTCGCTTTTAGGAAAATGCTTGGTTGTAGTTCCAATGTCACAGCACCAGTAATAGAGTCTGGGCTGTTCTCCCTTTAATTTTGTTGCTCAGGGTAATGATGGAGTAATGAATTTCAGTGAAGCTGGTGAATAAATTGGATTATTTGACTGACTATCAAAACAGCTGTTATTCTCTAATGAGAAAGTTTCAAAAGCATGAGTTCTGAATAGGTCAAAAATCCCTTAATATGTCATAGACTCAGGGGTTTCTGTATTTTCTCTGGTAGAAGATGATTTCCTTGTGGTGTCATACTCCCTACACTCCATTCTCCTATGAACTCATTTTCTCAGTATTACTGTTCATGTAATGAGTGATTAGTTTTCAAGATTTTTATATCTTTCAGACTTGATGTAGTATAATTTGGACCTCACTTGTTGCTTAATCATGTAGATTTTTTGGCTTCTTTCTCTTCCTCCTCTCTAGACACTTTTCATACTTTTGATTTCTCTCCTGCTTCTTACAAAAAAGGTTTGTCTTATATAAAACATATTTTATCGTAAGTTCTGGTTAGACTTTAAAACATAAATTAAATACCTTTATTAAAAACTCATTACCACATGACCTACTAGTGCTTAATAAAAGTCTGCCAAAGACATTTGTCCTCACCTTGTGCTTCCAAATTTCTTATTACAATCAAATACAGTATTTCTGAGTCTGAAACAGCTGTATTGAATTTCTGACTCACTCTCCAAGTAATCAAGTTAGGATTGTGTTCATTTATCTTCATGTCTTAGCCACTTTAAATTTATTACTATTTTTCAAATCTGTCTGTAGTTTGTTGTGAATATAAATGAGGAAATAATTACTGAGTTTTATCTGTACTTGCCCTTTTATGCTCTAATGTCCAGGTTCTCAAAGGAAGGGTTTTGCTTCTATGAGTCCCACTTCTCCCAAATATTTAATTTGATGTATCACTCTTTGTATTTTGCTCTGCAGTTTTTCTAGAGAACTTGTGATCAAGTCTGACCTTTCAGCATTTTGAAGTAAGACATGAGTATAAATTCCAACTGGGTGTCACTCAGCATGATACTAAAATGTTGTGGGGAAGAAATTACAGTATGCATTCTAGAAATCTCTTAAAACCTGCTTTTATTGTAAATGCTCTTCATTTCACTGAGCTGTATTGCAGAAACAGACCAGTATAAATCTATTTTTACATAAGCCTATACAGAGTTTACAGTATGAAACTGTGTGAATTCTTAGACTCTTGAGCTGAAACACAAAGATAAGCCAGTGCTGGCAGAGTGTAACCTCACAGCCCACAATGCTGCAGTTTCATGGTCAGAGCTGGCAAGATGAGGTAGATCCGAGTACATTTGTGAATGTGAATTCCTTTGGTTTGCAGCATGTACATGAGCTAGAGTTCCTCATTAACTTCTGGAATGATGCAAATTGTTATGTGCTTCATTCTTTCTGACAAATGGCTCTTCATAACCTCTGTGAGTTTCACACTTGGAATTGAATCCATCATAACTCTGTAGAAGATAAAGGGGCTCCAGAAAAATTTGATGTACCAGATGCAGTCTGTTTCCTGACAGAAATTTACTGATGTAGCTTCAGTCGCCAGCTTGAAATGAAAGGTATTACTCTGAGTATTTTGTGCTTTTTCTTTCAGACATTTTTACGCACTAACAGAAAATCGATTGACAGCTTGCATGCGCATGTAACTATGCATACTGGGATAAATTAAAATGTAACTATATACATGATGATAAGTAATCAGTGAGTCTAAAGCTGCTCTGTATTAGACACTCCCAGGGTTTCTTCCATCTAAGGAACCTGGCTCAGTTACCTATATTTTGTAACAATCCAGCTTCATAACTCGTGTTCTAGGTGAAATAGCAAACATAAAGCTTCTGCAGAGCTGTAGTAGAAAGCTATGCCACTTGTTGGTGTTTCACATTCTTCCCTGTTTTCAGGTATCCTTGGGTGAACTCATTACACATTCATTAACCTCTGCCACTGTTTCAATCCTAGGCATTATGTCTTCATGTAATAAGGGACTATTGATTCTTTTTCCCAATTTATTGAAACAGCACAGATGAAAAAATATTGTCCCTGTTTCACAATACTTAAAATTGTATTAGAGATGGATTTCAGCAGCTGACCAAAAGCACTCAGCAAGTAATGAAAACCTACATTAAATAGGAGAAAAATCACTGTTTTTCAAAGAGATAAGATAGATACACACAAAATATTTAAAAGATTTTTTTTTAAAAACTGTATTTCTCATCAAAGCTAAAACTCTTTTTTTAGTACAACTTTTTGTGTCACAGATTCTGATCAGCAGGTAGTAGTAAAGGTGTTTTATGTGTGAATGAATTTAAAATAGTGACTTACAACAGGAGTGCATAGAAAGATAATTTTGATTTGAGAATTCGACGGTAAATCTTGTATTTCTAAAGTTCATCAAGAACTGAGAACAGAAATTGACCTATTCTCTTTTTTTTTTTTTGTTTTGTTTTTTTTGTTTTGGTTTGTTTGGTTTTGTTTGTTTGTTGTTATTGTGTTTTTTGTTGGGTTTTTCATTGGTTTTTTGGTTTGGTTTGTTGGGTTTGTGGCGTCTTTGTGTTTTGTTTTGGTTTTTGTGTAATATATTTGATATCACCAGAGGAAATTTCCCTTCTGTTCAATCTGATACTGGACAAGGCTGGAAGGTTTATCGGCGTTGTGTATATCTAGGCTTCAATTTCACTTCAGCATGGTACATAAGAGGTTTGAGTGACCTCTTTTCCTGAAGTTGAGAAGATATTTAAATATTTTACACATTTTGTTGCATTACCAAGTGTCGTATGCCAGAAGTGCAAAGCAGATCTATGACAGGGCCAGCATTCAAATACACCTCAGAGTGAGAAGTAGGCCCTAAGAGCAAACTTCATTCTTCTCTTGTAATACATTTATTAAGTCTGCACTATTAATTTTATATAGATTTCTGGGTTTTGGGGGGTGTTTTTCACATTACAGGATCAGAAAGAGCTGCTTATTAAAGACCCAATCAGCCCCAGTCTTCGCACAAGCAGAGTTGTCATTTGTGTTCCAGCTGTTTTGATTCTCTAGCAGGGTAGAGTAGATACCAAATCCCCTTTACTGGTTATTCAAACAGATTTATAGTTGTTTGCCAGAATGATGGTAAGTGTTCTGCAACACCTAAATACATACTGAGAAGTTCCCTTTCCTGTTTTTGAATTTATTTTTAATTTGACTCCTAATTGATTCTTTTACATGATTGCAAATCCCGATAGAATCCTTACAATGACCACAAAACATTGGTATTTCTGGATGAATTTTAGCCGAATTTTTCTTTCCTGTGAATTTCAAAGACATTTCACCTTGAAATATAAACTATTTTTGATCGTTTAAGTTACTTTGGTTTCTGCTCTGAAAGTCATGTGGGTAGGTCTCAGAGAGTAATTTTAAACCATTTTTTGTAGCTCTGTTAAGCAGCAGGAAAGAGAAGAAAGAAGATTAGTACTTGGTCTCTGTCCAGCACAAACTGTTGAAATTGATTTGGCTGCAAGGTAAAAGCCAAGCGATGCATTACAGCAGTGGATCTCTGGTACATTGTGTTAATAGACCCCAGGGGCCTTCCCTCTTTCACACTCAGCTTTAGCCCCATGGTGCCATCCTGATTCTTTTTTAGCGTGTTCCAGTGCACACCAGTGATGGCCCCATTGCACCCACGCTGTTGTCAAAGCCCTGCTGCCAGGGATTGTGGCTCGGCACTAAGGACAGCTAAATAGTGTCTTTGCTCCTTTTGTACGTCTGTGAAGAGGACATGAAATCCTCTTGGATTTGCACTGATCAGTGAAGAATCCTCTGCTGTTAGTGGACTGTGGCCATTACAGTGGTTGCAATAAAACAGACTGTTTGAGTTTCCTATTTAACAGAAAGATGCCATTTAATCTGACATGAAACAGTAACTTACAGCTGCTAGTCTTGCTCCAACGAAACCATTAAAGATTTTTTTCAATATGTATTTTAAAACTAAAGTCTGAGTTAGTTCTGATGGTTGAATCCTTGTGGTCTGGTCTTGGTTTCTGATTAGATCTGGTCAAGCATCCTGTCTGACACATCTCCAGATACCATTTATATGTGGCAAATATTTCAAGTTTTTAATCTGAGTACACACACTGCCATTACATGCAGGGAAAACATCTAGGTTTGATTCAGAGACAAACTTGTCTGTAGAGCAACCTGTTCTGAGAGCTATACTTTAGTCCAACTGCTTGTTCTGTGCTCTGTCAGACTTCCACTGTCATATAAATGTGTAGTGAGACCTCTCACAGAGTCTTGCTGAAGCTGAGAATCCTTCTGTACTGCGTGCCTGCGGCAGAATGAGCAAATACACAGAACAAGATCGATCTAACAGTTCCATTCCATTCAACACAACTTAGGTACCTCTAAATGAGGGGCTTGGAATATTAGAGGCCATGCAGTCACTTCAGGAGGGTGTTTTCACTGAACTGATATATCTGGTTTGTCAGCTCAAAGAGAGTCCTCTGTTGTTGAGGTACAGCTGTTTGTAACAGGATAGGATTAGTCCCTGAAGAAAGTTCCAGCTTCCTTAAAGTCTTTCTTCACTCTTGACACAGACTTCTTCCTTCCACTTCCCTCCCTTTGTCTGGTCCTCTCCTTGGTCAGCCAAATAAGAGCATTTGAATGGCAGAAAGCAAACTCCAAGAACAAAATAAAGATGCTAAGAGATGGAGAGAAAAGGAGAGGGGATATGAGACAAAAGGATTGCTTCTTTTAAAGGACAGGGATTATTACATCAATTTAGCTATTTAATCCTTATTAATGTTTATGACTCCAGTTTCAATGTACTAACAGGCTGAAAATGATTGTGTGGAGCATTTAAACCTTACCATTGTGTTACGTATAGGTAAAAGAAAGGCCTTATAAAATCAAGCCTTGCTCAGCTGAATTACTAGCTAGCCTGTAAATTCCCATGAGAAAGAATCAGAGGAATGAGAATCAGCTTGCCTAACAACCACTTATTGTAAAGAAAGATAGGTTGCACCAGTAACAACAAAAAAATCTGTCCCATGAGAATCCATAAAGAAAATATGTAAACTAATCAGACATGGAGAGATTTGATGGACATACACCTGGCCATTTACCAACCAAAAAACTGAGTGTCAGTGTATTGTTAGCCAATTAGATTTAACACGGTGCCTTCTGACATCCCTATAAAAATGTGAGCTATGCAGTAAAGATTGGCTTTTCTGCATGAAGAAACTAGAGTCCTGTCTGTTTCTGTTGTGACACCATTGATTTTAAGGATTAGAGTAGAAGAAGTTACGTCTCAATGAATGTTCTGAATAGAGACTTGCTTACATCCCACAGTGCTCTTTCCCCCTTTATGAGAGTATCCAGTAATTTCCTGGGGTTCATGGAGGTAGGGTTTCTCTCTTAAGGTTTTGGCATGTGTAGATGCCCATTTGTTCAACCTGTTGAAGAAGGCTGGAAAGGGTTTCCTCACTGAAGAGCCTCCATCAGCTATCACATACATTTTACAGGTGACTTTATTGCCACAGTGACCTGACAATGGGTCCTCAATGCCAGTTCTTACATTTTAACTACATGTTTGGTGAAACTGCTTTAAGTCAGTGAGCAGGGATTATCAGCCTTATGATGGAAACCCTTAGGACCTGAAGTTCAATACAGAATAAAGGAAGCGATGACCAGCTTTCTGCTGAAGTTCCACTGATGTTTTCAGCTTTGCATATATACCCAGAGTTCATGAATTGGAATGGTTTGTGAGTGTAATTCCACAGATAACCTCACAGCTCTATTGCATAAATACTCCTATTTCCATAATCAACCAAAGCTTTTATAAATACATTGCATTTCCGAAAAATTTCATAGAATGGTTTCAGTTGGAGGGGACCTTAAAGAGCATTTAATTCCAACCTCCCTTCATGGGCAGGGACAGCTTCCACTAGCGTAGGTTGTTCGGAGCCCCCAGCCAAGGCGCCCTCAATCTCATCCTCATTTTGCATTAAAAACGGATGCCTAGAGTGCTTTTACATGATTAGCTAAAATCCATCCTTAAGAGAAACCTCGCTGCCATTGCTTTGTAAATCCTGGAATAACTATTTGTTGTAAAGGACCCCCCTTGCTTTAAGAACATGGCATTAGGGCAATGTGTTTTCCATTACGATGGCAAGTACATATAAAACACAATCCCACTTGAGAGCCTAAACTGTTTAAAGGGGTTTAGTGTCAGACACTCATTTCTGGGAGGCTGGATTAGGAATTGGAAAAGATGTTTTTACTAGAGCACTGAGCTGGTACATTGATATGTATCTGCATGTCAGGAATACAAAGCGTACTGAAAGGCCAACATTTTCTATTGCATGTGACAACTACAGAGATTCCTTTTTATGTGAGACACTGATGTTTATTACTTTGAAATGGCATTTTTTTCCTCAACAAATCCCACTGGATTAATTCTTCTTTTCAAAAAAAAAAAATAGCAATACATCAAGATATGTTATCTGACGCTGAAGAGAAAGAAAATCTTCCTTTTGGCTATTTTTCCTAATCTGTCTTTTGGGATGATGTTTTTCTGGACTTGCCTCTCCTCTCACTCGCATGCTTGGGAATCAGGACTGTCTCAGAAATCAGTGATACTACAGCACTCTCAATTTAATGTAAGAAGAATTTCCAGGCCTATGTGTTTATTTGTAGATATTAATATGTAAGATTCTTCAAACTTCTAAATACTTAGTTTTTAATGCATTAATCCGTTATTGCACTGGTCATTGACTTTGAAGATGTAGTAGTACTTCTTAAGAACTGATTATAGAGAGATTCTTTCAGTCTGTGCTTTTAAAATTGATCTATTCATACTTGAAAAAGACTTAAAGATCCTAATTGATTTATGTAACTGGAAAAAAATATTCTTCTTTTCCCCTAAACTTTATTAGAGGTGCTGCAACAATAAGATCGTAAATGTGCATCTGGTGAGGAGATAACCCTAACCTGACCTGTGCTATTGTCCCAAAGCGAAGGGTTCACTGATGGTTATTTTTATTTTATTAGCAAACTTTTAGTGGAGAGCTGAATTTTGAGTATTCAGAGCTCTGAGTCTTTGTGGTTATAGAAATGAAACAGCTAACAGGCATTTCTACCTGTGGCCAAGTAGCAATGACACAGGTAGAGGATGAACAGGATCAACTGCACTTAGTCATTTAGAATTTCTACATTTTCAAGGTTATTTTGCAAGCAACAACTCCCCTCTCCCCCTCCCCACCCCCCAAAGAAACCTTTTAAAAGAAAAATAACTCTCTCCTTTATGTATCATATTTATTTGTGTATATGAATTATGCCCAGATGTAAATGGACATTTATCTTGAGAAGGAATGGGTGCATCGGAGATACCAATACAGTCATCTTCAATGCTTAACATTTCATAGAAAGTGTAACACATGGGATTCAATGACACCAGGCTTTATTACATGTTTTGGGTTACTATTAACCATTGAATACCCTTATCTACAGTCAGATTTTAGGCAAGAGCTGGAATAATACACAATTATTGTTTATTGTTTTTTCATTCCCACCTTTGTAGACATTGATGTAATAGTAATTAGAAGTGAAGAATAAAGCAAAAGCTGATCAAATTAGCCTACATCTAATGACTTGTTTTGTAATATTGAAGGATAATTTGATAGTTTTGAACCACCTTAAACTGGTATAAGTGAGGAAAAATACTTTTAAATAACATAAATGCCGAATAAATTACAATTGGCCAATGAAAGTAAAGCAGCACTACCACATTACATTCTGCCACTTATGAGGAAATCCTAAGAGTAGAGGAGGAAAGACTGTTTCTAGTATCATCTGCTTAAAAAATTATCAAGTGTCCTGGGAATATTGCTGCTTATGTGCAAATTCGACTACTAAGTTAAGATGGCACAAACATGCTTCCCTCCTTCCCCAGGAAACTAAAACCAGACCTATCCCTTATTAAAGAAACATAGCAAAGTACTCTTTGATCACACCTAATATGTATAAAGTTCATGAATATGGAGAGGCATTTTAAATTCCTGCTGAGCTGGACTCAGCAAATTTTTTGTCCCACAGTCTTTTTACAGATGTGATACAGAAATGGTTAGGCTCTGCAGTCAATACTTCTGCTGTTTTATTGCTGTTCCCCAGAAGGAAGGAGGACAAAACACAAAATCCCCCTTTTTTTCTCTCTTTTCTGTCCTTCTTTGAGAGTTATAAGGCTTCGATAGGAGTAGAATCCAGTAGGAATTTAAATTATATGAAGAAAACTGTTTATGTTCTTCCTTGTCATCAGCTAAATCATGTTGTAGTGAAAGCCACAGAATCGCACTGTCCCTGAGGAACCTTGTCCAGCATCCTGCTCAGTGTAGGATCAGTGCTGAGGTCACACAGCTGGGTCTGGGCACAGCTCCCTGGAAATCACTGCAGTTGATGCCTGTATAGGCTGACCTGGAAACAGAGACTAGGTAGAATAAAAAGGTATTCATTGAAAGGATCCAACTTGGGCAGTGCAGGAACGCCACTGGGGCTACACCCAAGTCAAACCCACAAATGGCCGCAAAATGGATCCCCTGGTCATGAGGTCTCACACTTTTATAGGTTTTAGTCCATAGCTTCAGGTTATGAAGCTCCATCCTCCTTGTTCTCTCTCTTTCTTCACTGTTGTTTACACTCTTGGGCCTAAAATTTGTCCTTGGTCCCAAGCGAGAAAGGAACTGTTTTGTCTCCCTACTCTGTGAAGAGAGCTTCCCAACCCCTTAATATGAAGCCCAGAACTACCCACTAAACCAGCACAGAATCTGAAAAGTATAAAAGCTAAAACTTAAGGCATCACAGTCACCCTCATTTACACACAGGCTTCTGTAACAGGCAAACCATGTGGTGGCTGCTTTTTGTGCCCTCATTTCACTGCAAACCTTGCCTTTGCTTTGGTCACCTTTTGTTAATGTGATTCGTGACAACAAAAACGCCTGCTGAATTGTTAATGGCACTAAGATCAAGTTGTCTGACAACAGCTTCCTTGCATCTTTCAGACATTGGCTCCCTATTGCCACCACCATGCTAGCCCTGTTATTAAAACATTAATAATATTTAATTCATTTTACAAGCTGTTCAGATGTTGCTCAAAGACTCCGCTGTCAAACATCCTTTCCTGTTTACACCTCTCTACAATCTCCTCTTAACCAACTCATCTGCCACTTTCTAATTAGCTTTAATAATCTTCCAGTTCTTCTCCAGGGAGCTGATTCTTAGCTGGATGAGTTGTCACATTCTCACACTAGTGAAGATTGGGTAGTTTCTATCTAGCTTCCTTGCCCTTAAAGATGGACACAGTATTTGTATCCCAGAAACAGCAAACTCTTTTACTGAAGCAGCAAATAGTAGAATTTCCAAAGATTTTTCTTCTTGAGATCAGGTTAGGGAAAAGAGGAGATAGCAGTTCTTGGTTATATAAAAGATGGTTTTTGATCCTGAGACATATATATTTAGCAGATGCCTGAAGAAGAATAAAATAAATCATAATGAAAATGTACAGAAAACTTCTGCTTGTGTTAGAACAAAGAGCTTTCTGTTGAAACAGTGCCAAATACAACAATATGAAAATAAAGTAACAGGGTCTCTTACTGGCTACTACCGGTTGGAAGCTGTAGGATTAAAGTTGCTAAAATATTTGGCAGTATTCATAAAGTTGCATGATTTTAGAACAAGAAGCATGTTATCTACACACTCTTCAAAAAGCAGTGTGAGTGAAGGAAAATGGTACAGAAAGCAACGGAGATAATGCAAATATTGCCCACATCTGACATAAATTAACTGCATAGTGCCAGCTTTATTTGTCTTGGTATATAGTACAGTTTCACTGATAGATTATCCATGTGTTTTGAAAGTTTGAACATGTCAGACAATTGCAAACAAGAAATTAGAAATCTGCTGATGCTTTTACTGTGCCTGTAGAAAAACAACCTATGTTTGTGCTCCTGCGGTGCTGTGCAGTAAGAGAGGACAGATCTCTCTGTCCTTAAAACTCATATTCAAGCCACTGGATAAGCAACTCACTTTCACATCTGTTTATGCTAAATCTCATTAGAAATTGTGTGGAATCAAATTGACTTTTTATTTATATATTGATCCAAGTTAATTTCCATTACAGTAGCTTGATTTCAGTGCTTTTAAATCAGATATGTTTTTTCACTCAGAACGCTGGCACTGCATCAGAGTGCAGGATCTTTTATGGACCTTCACTGTGTCATTGGGTCAAGTGTCCCTTTGTGACATTTGGCCAAGACAAAGCTGCTTTGATAACACAACTCGGCAGACTTCTAAAAATAACATTTTTCCAGTATAATTTTGGTAACTGCTTGTATTTCCTGGCATAGTAGGTAATAAATTTGTTAAAAAAAGAAATGGCATCAGACATTTGGTACTCAGAAACCTATTTCTTAATTGATATTTTATCCTCATTTTTATCTGCAACAAGTCTAGGTACAGGAATATCTTCTTCATGCAGGTTTGTTTAAGTAGTATAACAAGTATGCTATTAATTAATAAATTAATTTAGGATGAGAGATAAATAAAAACTTGCATAGCTGAAAAATTTCAGGGAAACTTGGCAGAAACATGATTAACATGCAGAACTAGAATTAAAGACAGAACTTATGACTTCTTCCAAATGGTCTTCCCTTTCAATGAAAAAAATGTATTTTAGCGAAGGAAGTTTCCCTAGAGTTTGTGTCCATTTATCAAAACAGCTAAGTACAAGTGGGGATTGTATTACAGATATCTAAAAGCAGAGTATTTTAATGTTATACCTCTGCCATTGGTTTGAAATATGTTCTTCTGGATTTGTTTTTCACAGCTTTACACTTCATCAGACTGAATAAGAAAACTATTGCAAATTAATCATCTTTTACTGTCAAAGAAAAGGGCTGAATTCATTGATTATAAAATGAAATTGCCAGAGAAAGTACAAATGTGTAGTAGAAGGGTTTCAATTTTTTCTAGGGGTGTATTTAAATTCCCCCTTGATCGCACAGGGAATAATTTTCAGATAAGTGCTTTAAAGTCAGATATAACTCTAGAATGTACTGAAGCTGTTATTCAAATGCTTTGTCTACATAATAGCTTAGCTATTCTCTGCAATATATGGATCAATTTTGATATAACTACTAGCACTTCTAAATGCTGTTTTATTTTTCAGGGGGTGTCCACGTCAGCAGCCTCAGTATTCCAAGGTCAGTTCATATTCTGGAAGAAGTTATTAACCATGGCAGAGATAAAAATAGGATTCACTCTTTGATTTTTAGATGAGATTTTGTTAGGAATAACCTTTTCGGTCGTATCTGCAGTTGTTATCTCACAGTATCACCTTTTCTTGATGAACATGAACAAACTGCTCCTGTCCTGCAAGACAAACAATAATGTTTAGATATTAATGCAAGATAATACTAAATAACTAAAATCTCACTTACCAACAACCATTTTTAATCTCTGTAATGTGTGAAGCACTAACTGCTGTTGCTAAGGGTGAGACGTATGGCATGTACTAATGCCATGCTTATCAATCTTTGCCCTTTGGCTTGTTATAGAAATGTTGATGCTTTGAGTACCAAAAGCATCTTCCTTCTGACCTGCTCTGAATTTGCTCAGACCAGACTTGTCCTTTACCCAAGCAAAGCTGAACAAATCTTGCAGAGCAATTATTAGCAGCACAAAGTCATAATCTAAGCCAGTACACTGACTGCCAGTCTGGAATACATTGAACATCACTGGCCAGCACTATGAAATGTCTGACAGTTTTGTTTCTGGAGCTGCTATTAGGATAATGTGGCACATATATCACCATCTGATGTCTGTGAGATATCTTTATGATGTGGAAGAACATAAAATATTTTTAAAAATAAATACCTTACCAAAATCAGCTATAATAAATATGATTGAGTTCTTTAACTTCAAAACAAAGCTGAATAATAACAGATAAAGACTTTCAGAATTCAGATGACTAGATTAAAATATTAAAAGTTTATATTATAGAAGATGGGTTTCAGAATAGTCTAGGAAATATTCTGTGAATGAATAAAGACTGAAACAGGACTGAAATTGAGCAGCAAATAACAGAAACAGATTAATAATTTTTGAATCTTTTTAGTTATTAGTGGACTGAAATTCCCAAATGATAAAGAGAGATGGCTTCTAGAGTATACAACTTCTGATTGTCCATTACAGAAAGTGACAATGACAATGATCTTAGAGTCAAAGGATAGGGTATATTTAAAGCAAATTTTGTGTAAAACTCTTGAACTCAGTTTGCTTTCTCCTTTTGAACATTTACAGTAGACTCATGCTTCTAATGGACAGGTTAAGCTCTGGTGACTCAGTGGCTGTAGCCTTTTGACAGCTTATAGAGACCTTGGATAAGACACTGTATGTACTAAAATCAATCACACCCATCTGTGTTCCCAGCTTTAGTCAATAAGGTCATCTGAGTTACTAATTCTGGCTGCCTCGATGCTGTGAGCACATCACCATGCATCTGCTGAGGCTTTCACCCCACGGGCCGGTAGCCAAGGCCTCCAAGGGAGTGAAACAGAGCCAAACCTTTAACCAGACTAGCAACGGGACCTACTTTGTTTCTTGAAACAATCAGGAAGCTTACAAAACAACTTATTCCAAGAAATCCACTAATACTAACTCTGCTCAAATAAACACAGGAGTTTAAACAGTAAGGTTTTTACAGTGATACTTTGGTAAAATGTGTAAATGAGAATGACATCTCTTCCTGTATGTGCTTCACCCTGTGTGTGATAGGAAATATTTGGGGTTTTCAGTCTCATATATTTTCACAAATCTGGAATATGAGGATGCAACATGAATTAGAGACTGTCCCATTGAAATTGTAAAACATTTTCACTGAAATGTGAAAACCAGTATATATAAAGTGGGATTATGCTTTCAGCAACAGAAAGAAAACCTTTCCGAAGAGGCAGTTCACTTGCAGATGATTATTTTAATTATACTACTCTCAGTTAAACATGGGGCAATCTTGCTACCCATTCTCTGTAGCTGTTCCTAAGCTTCAGCAACTGCCCTGTTTTTCAATATCGATATTGAAGAATTCTGCTTTTAACAAATTTACAGTGACTTGGTAATACGAACAGTACTGCCAGTGAGTGAGCTGAGCACATCAGTGAAGCAACAGCTTTCTCTTGGATCAACTTTTTTTCCCTGTAAGTATGTTAGGAACAGATCTGTGTGGAACTTTTTGATGTCAAATATTTTGGATTCAGTTGTTTTGCTGTTGGGCTTGTTCGAGACATCATGTTTGCTTTTGGGTTGCTTTCTGTGTTGAAAGAAAGCCCAACAGTAGCTACAATTGTATAGATATATATTGCTGTTATATAATGTCTTCTTTCTAGACAGACACATGCTTGCTCTCCCTTTTCTGAAACAGGATGAAAGCTGTGTCACTACAACCCCAAAGGTAAATCCCATGTATTCTGTTTCATTCTGCTGTAACTTAACAGAGATCTGCTGCTGTTCTGTCCCTGCATTCTTAGTCTCTGATATTCTTGGGTTTTAGACAAACAGCATATCCAAGGCTGTAGTATAGTACAAGGTATGACAAACTCCCCCTAAGAGCTCCAAGTTTTTCCTTCCTTACTCTCACAGAGAAGGTAGAACTCACTAAACTTTGCTATGCAGGCTATTTCTGATAAATATATTTTCTATTTAAACTGCATTTTTAATAACAATATCAGTTTACATCCTTGACATTCATGACATAAAATGAGCAGTAGACGAGTGGCATTATCAAAATTTAATTTTTCATTACAAATGACTGGATTTATCTCTATTTTATGGTCACTTTAATGTAAATTCTGTCAGGAAAAAAATAAAAGTATTTCCATAATATTTTGATGATTTAGGATCATATGTGACTCGGTGAAGGCCACATGTTCCTGAGTGAATCAGGAGGGTTGCAGGTATGATTTTTTGCAGGAAAACACACAAGCAAAATCCAGTGTTTGCTCAGAATATTTATCCTTTCTTGATCTGTGCTGATGGGTTATTCTAACTGTGTACAAGCATTGGTTTTTTTCACTGCCAATTTTATGTTGTCTTAATTGATTTCCTTTTGACTTCTCTGCTTGGTTAACTGTCACTCACTGCTGAAAAGAGGAGTTTTAAAAGATTCTTTTAATCTTTAAAATAGTTGCAATACTAAATAAGTTACCATATCTACAGATTAAAAAAAGAAAAAAACCCAAACAAAACCACTAAAATTCTTCAAGAGGGACTAACTGTCCTCCTCTAACTCACAAGAACTTTGGTGCATTGATAGACTTGCCATTAGCAAATAAAAGTTTTGGGGAGCTTTTAGTGCACCCTGTAACATCAAGAGCTGTTAAATTAATATCATCTGCTACCACGTCTGACCAAGCAATTTAACAAAATAAAGTACATTTTTAGAATAAATGATTTTTAGGTAAAATGCTTTGGTTCTTTGCTACTGGTATTAATGCTGCCTTAGAACCATGAAGAACCAGGATAGCCTCAGTAAACTGAAATTAAGTATAAAACCAGTTGCTATGAAAATATTTAGTCTCATTTTATCATATGTAGCTCTTTAGCACTTTCTTTCAGTGAGACAAAATTGTTGCAAAGTTTTAGAAATGTGTTTTGGTTTATGACTTGAAGAATATTTGCTGAGAAAATTCTTTTAAATATAAATCTTTGTCAGTAAGGAGAGTTTCAGAAACATCAGGGAAAGTAATGATAAATGCAGGCTCATCTGATAGAAATTTATGTTCCAACAAGTATAAAAACCTCATGCTTCAGTGTTGCTTCTTAAATTTCACTCTGCCTCTTTATTTTACTGATGTTTTTTACTGTACATAAATGTCAGACCTCATATATAGATATGATTATTACTGATAAAAAAAATACAGTGATTTTCATCATTGCACATTAACTTGGTCCCCAGTAAAAACACAGTGTTTCCTAAACTGTGTATAAATTCCAAACTGCATTTAGATACTGTTCTCTTGTACAGGTTACATTCAAGATGGAGAAAAAAGTTAGCATCGTCATGTAAGAGCACTGATGCTGTTGATATGTGCCACCTTTCAGTGCTGCAAATGGTACCAGGAGTAAATATCTGCTTGATGTAGTGCTGGCTCAGTGTGTCTCCCTTTGATCTTTGAACGGTGTTTGCTGGCAACCAGTTGTGCTGAATTTAGAAAGGAACTCCCAGGAAGTCTGTTAGGAACATGGATGTAGAATAATTTCTGACTTAAGATCTCCCTAAAGAAAGGAATAAACCCCACAAGAGTTTTATGTTGCAAAACCTAGCTAGGAAACCAATTTGAAATGGCAGTTTTCTAATATAGTTAACTCCAGAATGAAATATGTCCATATATATTCATGTGTATGAAGTTAAGCATTTTTTGTAACTCAAGGGATCCTGTTTGTTGTGTTTTGGGGTTTTTTACATACACTGAAAGTTGTGAGAAGATATGTTTATGAAATCTCTCTGGTGATAGGGCTAGAACTCTTAATATCTACCACAGCTGAATTAATAAATAATACTGCAGATATTATTGTATTATATCAAGTATTAAGCATCTGATTTTGGCATCTATATCGGGTGGCTGAAACAGCAAGACAGAACCACAACACCAATAAAACATATTAAATTGATTAATTTTAAAAAAAAGTAAAATAGCAAATGAACTTCCTAACAGAAGTTAATTCTTTGTTCAAAATTCTTGCTTGAAAATCAGTTCTTGCACAAGTTTCTTTTAAAATTTATTTGGACTGCAGAAATAAAAATATTTGCCTCCAGAAATGTAGGTGTCACAACAGAGATCACGAGAACAGGAATCATCTGAGTGCTGCCTGCTTTTGGTTCAAATGCTCTTACTTGGAGAAATGGCTGCACTCCTTAAGCAGTGCCAAGGGAATTATCCTCTGTAAAGGAATGTCTGAACAATTTAACCAAGGGGAAGTACCAGTGTGCAGGCAAGTCAAATATCTTAGCCTCACCTTTTCCTAGCTCTGAATTTCTTGCTGTGCAGTCCTGGCCTGCTGATATCCCCAGCTGGGACCCAGGTTTCCTCAACTCCCCTATTCCATTTACATTCCTACACCACCCTTCATGTGAGGATAGGCTGGCAGGGCTGCCTCTGTTTGCTGCAGTGAATAAAGGTCCAGCGCTGCTTTATTCTGAGACTGTCATAATTGTAATGATTAGTTCTGTTCTACTTATCTTTCCAAAGCCCAAGCAGATTCCTGGCAGCTAGTGGCTAATTTCAGGGCTCTAGGGGACACACAACTTTGTCTTGGAGCAGGAGGACACCTGTGGGCAGCTGTACTAATTACAGAAGTGTAGGAGCAGCCTTACCCTTAACAAGGCACAGCTGTGTCTTGTAAGGACCGGTGCTATAAAAGAGGGGGCTGGCTGGTCCAGGGTCAGTTGGAGCCTGCTTGCCATGCCGGGAGGATGAAGGGTCTGGTGGCTGTGCCAGAGAAGGTGAGCTGTTGTGTAGGGGACGCACAGGGTTAGGCTGTGTGTGAGGGACAGACAGGAGTTAGAAGGCTGTTGCACGGGGAAGAAGGAGTCAGAAGGCTGTGTGGTGCTGTCTGGGTAAAGTTTACTCCTCTGTACTGTGCTGTGTCCATCTTGACTACAACAGACACCTGGGTCTGGTTCTGCCTTTGTCTTTAAATGCACCAGTTCTATTACATAATGCACCATTTCTGGGCAGAACCTTCCTGCTGTCGCATTGTCTCAAGGTGTGTTATCAGGACCTTTAAGGGTGCTTTACATGTTTTTCACTATATCAAATATAAATTAACAGAGTGCCTCAGTTTTCAAGATTTCATTTATTATTGGATCAGAATGAATAGCATTGAGCTGGGTAAATGCAGAAGACACAAAAGTAAGAAGAACTTCCCCCAGTATCACAATATATGTAAAATTTTAGTAGTGCTTGCCAAGAAATAGTAATTCAATAGCTTGCTTTCCATAATTCACAAAGATATAGTTTATAGGGAAAAGTGATGGGGGTAGTAAAAGAATATGTGTAGATTTATTTTAGTAAATATTGATTTACCTAAAGATAGAATTACAATGTAACCTGATTTATAAGTGGAAATAAACTAAAAATAGTAAATATAAAAGAGAAGTATATTAATATACTTGTCCTTTGCTATCTCAGAACAACAGCTCTATTTATTCTGTGACCTGCCTTTCCCCTATCTGCTTTGGAGCTCCTTTTCTATTTCCTTTGAAGCTTTTGAAAGTATTCCCATTGGAGTAAATTAAATATTACTATTTAAGGATCCTCTAAACCAAATAAGCATTTACTGATCTAGATTTTTAAATAATAGAGGAGTCACCTCTTTGAAATGCGTGCATGTAAAATGCCATGGGATTATTGATATGGAGAGCTCTGTAGAATTCTCTTGTTTTCCTTCAGGGGAAAAAATGATAAAATTATAGGTCTTATACAAGTATGTCCGTTTCACTGAATTCCACAAGCAGTTTGGAGAAAGTGCAGATGTTGTTTTGGTGCTTACATATGCTACTGACACAACTACTCTCTAGGGGTTTTTACCTCCTCTCTGAGGGATTAAATTCTTCTTTTATGGATGCACTGGGACATGGGCCTGCACTGCCTTTGTTCCACTTTGTTGTTGGGCCAGGATGGAAAATGCAGTGGTCTGGATCTAACACTGCATTTTCCTGATAGAATGTGTTGGCTCAAATCTGCTGGCCATTAACTGGTGGAAAAGATGCATCATCCTTGCCTGTTTGTATAGGAATAGCAATTTAGAACAGCCTCTTTATCCTCTATTTGGTCTGTAAATGAACGTTTCCGATCCACATTTGCTAGTTTTATAGAGCAAACTGCACTGTCCAGTACGATATGATGTAGATAAGAGTCCTTGCTCTTAATGCTGATATTATATAAAAATTTAGACTGTATATATATATATATGTATGTGTGTATATATATATGTAATAGTATGGGAACTGTGCATTTTGTATATATTTTTGTCCATCCTAGCACTTTTTAAATTCAAGATCCCACAGAAATCAACAGACATACCTAGTATAGGGGTGCAGAGTGTGATAGAGTGATCCCTGAGTCTCTGTTCATATAAAACACAAAATCTGGAAACCACTGTATTACAAATGAGATGTTTGTGCAAGTGTAGTTGAATTGACCTAGTGAGATATCCTAGCTAATTAATACTGTAGTAATTCATTTCTATGACTAGTTTGCTTCCAGTTCAGTGAAGTTGTATGGACAGGCCTGCTAGCTTCTCATTGAAAGCAGGAAATCTAGACTGATCTTGCGTCCTAGATAAGGCATTTGAAAACTTTATCACTGCTAATTATCTACTGACCCTTTGTTCTAAGAGAAAAAGAAATTATTTCCCTTGTGGACATATGATTAAGTAAGATATAAAAAATACCGTTTTTCTTGTGGGGTCATGTAACTGATCAGGTACAGGCCAATAAACTGAAAATGGATTTCAAATTTATTAGCAAAAAATATTATCATTGTACTGGTTAATCTGAAAAGACTGTGTTCTGAAATGTAGCTTGCCTTTGAAATTACAGACACGTCTGATTTGAACTTTGATTAACTGCAACAGTATGGCTGGAAGGCAGGGAAACACAAATCTGCTGTGTAATCTGCTGGATAAACAGGATACTAAAAGAGCCTTTAAATTTCAATTGGCTACAAAGATCTCCAAAAGTACTGACTTTCTGACTTCACATCAGCTCCTGTTAAATCAGGGGTCAATGAAAAGCTGACTTCATCACAAATTAACTTTTTTGTTGTGGTTTTTTTTTTTTTTCCTTCTTCTCAAAAAGAAAGTAATCTTGAGTGAGTTTTAGTGTTTTGGTTTGGTTGCTGTTTTGTTGGATTTTTTCCATTCCCCTTAAAGGCAAAAGAAATATAGGTTGTAATCTCTCACATGCCCAGAATGTGTGACTTCTTGAAAGGAATGCTAGAGAAACTGTTAAAATTAAAGCTTGACTACACATGTTTTTATTGGTTTTCCCTAATTTTTTTTTTTGTATCATTACTATATGGTTAAAAATATGTTAACTGTGGCTTTCTTCACTCTGAACACGATACCATTGATGTATTTGACTTAATTATTTATGCCCACAGAATGCCTTTTAGTGAACAAAACTTCATACAATATTTTGAAAGCTTTACTTCTATATGTTTATAGAAGGAGCTATCACTTGGTATATTATCAAAGTCTGATTTATCTGAATGATGATTCAAGAAGTTCTTTTATTGTGTAAAATTTCCTGAATTACCTGGTAATTTTGAGTTCATTCCAGTAAAAATGTGGTTTTTATTTTCTTAACTTTCAGGTGTCAGGATATAAAAGGGATATAAATTTAGAAATAACTGTTGACTTATAATAGAGAACAGCAGGCATTAATTAGGTTCTGCTGAAGATAATTGGGGCATAAATGGCTCTGAAGTATGAGGTACCATGAGGAGTGTTTACAAGTCTTGCTCTGAGCAGATAATCAAAATTGTGAACAGAGCATGCCTTCGCTTCCATTTGCTTATGATTCCCTAAACTATTGACTGCATGTAAGATGTTACATTCAAAATCTAGTTTAGAGGCAAAGGGAAACGTGCATTATGTATAATGTAATATATACAAAAAGATAGGTGTGAGCAAAATTGGTGGCAAACACTCAATTACAAAAATGGTTACAGCTGCACCAAATCAAGCTCAGACAAGGCACACCTGAGAAGCATCTGTTAGGAGGGCTTGCAACTCTCCACACTGAGCTTAAAGAAAATTCCAGGGCTTGCACCTGGGGCTTCACTGGAGATATTGAGCAGGAAGACTAAGTGGATCAGATAAACAAAACAGTGTTGTAATGCCTATGAACAGGACTAGGATTTAAGCTGTGATTTGATATTGCATTCACAAGTTTAATAGAAACTTACTAAGTTTAGGTGTTTTGGCATAGTTTTATTCATGCAAATCGATGGTGGGATTTTGGGGTTTTTTTGTTTGGGTTTTTTGGATTTGGTTTTTTGTTGTTGTTGTTAGTTGGTTTTGTTTGGTTGGGGTTTTTTCTGTTTTTGTTTTTTTTTTTTTTTTCCTTCTTGTTTTTTCTTAATTTTTCGTTTGCTTCACCTATGATTTTAGTGTCTCCAGGGGTGTATAAGTGAGATTTTGCTGTCAGTGGTTGCTTCTCCCTCTTTTGGCCAAGAGAACATGTAATTTCAGCAGAGGAGATATACAGCCATGTCCACTGGTGTGTGATGTGATCTGCCAAATACGTCTCTGTTGCAGCCTGCCTTTCTCCCCCAGCAGCTTTTAGCACATGGTCACTGAGGGGAATCTTGGGCAGAGCTCAGCACCACCATCCTGCAGGGGTGCTTTGTGGTGTAGTTCATGCCCTGTTACAGGTGCAAGGGTTTGTATCAGACACAGAAATGCCTCCCTCCTAGGTGTGAAAAGGTGCCTTTTCACTCTGTCCTCATTCCTTAACTCGACTCTAGGCTGAGCACTCAGACTTGGATGTAGCATTGAGGGCACACTGATCCGTTCTGCAAAGCTGCTTTCTGTGTTCTGCTTCCTTTCTTTGTCATTCTGCTTCTCATCCTCCTGTTTTCCCCCATTACCCTTTCCTTTGGCAGCCTTCTCTACCTCTTTTTCAACCTGAACCAGTGAAAATAAGTCAGTAAGGCAGAGACCTCTAATGTGCATTTAAGCTCTTCACTTTGATTCTGAGCACTAGAATACCAGGTTTTTGGTTGGATATTTTGGAACCCAAGTGTTTGGGAATATTTTTCTGAATGGGATTATAACACTTGGTCTTTTATTTTTTTAGTGTTAATAAAACCTGCAGAAGTAATTGTAATGCGTGTAAAAATAGAAGATGAATCTTAGTTTCTTAAACTAAGCATCCCTTAGCCCAGTCATCTTTCTCAGGCCAGTTCTACCAATGATTTCCCAGTGAAAAATGTAAAGCTATGGATAGGTACATTCTTTCTCTTCAGCTATGTTCCTGCTTTCTAGAGACAGTAAATAACTGACTCTTTCTATTTTTATGCTAGGTCTGGATGGGTTATGTTTCAATATTTGTTTGGAAAACTCTTTGAAGCCATCTAGGCTTTCAGCATTCACAGTCTTCTGGTTTTGTCTGTTCACCTGAGTGGGAGGGACCAAATCTACAACCTTTTCCACAGCCATTGGTGATTTTAGTCCTTTGAGCTGTGTTGCGCTGTTCTGCTAGTCATTTTTTTTCTCAGGCTAAAATGTCCTAATTTATTTCATTTTTCCTTGCATATGGCATGGATTTCCTGCCACGGATCCTCCATGCCTTTGCTCCTTAGAGCTTCATTTTCACTGTTTTCCATGTGAGAATCAGAGCTGCCACAGCAGGCAGAATCCAAATGCTCAATGGGTTTGCGTGATGACATTATTGCATCTCATCTCCTGGCTCTGCTTCTCTGTAAAAAGTGTCAGTGAATAGTGTTTGGTTTACTTTCTGAACATGACTGAGATCATTCTTTTTTTCCCTAGTAGAACTATATATTTCAACTCCTGAGTCTCATTTTTGAATGTTAATGATGTTCAGGTATAAGGTGCAGCTATCTTTTTCCTGCATGCATCACCTTAAAATATTCAATTACAGTCAATTTTGATTTCTGTTTTTATCACCAAATCATTTGTTATTGCGAAGACTCTGGTGATTTCTACAAACCTTTACAAGTCCAGTATGTTCCAAATGAAGAAACTGAGCCAAGAACAAAGCATAGGGATATGAGAAAATAACATTATTTCCTCCAGCCTTGAACTTTCCATGTGTAAAGGAGGTAGTCATAATTTGTCTTTCAGTGATCTGCTCTGTATCTCAATGAACTTCCTGCAGTCCTGTTAAAGCAGTGGTAACTATAACTTGCCAAATAAAATACTTGCATGAGTTTGCATGGTGCACTTCTGAGCAGAGTATCTTCCATCTGTCACCTGAATGCCTAAATCCAGGAACAATGTGTATGTTAAGACATTGTAAATTGGCCTGTGATCACAAATCAGATTCTCAAATGTTGTAGTTTGCCCTAAGAGCCAATTGCTGGCTGAATAAAAGTTGTGAGACAGACTGAGATGTGAAGTTCTTCCCACTTGGCCATTAATGTAATAGTTTTTCTTTTCATTTTATGCAGAATTGATGTAAAATATCTATGTAAACAGAGAGATAAGTATGGCTCTATCAGATTTATAAAAAGCCTGGAAATTTATAATAGGACATACCAGCATGGGTAACTGTATAAACCACTTGACATCTGTCCGTATTTATAAACACTTTCTGTTTGCCACAGTTTATTTACTCTTGGCACATACAAATGAAATGTGACAGATACCCTGTGGCTTCTATTGATGAGAGGATTAATAAAACTTGTACTTTCATTATGACATCGTAAGCCATCAAGCATGAAGACTTCAACAGCCATTATTGAACATTGACACATATTGCATCAGTAATCAGAAATGACAGGAGACAAGCTGGCAGAAACAGGACTTTGAGCTCTCTCTCAGGAATAGTATTTAATATGGCCTTAATGTATAGCCATGCAGTTTCAAACTCATTTTTAGCTGTATTTGTTCTTCTTTAAAGGCATGCTTATAAAAGAATCTCTGTATAGCCATTTTACTGAGATGAGAGTAGTGCATAACACCAACATGTTCTTCCATGGTAATGCAAACCATTCATGGCATTGCATGCTGGAGGGTCTTCTATGGGTTTATTCTGATATGGAGGCTTCATTTAAATACCCTTGGCAGGCCTGTATCTTCTGCTGCATATTAAAAAGGAAAAATGTGTGAACTTTGGGCAAGGTCCTTTAGAGTCCTGCTATCACTGTGGGAAAGAGCTCCCTGATTCCAGATGTGGAGGAGACTGATGTCAAGCTGATGTGTCTCATATGGAGTCTAAGGAATAATTCAAATAGCCTCTCTTGGTCATGTGGTGGTAAGGAGTGAACCAAAGCCTCAGGAGTGTTTTGGCATTTAGTCCAGGCATTGAATTTTCCTTCTTTTTCTGTAGGCCAAAGGTTTGGGCAGTATATAGAGGGCTAAAATCCAGCTTTTTCCGGAGTACTCGTCATGGTAGTGGCAGATATTACATCTCTTTGTAAGGAGGATATTGAGCAATTTTGAACTGTGGAAACAGGGATAGAGTTCTAGGAACGTCTTTTTGTGGTCTACATTGTATTTCTCATCTACTGCTATGTTGATAGTTAGTCTTGTCCAAACCAGTTCACTTTTCTGAGCAGCAGATCCATTCTGTTTTGAACAAACCTCTAAATTAACTGTTTTGAAGCAAATAAGCAAACCAATTGAAAAGCTAAATAAAGTTTCAAGGGTCAGCTTTATTAGGGAAAAAAAGGAAAAGGCAGTCCTGTAACTGTTTAATTCTGTAGAACTTTTGCTGCTTTTGTCTATGATTGCTCCTAAAAGTTTTAGATAAATGCAGTTTGTTAGAAGAATCTTTGTGAAATGAATATAATACCAAGGCTTCCTAGTGGCTGTGCAGGGTATTATTTCTTACAACCTTTAACAACCATGGAAAAGGTGAAAAAGCACTTTTAATTAATTTTATTCTTTACACAAATTGATGTAGTTGTTCTGAGGTGCTTGCTTTTCATCTTGCAGCTGCTCTTCAGTTTAAATCTTGAGCAGTTTCTATGTCAACAAGTTTTTTTCTTCTTGAACTCTTTTTTTTTTTTTTTGTGCTATGTTTTCTTGCTGTAGAGAAATAGGCACTGGGATAAAAGAGCTTCAGCCTGTCTTTGGTTTTGGCACTTTGGTTTCTGTGGGGTTTTTTCCCTTTTTGATAGGCCTTTTTTTCCCTTGGAATATTGACGTCTACACCTGAGAACAATATCCATTCAGTTTGTACTGTTTTGTTGGCTTTCCATAGGAGTGGGCAATAAAGCAGTCAGAGCAATCTCTTTGCTAGATACAGCTTAGAGGAGCAAGTGTTGGAAAAGCATTGCCTACAAATGCCAGCTGCAATTTAACCTGGACTGAGAGGAGGAAAAAATATGTGAATGAGAGCCAGTTAACAGCCTTTTCCTGCCCTATGGAGCTGCAAACAGATGGCAAAAGTTGGATATAGGCATACACCTTCAAGTGATGGTCAAATCAGTGACCATGATGTGTTCTGCTGGAAGATTGAGGCTGTTCAGAGTGTTTGCTGAGGGACAGCTGCCAAATTATAGCTGTGTGAAATAGTCTGAGCCCTGAGCCTAACAGTGCTGTATTTATCCATTTTAGAGGTTTTTCTTTCTGAACTAAGCTCTCTCTCCTAAATATAGCCACTCTCTTTACAGGTGTTTAGTCCCTAATTGTACAAGTTTTCTGAAGCAAATCCACAAGACTATCTTAAGAGTAAATGTCTTTGTGCTGTATAGAGGGAGCTGAGATTCACCTCCTCAGCAGGGGAGGAGGAAAAATAGTATGAGGAAGCTGTTTCTATCCCAAACACACATGCAAAATTCCCCAATAAGCCCAAATGAGAAAAAACTCTACTACATTATTGCTCAAGTTACATTGTATCCAATTCTGTCACGCTACCAGATGCTGAAATTTGTTGACTACCTACTTGCTAGGTAATAAATGATTTCCATCTATGTTCAACCAACTTTTATAGGTGCTACACATCCTTGCAGTGTGATAGTAGCAGGGCACAATATTACCTAATTTCCTCCCAAAGATGATTAAGGAATCCTTCATAATCTGCAAGTTCCTCTGTATGGGGTGAAGGATATTTCTGTGAGGCTTTATCTAATCTATCCCTTTGTTAATGTTGAATGTTTGACCCTCAGGAGCTTTATGCAAGCAATGTCTCTTGTGTCTCTCTCTTGGAATCATCTGCTCAGTGAAATACAGATGTATATGCAGTCTAATCCTATAAATCTGAGGGCTTTTATGAAATATACCAAGCATTATAATGAATTGAAAATATGGCACCGTTTATTGGTAATGTACAGTAAGTTTTAGGAACCTCTCTGTTCCTCAACCCCTTCTTCCCCACCACACCATGGCCTTTGATTTTGAAAGACACGACTCTGTTTCTGGGAAGAGAAATGAAGGCCAGAAGGCAGGGGCTGAGAGACAAAGGGGTGGAGGAAGCTCTTTCTCTGCCTTCTGAGTAACCAGTGCAGCTGACACGGCTCTTGCCTGCTGTTACACAAATGCCTGCAGTATGGAAAACAAGAATTAAGTCTGTGTATGGTTGCAAATCTGGATCCCAGCTCAAGTTCTAATCCTTGTTTAAATTCATGAATATCATTGATGTGCTAGTAAAAAAAAAAGTTACTATTTTGTATTAAACTCTGGAGGTTAGATAACTCCATGGGTGTATCATCTGTCTTGAAATTGAACTGAGCAACTGGGCTTAAGGAATCAAACAACACACAGGTGGGATGATTCTTATTCTCTAATGAAACAAACTACACTGGAGCTGCTTGTGATACCTTAAGTTCAAGTATAAGTAACTCACTTCTATTGTTCTTTCCTGTTTCTCTTTTCTACATATTTAGTGGTTTACATGTTTATTTTATGGATAAATGTTTTGACAACTTACTCCAATGGTATCATGTGTTACCTCAATTTAAAATTGGTTCTCAGTTTGTCAGTAGTGTAGTGTTGTCCAATAACGTGTCCATGCACACAACTATAAATGTAGCTGTACTGAATTTTCCTTTTAATCACATCAACGTGGCTTTTTTTTGTCATCAATGACTGATCAAAGTGAAGTATCTTTATCGCTGGGTCATGTTATCTTTCAGTATCTAGTAAGTGTGTAAGGAGCTTTTTTGTTCCAGTAATGCACCACAAAGAGTGAAGCTCCTTGCTTCCCTGCAGTTTAAAGTTATCAGAATTGTTCCTTGAAGTTCAGTGGAATTTATATGCAGACCTCTAACAAATGGCATATCTGGAAGATCACCTTTTCTGTGTATTATGTTCATAAATCTCTATCTGTTTGCTTGTTTTCATGATTGTTTATTTAATATCTTCTGCAGGGTTTTGTCAGACAAGCACTGAACTTGAAAAATTACAGGAGTCCTCCTCACAGGGATCAGATAGGTTATTCCAGCATTCAAAACTGAATTAAGACCAAAATTCATATGAAAGGATAATACAGGGTGCTAACAGATGCACTTGTCTTTATCTCCTTCTTCTTCATTATGGCTGAATCAATTGAAAATGGGCAGATTTGTTTGCTCTTGCCATGGCTAATCTCTTGAAGAGTGGAATAAATGCTCAGCTGATGTCAGTGCCATTCTTGTTAAGGTTCACTGAAATCTTCTGGATTCTTGTCAGTGCTTTTGCCTTGCCTTCCTGAGTGGGGGCTGCAAAAATCCAGCAATAGATCAAGTGATATTATGATTTGCATATTTTTGTTATCTTTTGTCCTGTTGCTTGGGCAAAACTGGTTCTATTGCCAAGCTTCACTTACAAATGTTTAGAAGAAGGAAAACATCAGATGAAAACACATCACCTGCATTTGTGGGAGCTTACCCTGCACTCTGACACAAGGGAGAGAGAAAAAGAATGATTTATTTGTTGGTGTGTGTTGTTACTGTAGAGAATAAATTGCACTGAAATATTTTAACAAGGGATAAGCAAAGGTGTTTCATCATATAAGAGAATTGGGTTTTAAACGTCCTGCTCATCCTATCTGCATCTCAGATTAAAAATTCCAGAAACAGATCAGGCTGAGATATTTTTATTTGTTTATTTATGGAACTTTTTTCTGAAACATTAATAGCTTGAAATGGACCCAAGGGAAATACCATAAGACTTTAAAGTTGGTGTGTGTATTTATTGCCCACTCATGCCAGGTGTCTTTAAGCAGAGTAGACCTCTTTACCTTTGTGGGTAGGTTATTTACCAAACTGCTCAGTAAATCTCTTGTTTAAAGGACTAAATATCACTGACAATGACTTGGGCAAAGAGTGTGACTGATTATATTCAGACACTGTTTATTGAATGAGGTTTAGTAGGCAAATAAAAGCTTTACTTGGGTTCTATTTTTGTTGTTTATGAAGGACTAACATGTCCAATCACTTGATCTTTTAGCAATTGCAACTCATGAAACAGTAATTTAGCACAAGTGTGATGAAGTTTGTGTAGGAGTGTTGCATATGAAATAAACTATTATGAGTTACAGTCGTATGCTTGGCTTTTATACCTTGACTAGTCTTACCAAGTATTGAAAGAATATCTTTTCATCACAACAGACTAACCCAGGTAAGCTTATTGCTGAGCCAGAGTATGACAGGGCTTTCTAGGGAGGGCAAGAATGAAGTTGGGGGCTGGAATCCTAGTGCTGTTTTGTTGTGGAGGTAATTCCCAAAGGGATCAAAGAGGGTCTCAGCCAGCTCTTGGCAATGTTTGTGTTATTTCAATGGTATTATCAAATTATTTGGGTGGACATAGACTCTTCAGAGCAGCACTAGAACTTTCAAGCTTCTTTTGTAGACAGTCCTCATGACGCTGCTGAATTTTTTTGTTTCAAATTATACTTGTAAATAGATCAGCAAAAAATCATATGTAATAACACTAATATTTCTTTAAAATGCAGGTAGCTAAAGATTTAGTTTATGCCTTGGAGAAAAAATTAGGACCTGGCAATTGCCACAGTTAACCCTGCAACATTTCCCTTTAGCTTACCTGTTGAAATCAAATGTGCAGAGAAAAAGTTCAGTTGCACAGTCAACACATATATTCTACATTAGGGCTGCTAATTTCTGTTTATTTTGTGCCAAAAAGAACATTTTAATTACAGCCTGTGACATCTGTGGCTCACTTCTCTTTTTCAAAGACCTTCTGTATTCTGCTGCCCTCTTAGCCTTCGCTTCTTTGTTAAGGTTCAGATTTTTGAAATACAAATCTGAGTGAGATCAGTTGTCCCCTAATATAGTTCTGTTTTGAATATAAGTGAATGCTGATGATACAGGCTGTCAGTATTTCACAAACAGTTCCATTCTGATCTGTCAAGGAATGAGTGTTTTGACAAACACTCACTAAAGGATCCTGAGAATAACCTTTAGACTTGAATGACTTGAATTGATTTTATGTTTGCTGTTGTGCAATCCTTCCAGAATCACCTTATGCATTATTCTGAGTTCTCTTGTCTCTAAGTTCTTGTTTATTCTGACTGTTACAGTCTTTGGATTGGTGTTTTAGTAGTGCTCAAAGTTTTGGTCGAACATTTATATGTGTATAGGGGTAGCTGAGGTGATTAATGCCTGCCGAATACACATTGTGTTACCTAATCTCTAATCTGAGAGAAGCATCTCCTCAGCTAATGTCAAGTGAAATCACTGAATGGGGCCATTTCATTTCATCATAAGTCTGGATGGTCTCTTTTCTCTGCAGCTTTCCATTAAGTATGTGACAGAAGTACCATTGCCAGCACAGAATTAGCAATGCAGCAGCTCTTTGCCAGTCTTAATGAGCCTGAGACAAGTTCACAGTGGCCCCACTGAAGTCCCAAGAGTGCATGTACAATACTTAGGCAGTACAGATTGTTAAAGAGGAAGATTTTGCTTCAGTCCATTGCCAGTCCTTTTGTTGCAGGGGGACTGCACTGCAGGAAGGCCTTCTTGCTGACAGTGGAGGAAATTCAGTTTTCAGTCGTACTCTGTGGACGTTTCCTACAGTCCATGGGGTATTTAAAAACAACCTTTAATGAGGTGACATAAAATGACAGGTTGATTGCTTAGAATAGCTCTGTTCCTGACTGTCTGCTTGGAACTGCAGAATGTGGTGCTAATATAGAGACCCTGGGTTGCAGTGAGCATTAAAAATGGGATGATTCAGAGGCCCTCCTTTGCTGTGACAACAGAGCCAAGTGTAACATCTGTATCTGAGCTTCCGTGAGTCCATTCAGCATCTGAACTCACTGTCACTGAAAGCACACATAGAGAAATAGAATATCATCTACAGCTGTAGAATAAGAAAAAAAACCAAGTCCCAATGTGCAGATTGGATAATGCAGTATAGAGGGATCAAGAATACCTTACACAGTACTTTTAGGTCTGTGAATGCAAGGTAGACTGCACAAGTTTTGTTGCTATACAAAGAAAAGTTGCAAAAATAACTGAAATTTGATAGATGTCTAAATATCTTTGCAAGAAAAGAAAAGATGAACACTGGAGAACAGTACAGACATGAAAAAGATTGAGACTGGGAGGCAAAAAAGGTGCACTTGCTGAATGAAGAAAATAGTTCAAAATAGAAGAAGAGGGGTTGGTAAATCATTACATGAAGATACTGCTGAGCTGAGTAGTTATGATTTCTCAGTACACAGACAAGTAGTGATATTTATAATGATTTTAACTTTCATGTTAAGCATCAAAACAGATTCCAAAAGATTTCATAATATTTCATAAATGCACAACAGAAATCCAGCGTCTTAATTAGGAAAACAGTTGTTTTCCCATTTTCCTTAAGAACTCAAGTTCTTATCTCTTCCAGAAGACAATCCAAAAAAATTTGAGGGCTGAGGGGCAATACTGGTTTTGGGAGGGCTTCTGAGGTGATGAAACCACTGAAGTTGTGAACACCTGATGCAAGTAAAACGCCTTGAAGTACTTTTTCAGCCAATGGTGTGCTAAATACAGAATTATATCTTTGGAAGGTACAGGAAGGTTATTTGAAATGCCACTCCCACCCCCCACCCCCTCAAAAGCTTCTGGGAATACTTTTTTGGATTTGCACATATTTTTGTGTTCTCCACTCTGAGTGGAGAGGGTAAAGAATACGTGATCCTCTTTTTTCCTTCTTAATATAATCATTCAGTGAAAATATATGTTAGCTTGAACTATGTTTCAGACCTCCAAAAAAGTAATATAAACAATAGCACCTGTCTTTCGAAAGGTATAATTTCAGTGTGTGTAGGACTGAGGCTCATCCTTACATTGTGCCAGTGAGGTACAAAAGTGAAAACTATGACTGAATAAGAAAGTGGATGAGTAGAGGACTGAGAGGAAAACCTGATGTACAGTATGAGAAATGACCAGTTGAAAAAGATGGTTTAAAAAAAAAAATCTGTGCTGTTTAGTGTCTTTTACAAACACATATAGGAAACAGTGATACAGCAAAGAAATCAAGACATATGTTCATTTATATACTGAAATTGCAAAGAAAGGTGGAACAAGGCAGTTTTAGTTTTAAATTGTTTGTTTCAAACTCAAGTATAAATTTCTATAATCTGAACATTTTTTATGATGAAAGTTGTGAAAAACATTATAAAAATAACAGAACAGGACGCGAAGTAAGACAGTTCATGCAGGCAGTTGCAGTTTTCCAGTTAACAGACTTCCCTTCAGACTTGTCTGCCTTCTATGCACACTCTACGTGCTGCACAAATTTATTTTTGTCTCTTAATTTATTTTAGCTTTCCCATTATCTAGCCTGCCCTTGCAACAATTTTGAGAAATTACTAAACCCTGTGAAGCACAGACTAGACTCCTAGATCAGGTTATTTTATGTCTTTATTGGACAATCCCGTTAGAACCTCACCAGTCGCAAAGGAGGGAAATATAATGCCATCAGCGCCCTTGTACTGCTACAGGCTCCCAAAGTTACTGGCATTAGTAAACTCATCTTACTGCCAAAACCTTTTAAAACAGTCTATGAGCTAATTTCACTGACTTATAAAACTATTTGTCCTGAGCAATTCATTTTATGTTCTGCACTGCGGAACAAATACCACCTTAGGTTTAAGTTGATGGTGTTGCTGAGCTACCACCCTGAGCTAACTTTGTATTTTTACATCCCTGAAGGATTTCATTAAGGTAGTAGAGCAGTCTCCATCAAATATTCATAACCTAACTGAAGTCATATTTTCCTATTCATTGCAGTTTGACACAAACACATGTTCATAGCTGACAGTACTTGCACAGATCCACAAATTGAGTTTTTGCCAGCTGGAGCTCTGCTTCATAATATTTTACGTGTTGCTATTGTTGTCCAAATCTTTGAACAGTGCAAAGATTCTGCTTTGTTAAAATGAGCATCCTTCCAGACCAGGAGCATCTGATAATTCATATTAATTCATATTTTTGTATTTAACTACTTTGGGTTTTTTTTTCCTCCATGCCGAGAGCTTTGTGGAAATGTAATGTCATATTACATCACCTCTAACTCAGGCTGACTCATTACTCAGGTGGAAGCCTATGATCTTCTGAGAGGTCCAGAAATGTGCAAATGAAGTGGTTATAAGAAATAACGCTAAATAACCTTGCCTGGAACTGAAGTATAAGGCAGTACCTTCCTAGGATTTCACATGGCCGTAGAGTGTGTGTAATTCAGTTCTGAACCCAGCTGGTTTCAGACTGCACTTTCAGGAGATGCTCTTTGAAGTAGGTGTATCTGATTCTCATTTGAATTTTTATATAAAGGTGCCATAATGCAAATAAATTGAGCTGGCCTACTTAGATGTTTGAAGTTAGGCATGTATTCCTGCATCTTGCTGAATAAGATCCTGACTCTGCAGTTCATTGACTTCAAAGCCTTTCTTTTGAATCACTGAGTTTTTCAGCTTGTGTACTGTTTTCAGCTGGAGCTGTCAGATAACTACCTTTTTTAACTGACCACCAATTGTGAATAATAGGCTTTTGGTTTTTGTTTTCTCTCATGTGAGATATTGTCTGTAATGTTACTTCATTATCATTTTGGGTCTTTAATTTATGTCTGCTGCCCCAAATGCAGTAAGTGGGAAATATGTAATTTTCTGGCTCTTACAAGAGGTGGAATGGAACTTTCTACAAAGTTAGATCTTTGTGCTATTGCACCATTGCAGTGACCCATGAAAACAGTGAAAGGGATAGTTGAAAAATGGCCTGAAATGAAAAAAAAAATGTCATGTAGCATTGTTTCCTTAGGTGTAATTGTTATGCTGTGGGTGGTGTTAGTTATGTACAAGTGGGTGAAATAGGCAAGAAAATAAATATTTGAGAATTATGCAGCTATGGGAGGACACAGACTCTCTAAATATCTTGTGAGTAGTATGGGAGTGTTGAACAAATAATACTGAACCTCTTAAGCTTTACCTGTGTGAATCAATGTAAAATATCTGCTGCACCTTGCTGTATCCTACTGTAATGGCAGGCACTGGATATTGCCCTTGGATTCAAGATCTGGGTTGAGCAGATGTAACCAGCCATGGGAACTGCTGGCTGAGGGGCTTGCAAGGAGGACTGGCTCATGAGCAGTGATTCCTGAAGGACCACCAAATCTAGCTAAATAAACCTAACTTGATCTTTATGGAGGGAGGTCAGCCCTCAGGGGCCTCCAGTGGACAAAATATCCTTCATCACTCAACCCTGAAGAGCAGGTCTGGCTGGTAATGAATACCCACAGCAGTGGTGTGATGGCAGCTGAGGCTGCTGTCTAAACTGGGGCTCTTGAGGGGCCTGGGGCAGGGCTGAGTTCTGTGGGATGGTGAGAGGTTCTGGGTACATGCAGTTCTACCAACTCTGGCTAAGTTATGATGAGTAACTTAACATTTTTATTTCATAGCTCCTCAGTTTACCTTCACATACTCTATAGATTCTAATTTTTGGCTACTGGATGGTATTTCACTTGATTCCTGTTAATGTAAACCTTTAAGGTAGTTGTAGAATCTCCTGCTGTTTCCAGAAGACTTCCAAGGAAGCTGTAACAGGTCTTAAAAGCAGCACGCTGGCCTCACAGTTGCATACAGACATTTATCTTAGGCAGTTATGAAACCACTGCCAAGCAGCTTTCAGAGAAATAAGCCATGATGCTCTCTCTGATGCTGAGCTCCTCTCTGGGGGCTGATTTAACAGCAGAATAGTGCAAATGAGCTGCTAATCCCACTTATAGGAGAAAATCCCTCATGGAAGGAGTTGACAGGGCCGTGGCCAGGGGTGGCTGTAAGCCTTTGCCGGTGTATGCCACACATTCCAGTTTAACTTCCTCCTGAGCAAGTTTTTTCTTTCAAATCCTGGTTTCCACTGATGTCTTCCTTGTGCACTTTCAGCAGCATAAGTCACACAGGGTGTTTCATCACCACGTTTTCAGGCTAGATGTAAAATCTGTACAGATTTTCTTTACAAATATGTTAAAGAGATGCATGGGAATTGCTTGATTGCTTTCTTCAGGCATGTTTTACTCTGGAGGGTAATGCCAGAAACTAATCTTGTAATGAGTAAGCTAAATAAGATGATGGCTCTTGTCCTGTTCTAATTTCAAAGCAAGGTAGCTGCTACAACTATATCAGTTAGTTAATGTGAGTTCAGGGAAAAATCTATTCAACTGTAATAATATTGGCATGGATAACTTCTCGGAAAATGCACAGGAAGTTGCAGGATTGAACGTTTTCTGAGCTACAGAAAATTTAATTTCATTCTGTGAGAGGCAGGAGAGTGAGATGGATCCATTTGACATGATTTTAAAGCACTAGAAATTACTTCCAAATGTGTGACCAGCTGAACAAACAACTGTTGTATTTGGAAAACCGATTCAGATTCTGATTTCGATTACTGTGATGTGAACTCACAAAAAATTGCAGTGAGTGTGTTGGAATTGCTCTGGATTAAAAACTGAGTAGGAAAACAATTATCTGGCCTGCTGTGTATTTGTAGGATGTCATTTTTAAAGGTAAAGGTTATTTTGAAAACTTCTGGAGGAAAAAATCCCATTTGTTTGTCAGCTGGATGTTATAGGCATGAAAATACTTTGCTCCATGGCTAATAGTTCTATTATAAATAATAAGTAGATGTTAGCTTATAGATGGAGAATACTTCTGGAGGGAAAGGTGAATTCAACAAACTATCAACAAGCAAACAAAATGTAATTTAGTTCATAATTTCTAAGACTATAGAATCCTGTTGTACTTACGTGGCTAATAAATGCAGTCAGAAAGTCTTTCAAAAACTGACAGTACTGCAAATGCCACTGTCCTTATGTTACCAGATTCCTAAATTAGGATGAATACATTTTTCTGGTTTGAATACAAATGATATTCTCTAGATATAATCTGAGCTGTCATTACATTCTCAGGTTTATGTTGTGACTGAGCTGAATGCCAAATCATGCTAGCACAGAAGTTGAATAAGAAGGATGAGTGCAGACCATGTATTGTCTGAAGAGCTGCTCTGAAATTTTTCAGTGTTTTATATACCACAGCATGCATATCACAGAATTGCAATTTGATATTGCAATTCATATGCACTGATATTTCCTAATAGCCTTTAGGCTTCTCAAAATTAAGAGTAATGATTTCTTAAATGAGAACTGTGTTGCACCTCAGGCCAGAATCTCAGCTTGGTTTTGTTTGTTGAAGAGATTTTTGTCAGTGAATGATAGGATGAAAAGCAACGAGAAATTTTTCGCAAAGGATTAATGAAGTAGTTAGTATGTTTTAATAATTCTTAGGTCTCTCTATAACTTATTTACTCTATCTATTCAAACCCCTGGAGTTGAAATGTAATCCTGGAAACTGTCCAGTTGCCTCCCTCAGGTTACCCAGGAGACCAGTTTTAATAGTGAAAATGTTCATGGAGGACGAAGGATTCCATGTATCCATGTCTTCCATGTATCCAGCACTGTAGTATCCAAAAAAACTTGGTGCCTTCTAACAGAGGTGTACTTTTAAGCTGTGCTTGTCTTGAGACCAAGTTGTCAGCATGGAGACTAAATGGAGCTGATGTCAGAACATTTTAGTGTCAACAAAATGTTGACACAAAAATTTAGGCAGAACAAATGAAATAACTTCCCTGCTCTGCAAGGGAGGTGGTGTGCTTTGGGAGGAAGGCCCAGTGGGTCGGCGTAGTGGTTCGGGCTGTGCTGCGCAGAGACAGATGCTCCAGGGCTGGAGGGCTCATTCTGGTTCCGCTCAGGCACTCAGGGTCTCTTATGGGTCTCCCCCAAAGTTACTCCTGATCACGCTTCTTATAGGATTAGGTAGAAAATACTGGATTCTAACTTGTTCATTCTGAAACTCCCGAAATTTGACTCAAAACCTTTGGCTTGGAGACCTAAGACCTTACTGATGGAGATAGTGTTGGTTGGTTGGTTAGGTGACACAACTCTGCTAGAAAAAAAAAGCCCTCATACCAACCAATAAAACCCAAAACTGAGGCAGCATAAGTGAATTGATCTATCTAGATAATTTCTTGCTCTCTTACAGGGTCTGTTTCCTTATTTTGTGCCTTATTCTTTATGTTTGCCTAAATCCAAACTGCTTTAAACCAGCACAGAGTTCATAGTTTTGAGTAAATAGTGGAGCTGTTTTCAGAGTGCAGTTTTCTGTTTTATGCTGAGCTATGAGGTGCTTACCTGAGAAAATGCCTTTATTTCTCTCAGAAACCAATATTTGGGGATCTTTGCAGAGGACAGTGCCCTCCCTGTTGGGAAGCAGAGCTGAAGAGCAATAGGCAATGACAGCTGGCCAAGTTCATTCGTGGATTCTGTCCCTTTATCAGCAAACTTCACGTCATAAAGAACTTTTCACAAACTCAAATAGCTGAATGGCTCTTTTTCCTACTAGCTGTCATGCATTTCAAATGTGTTTTTATTGTTATTAGAATATTTTTTCCTTGTTTCCACCTTATTGACTCCTACCTGATTTACATGCTCTGATATTGGTTTATGTACTTTGTTATGTAGTTCTCCCTATGTTCAACAGGTTTTGTTCCATGTATTTCAATACCGTCGCTTCAGTTCCCTGGATAAAGTAGAATCTTTTTCCCTTTTCACTGAAGTTCAGTACTCTCAGTTCTATTTACCTTTGTTTTCCTCAGCAGCTCATCTGTCTTTATTACTTTTTGGAGAAGAATTCACAGTTCGTGTTGCTGAAAGACTTGTAAATGTCCTGAAATTAACTAATTTATTTTTAATTAGGATCATGAAGTATGTTTGCGAGAGGAAGTTTTGCTATTAAAATACCTAAATATATAATTATGGGCCAGAGAGATCTTTTTTTCTTGGAACTCACTCCAAGTGGTCTCTGTCATCACTAGTTCTTGGAGCCAGAAAGTGGAATTAGCAAGGTCTTCTGAGTCTGAACACTACTAGGAGCTCATTAGGGGGTTTAAACACCAAGTCCATATGTTATATTTGAAATTTATCATGCAATTTCCTAAACCATCCTCATCATTCTCTCCTTTTAAAATCACAGTTATTTGGAGTATCTGTTGCCTTAATTCTGGTCATTATGATGTCTCATGGTGTTTATTAAACACATTACATGTGTGAACAAGATCTAACTGCACAGCAAATTAGAAAATACTTTGTGGTTTGGCAGCACAGCTTTATCTGAAGGTGGAAGATGTGGTCTGGTCTTCAGAGTCCCTAAACTGACAATGAATCACATTATATATACATATATATATATAAAATACAGAGCAGCTTAGTGGGCCGTCCATAATATCTTCATTTCATGCTGGCATGGGGGAGAATTAGGAGCACCTGGCAGTGGATCCAGGCATTTCTTTAGGGGTGCAGTGAGTCTGAGGCACTGCACAGAAAATAGAGAGCAGCAGGGTTGATCCTACAGTGATGTAGTCAGGGAGCTGGGATTAGGGCTTGGGCTGGAGTTGTCTGCTGCAGTACAGCTGAGAAATAGCTGCATTGCTGCCCCACAGCACGGGAGGAGGAACCCTGGCAGAAATATGGATGCTTGGATACCTGAAGACATGAGGCTGTAAAAGTATCTGACTGATACCAAGGAAATAGTTGTGTAAGATCTGTGCAATATGAGGAACTATAAGTGAGATAACTGGAGCAGCACCCCCAGGATCAGAATTTAGACTGGACCCGTCTGTGGTATTTAATGGATCTCTTTGCTACTGACACCCTGAATCATGGCGAGGTTTTGTTGACCTAGGCGAAAACCCCACAGCTAAGTGTCATAATGCTGGATTTAACGTGATCTCTTTCAAAAAGATACAGAAACAATTGCTTTCTGCTTTGAGATTTCGTTTCAGAGGGGTTAAGTCAGAAGTGTGTTTTGTACTGAGTAGTTGTCAGGCTGCTTTTGAGGATGGGTCCCTGCCCCTGGGGTTGCAGCCCCTCTTGAGTGTGCTCAGGAGGGTGCTGGAGCTGGACCCAGCACGCTGGCACTGGGTGCATCCTGCAGAGAGATCCTCACTCAGCATCTGCTACAATGGATCAGTTTCCAATCCAAAGTAGCCCCTAAGTCTGATTGGTTTGGTGTTCCTGCCTCTGCTGAAATGAAGATATTACTTCTGGTTTTGCTTTGCTTTGTGGTTTATTTGTTTTGGGTTTTTAAATTGTATTTCTTGGTTTGCATTAATCTTTGTTTTTAAAAGCAAGAAAACAGCAGTAACTTTTTATACTTTCTTTCCCTAATTTTCCCTATACCTATTTTTCATAATCTACCGTACAAGAAGCTCATCAACAGAGGAAAATGGTGGAGGAAAATCATATGTAATGTACATAAAACATCTAAAAGAAAAGCAAATATTTAGCTATGATCCATTAAATTTGTATCTAAATCTGTCAAGAGGTTTACTGGTTTAATTTATATTGATATGCTGTATAAATCAAATAAGTAGTCTGACCCCTCCCCCAAATATTAAATATTTTATTTAATTTCTCTAGATCAACTAAACAAGGGTAGAAAGCACATTATTAAGTGACTTAAACACTCATAGAAGTTGAATTAGAGTACTCAGAGTTTCTAATAAGAAACTTCTTTCCAAAAGAAGTTCTTATTACTTTCCATCTCTCTTATTCCTCAATATTTCTTCCTATTTGAAACACTAATATGGTTAGTGCTGTATTATTACACACATTGCTTGTTCAGGTTCTGTTATACTTGAATATTCTTTTTGCCAAATATTGTTCATAGGAAAATTTCCGATCCATGCTAAGGCTTTACGGATGAATACAGTTATTTCTGTAACACTTGTCTGTTTAATTGCTTTTAAAGGACTGCTAAATCCATTAGTGAGGGTATTAATTGAGAGGAATTGCAGGATTTTATTTTTTTTTTAAATGTAGTTCAAATTACAATAATCTTTTTTTATTTAATAGTTGGATTGGGAAAGCATAAATATAACTTCTCATATTTTGCCGTGTTTGTAAGGTAAAAAGATTAATATAACAATTATTTTTCATGTCTAGTATACCCATTACTGCACTGCTGTTTAGGAAGCTACAAATTTAGCTCTGTTAATCAACATATTGAAAAAAATACAGGTAAATAAATTATTATTCCTATGAATTATGAAATTTCAATAAGGATATAATAGAGTGTTATAAAGGTTCTTATATTTAGGATATTTCTAAATTGGCTGTATCTGTGACTTTTAATTATGTTTAGAAACAGGAGAATTTTATTAGAGGGCACTGGGAAAAAAAAATTAAACCATAAAATCATACATGGAAATTACTAAGTAGTAGGATTTAAATATGAGAAGATAATTGTTGCACCCTCTAATAAAATGATAAATGCAACTATTCTAGTAAATATTCTCCTGTTCTAGTATATGTGAATATTGTGTTCCTATAAATATTGTCGTATTCCAGCAAATGCTGTAGCCACAGAAAACCCTGAGCTGTTGGAGCTGTTGCCTCAGCCCTGCCCGGGATGTGGCTGACCTCATGACTGGAATGGTGAATAAGGAAATTCACGTGGTAGACCAGTCTGGATCAAAGGGGGTTGAGCCCCAGTTTGTCAGGTTTGTTTGTTGTGTTTCTTAATGAGTTCATGAAACAAAGTTTAAATCACAGAGTACGTTGTCATGTGAATCTGAGATGCAAATGGACCGTGACAGCTTTTCCTGGAAAACAAACAAAAAAAGTGGTTTTTTTTGGCTGGTTGTCCTTATTGTCAAGTTTATAAGAAGACAGGATAATTAAACTCAGTAGGATTCACGTTCTAATTAAAATTGGGAAAGAATTTACTATGTATCCCCTGACACTTTCATGAGATTGACTTTTAGTTTCATTGAATTTTTCATTAAAAAAAAAAAAAAAAACATAAGCCAAAAAAGAAAAAGAAGAAAGCAACTGAAGGAAATTTCAAGATGCCAAAATTTGAGAGCCTCAGATGAGATGGGGACATGAGATGGCATCCTGGCAAGGGGTTTTGGAATGAGTTGTTCTGACCCACCTTGGTTTTATTTTTATTCTGAAGAGAGAACAAAGAGGAGGATTGGTAAAACAGACAGCTTGTAATGGAAGAATGAACACAGGGTAGCAGCAGTGAGGAGCTCGTTGTGCATCATATTTTGGTACCAAACAAGTTTGGAGAGACTTAGAGTTTGAAAACCAAACTGATCTTCAGGATAAAGATACAAAAGACAGTGCAGAAATTTAAGAAATAAGAGGCGAAATCCATGGCATGTTTATTTGTTTATGCTATGCTTCGTCTGATTTTCACAGGTTTGACCTTTGTTTATTAAACATTCCCTTCAATCTGTGACGTGAAAGGCACTGAATCTTGGATGCAGGCAAGAAGTGAGAAGGGAGTAAATATTAATCTCCCGTTCTATATAAAAATGTAGGTGTAGAAATAGGTGTTAGTTGAGGACAGTTGTGTGCAATGCTGCCCACGCATCATTTTCCTCCCCAGACTCAGCATGCATGGAGTGATTCTGAAGGAATAGAGCTTAGAATGTATCTGCTTTTCCTAGCTGGATTAAGTAAATCAGCCTGGTGGGGTAGAGCAGGAGTTTATAAGTTCCAACATAAAGGAGAAGCAAGCTGAGAAGGAATGGAGTAGCACAGCTGAACTGCTCTGCTGTGAGAGGGAGGGACTTGTAAGCAATGAAAAACAAAGAGGATATAAGAAGGGCAGTTAGCATTTTTTCCCCCTTTTCTATTTTCTGTCTTCTGTCTCAAGTTTAGGAGTCCTAGAGAAGAATAAGGAATAATATCTTAGTGTTTCTGTAGGAAAAGAACTGATGTAAAGGCTGCCATCATTAGCACATGAGATAAGATACCCATAATTGCCTGGAGAAACTGTTTAATTATGGTCAAGTTTCTTTTCTGCTCAGTTGAGAGGGCAATAATGCTTTCTCTCAGCAATTTTACATACCTACGACTGTATATATTTAAATTTCTGGAAGATGGCAAAAAGTGAATGGACTTGGTAATCTTAAAAGTCTTTTCCAGCCGAAATGCTTCTCTCCTTTTCTCATTAATTGTTGTTCAGTGAGCTGTAAGAGTCCACACAGTGGCTGAAATGCAGTGGAGGAAGTCCAGTTCTGGTGTGAGTGTAACAGCAAGAACAGAACTATACATTCACCTTGTGATGTATCTCAGTGATAGGTGTCCACTCTCTGCCCCTGCACGGGAAGTACCTCAGGGATGCAACAGTGAACAGGGACACTGAATGTTGTGTGCAAGAGGTGCATCAGCAGTGACACAGGTGTCTTGAATAGGACTGAATAACTATCAGAGAACACATCTGAGCCTTCCTTTGGAAATGAAGGCAGTGAACTCTGCCTGTATTTCAGAAGGTATAAGTCTATCAGGAAGTACAGCAGTGCAAGGTTAACACCTTGTCTCCAGAGTTTCAGCACACAAATACCTGCTCACACACAGCAGTGCTAGTGGGAGAAGGAAGGGTGGCTCCATTGCATCTTGATAATTGCTTTTGCCATCTTCCATTTAATTTTTTCTGTGGAACTTCTCTGTTTGTGCCTGCAGCACCAAATGACACTAAGACTATAGTTGCTATTAAGACCATCGGAGAAATCAGCATTGTAAAAACAATTTCATAAAAACATGAGTTGCTATTGCAGAAAAATTCCTCCCAGATTGGCTTTCAAGAGCTATGTTTGCAGCAACTTGGCAGCTCCCAAGGAGGAACTGAACTTGGCATGCACTTTGCCCCTTATCTTCTCTGCCATATCTCCAGTGGTTGGAAATGATTGAGTTCTTTGGGAAGGTGGCAGTAGGAGTTCTACCTGTTCTGTTTCCAGTGCAGACTCTTATTACTGACTCAATTTCGCTGCAAGGAGCTGTAAAACAACTGCTTATTCTTCCTCCTCTCCATCAGCACCCTCCTGTGGAAAAATGAGAGAGAAAAGGAGCGCAAAGGCAGCAGCATGAGACCATGTCAGCTGTACTTACCAAGTTCTACCTGTAAAAGCCACCAGCTGTGAGTGGGGTTGTGGACTCTGGTGCTTTTTTCACCGTGTTTTAACAGCACTTTTCCATTCATAGTTACAAGTTTACCCAAATGTTGTTTTGAAAGGCAGTTGCTGGTTATGTAGCCTGAGTATAAACATTTGGGTTTAAAAATGCTACAGTTTTTTTTTTCCATTCAGAACTTGGTGTTATGAAATTCAAAATTATTCGGGACAGCCACAGTGTATTCCTTTCTAGTAGATTTGCTTCAACAGAATCCTACAGAGGCTCCAGAATCACTGGCTTGCCGCAAACCATCTTTAGCATCTGTGGTGTTCAGGTGTTTAACCTAAGTAGTGAGATGCAGCTATTGTTTTGCTAGCAAACCTCCTGCCCTACACCTTCAGGAATCACATCTCCCAAGCACATGAAGTCCTGTGCAGCCTGATGGAAGAGCTCATCAAAATTAAGTGATGCAACTCTTGTAATTGCTTTAGTCTTAACCCTGTTTCAGGAAAGTGAAAGCAGATTTGCTGCCTATAAGGAAAGCAGACAAGCAGATTGTTAATATGCTGTGCTGCCATCTAAAGACCCCAGGAGGTTATAAAGTATGTTGACACCTTAGAGATTGACTCTGCCTCTGGAAAGTTGAAATATATAATTTGATAATTCCTATTCTGATCCCCTGCCTGCTCTGATCTCTTTAGGAGAAATCACCAGCATATAAATTCCTATGGCCTAAAGAAAGACAAAAATACAAACTCCTTAATTTTCTTCCTCTTATAAGGTACTCAGGACTTAATTTAGCAAACTGTTCTTCCTGGATATGCAAGTCTCCCAAAACTATCATCAACTGTAGTTATTGCCATGTATTTTTTTTCCTATATTTTCATTAGGTAGCCTTTTCTGCAGTTGCTCTAGTTGCACCATACATAGCTGCAAGATTATGGTACTTATCTTTCTCCCTGGACCAAGCAATTGCCACTTGCAGCACAGTTTCCAGGAGACACCTGTGAGTGATCCAGCCTCCCATGGAGTCCAAGTGCTTTGTCTTCAGGAGGCTCAGGGCTGATTTGCAGTGTAATTGTAGTGAAGTCACTCTGTAACACACCTCATTATTACATATACGCTTTATCCCTGCACAGAGACTCCAATATTATTTTGCTTGTGTACTAATCAGAGAATGCCAGGGTGTTTTATAGTGATGTGAAGAAGGTCGTAATGATGATGATAATAACAGTAGTAATCCCTTTAATTATAGTGACTGTGCTGACTCTATTCTGAAGTGGTGGGACTATCACCTAGAAAAGACTTGCCAAGTACTTTGTGTGTACAGGAACCTCATAGAAGACTCAGAAAACATTTTAAAAATACTTACAATTTTTCTTTACCTGATGTACAACCTTTGGTTTGACTATCAGGATTTTAGTGTGCTTTTTTCCAATTTTTTGTGAAAAACTCAAAGGCAATGAAAATCCCAAAGACTTATAATTCATGGGAGTGTATGGTGTAGTTATGAGCCAATGAAAGTCGTGATAGTCTCTTTACTGTTGTCTGATTATACAGATGCATGATTACATAGACTTCTGCAAAATCCTTTTCCTTGGAAAGCTGTTGGATGCCGAAAATGCAACAGAATACTGGTAACTCAGCTGGTATATCCTGAGCATCTTTAGCATCCAGCGTAGCTGCTGAAGATCATTTCAATTTGTATCCTTTGGTGAAAAATGCTGACTTCTTTCCCTTTTACCTAATTCATATAAAAAAATTCATCCACAGTGGTTATTTATATTCCCTGAGAATTCAAGTTTTGCCACCAAGCACAGTAAATAAGTTATTTTTCCCCTGTATGTTCCAACACAGGCAGTGTGACCCTCCTTGCAGTTCTTGTTGAGAGATCTTTTACACTTAGGATGTTATTGGATGTTTGTAAAAATTTCTGCATGTGAAAGTCATAAAACTGCACCATGCAGGAGTATCTGCTCTTCTCAGCTGCCACTGCCCATAGAGTATTGTACACTTCAAAAAGCCCCAAACCAAATAATCTAGTTTATTCTTCACACTGAAGTATTTTTGAATAATCATCCTATGTGACGTTAGAAAGTAGATTGCGTATTTATTGTAATTACTTAAACATTACTATATGTAATCTGTACAGACTTGCTCATATAAGTTTTTTGTACAGGCCTTTGTTCAGGCCTTTTTGGGTAAGACATCTCTGCATAAAGATAAATGCTGTTTATTTTTAAAAAGAAAAAGCTCAGCAAAAAGTCCACTGATGCTCTTCTATATTTTACTAAGGTGGTACAAAAGGTACTTTTGCATTAAAATAGGATTGTAGTCTTCTGGCTCTGTGCAGTAATTGATTTAATATTACCAAGCGGTTGTGAGAAAAATAGTCTTTTGAAGTTGACTATAAATAAGTAACCAGTAAAAAGAAATGTTTGTTGTTCAGGTAATTGTAGTATATATTATAAATGTAACCTGAGTTCTTCTGAACCCATCTATTGCTAATAAACTGGATTTATTTACTTTCCATAGAGGACAAGGGCTGTATAAACAGCCCTTAAAAATGCTTGTTGCTTAGACTATATCTTAGCAGTCATGCTAACAGTTTATTTTAAATACTGCTAATTATGTCACTGCAATTAATCCATTGAAAAACAAATTTCCCTAGATGCTTCATGCCTTCTTTAGTGTTAATTGCATCTGAGCATTGGAAAGAAAGGCTGTAGTGCAGCAGCTGCCACAAAAAATATTTTAAAGCAACTATTTTTTTCAGCAAATATTGTGATGTTTAGATGTATTTTGGAATTATCAGTAATAAATTTTAAATGAGATGCTAAAAGCATAAGTTATTGATAACAAAATTAAATTTTGTCTCGCATTATATGTTCATTTACATAATTACATATAATTTACACTTACGTATATTTACATATCTACATCATACACTTCTGTTTTAAGTCAGTTCTATTAGTTTTATATTAGTTTATAATCGACTTACAAATCTAAATGTGGCTATAGTTCAAAGCTTGGAATGTTCAAAAGCATCTGAGAATTATCATGTGTGGGAGATGGCTGGAACTGCAAGGATAAATATTAAAGGTAAATACAATGCAAGCTCTAATTTGGATAAATTATTCTTAAATGAGACTGTATATTTAGATGCCCCTGAGTTGTTTTAGCTAAATGCAATGTACTAAAGAGACTAATCAGAGAGGGCAAAGATTTATAGATTAGGTGTCTTGAGTATTGTGCCTTTATGCTATAGTTAATAGCCATCTGCTTTACTTGCCAAAATCATTGCAGGAGATTGTCCTAATATTTCATTTTAAGATATACAGGAGTGACTTCTGATGTTTTTGAAAATACACTCCCTACAGTTCAAGTAGGGTTCTTTCATTTGTTCATCTCAGTCTGATTTTGCTTTCAGTTTGTTGGACACATTTCAACTGGTCTGTTTTCACATCAGGCATTACAGAATAAAAAGAAAAAAAGCAGAGAATTTTGTCAACATTCCCTATCTAATCTGCAAACCTCAGTATGGAAGTTTTTACAAACCTTTCAGAAGTGGTCTAATTTTCCTCTTTTAAAGAAAGCTGGGAAGTGCACAGGCTGTACTGTTTAGCATGTCACAGAGTTCTCCAGCAGCACAGAAACCATCTGTCATACACACTGTCCATATTCCCGGCTCTGAAGGAGCTTATTACACATTCCCCGTGCTGGTGACTTTATTGATCTTTTGTCATACCCACGGAGTGAAACTGATATTTTCTAACAAAATGTAATTTGCTGGAACAAACAAGAAGTCAAGTGCTGATGAAAAGGATTCAAGGAAATGGCCACTGTGCCTCCTCCACAGGAGTTTTGTGGGCCAGTTCTGCTTCAGTGCTGTCTGCTTTGCATGCACTTTGTGGTGCTCACAGTCTTTATTAGCACTGTGCCTTTTAATTAAAAATAACTACATTTTCACTTATTAGCCTCAATGTTCGCAAGCTTGTTAATTGGAATTTTCCAGAGTTCTGATAGGAATTAGTCATCTAACTTCTACTGAATTTTAATGCCATTTTGATGCACGCTTGGAGCAATAAGCTATTTCCTGAAAGAGCATGTTGGCTGAAGTTAGCTCTTTGTGTGCAAGTTTGGTGCTGTGTTAAGGAAACTGGGTTTTCAGAACTGGCGGTGGGTTCTCAGTCCCAAGAACTTGTAGATCCCTATGTTGTAGAAAAACTGAGGTATTTATTCTAATAACTTGGACTCAGCCTCTTCTTAAGAGCCTTGTGAAAGATGCAAAATCCACAGTGGTTGTTTTGGGTGAAAAAACTGGCACAGATTATGCAAAATATTTTGTTTGCATCCTTCTTTTTTTCTCTTTTTTTTTTTTCCCCTTGAGGATGCAGCTCTGAGAGCAAGAGGAGATGGCCAGGCTGAGTTCTAGATAAAACTTCCTTTTTATTTTTTTTTTTTACTGTGATTCATACATTAAAATTATTTCTCATACAAACTACCCTGAAAGAGCCTCTATTCTGCAAAGTTTATTACTGTGCTCTCAGTGTTTAATAGGAATATTGCTGCTATAGCAAAAATGCTTTACCTGACATGTGGAAAGGTTTCGTTATATTTGGTTCTCATGAGGAACAAGATTTAGTTATGCTTGATGCTGGTTAGGAACAAGTTTTTTTTCTGGAAAACTTCTGCTGAAGGGGTGTTATGGAAATAAGAAATCAGTAAGGGGTGGGTTACCTGTTTGTTCTCCTGAAAGAAGAAGAAATGGAAGATGGCTTGTATTTCTTGGCAGTGGAACAGCTAAGATAGTGTTTTAAAGCTAAAAAAAGGGGAGTAAAAGTAATTACCATGTTTATTCATTTTATTGCTGTAATTTGAAGACTCAAGTACTAAAGCATGCTTTAAGAAATAGAGAGAAAATATTTTGATGCCTATGTTCATTAAGCATTGAGAATTAAGTTAAATGAAAAAAAAAGTGGAAATACTTCCACAGGTTTCTGTAAAGCTACTAGAGTAGCTTTAACACACTAGAGTGTGTTAATTCCTCTTAGTTTATCTACGTGCAGCATGTTGTACAAATTTTTCATTTGTCCTCAAGACAAAACCTAAATAAATATACAAGAAGAGCATTAATATTGTTTTTAGTGCTTTGGGGTGTTTCTATTAATCGTATTACTGTTTTATTTCACCATTACTTCTGCTTCAGCCTCTTTGAGGCATCTTTGACATTATTGGTTTCATTCGTGGTGACTCTTGTTATACGTTATATTCATATTGCCTTTTTGGTCTTTAGTCTGGAATTCTTAGAAATGGCAGCTGAGTGGTTCCTCTACTGTTTTTTTCTTTGCCTTTTTTTCTCTTTCAAATCTACCCATGTTCTTGTCTCTCAAAGAAGTTGGATGTCTGACAGCAGAAATAAGGTCATTAAGCCTGATCTGTTTGTAACTGCTAGGAAACTGCTGTAGTTGATTACAAGCCTTGACTTCATGTTAGTTACTCACTAATCTGAGATTAAAGAAACCATTTTGCACAGGCAAATGCAAGGCTCAGTCTACTCAGTGTATTCACAAACCAGATGCTGTCTTCATTTATCACTCAGAACTATCTGCAGAGTTAGAAGAAATCTTACCATGATGTTTTCTTTTGCTGAGGCTGGGGGACATCTCAGGGAGGTCATTTGGGCTCTTGTTTAAGCCTAGCCTGTACCAGTTTCTTCCTTCCTGTGGCCATTGCTCTTACCTCTGTAAGGGTATGAAGCTAATTAAGACTCAGTTTTAGGACTTCTCTCTGTCTGATGTCTTGAACCCAAGTCCTCCCCTGCAATGCTTTGTGTTTACAAAACAATGCAAAATATAGAGCAGTTGCTTGCACCACCCTAAACTGAAAATTCATGTGATGGTATTATCCCATCTGAAATAAAAACTAAGTAGAAAAGTCTGTATTTTTGTATTATCTCCCTTCTTCAGTTGATATTTATATTTATGTACTTGTGCAAGTACACCGGCAAATAGGGATACAGAGTGTTTCCTCAGGAAAATGTGTCTGGGAAGGGCAATGGAAGGAGTTTGTGTTCATTTCTGACAGATAAATGACCTGATTTAGAAGTTGGAGACAAACTCCTGACTAAAACAAACTTATTATTTTGTGACAAAAATGCAATGAAACAGTTTTTTACCCTATCTTAAATATTTAGATGCTGTCTTACTTCACTGCATAAACATGTACCATTTTAATTTCACACAGTTTGGGCATACAGGCATCACTTAGTCTTCTCTGGGACCCCACATATCAATGGGAACATAAATGAGCAGTTACTTCATTTTTTTTTTTTGTCTTAGGTAATGCACTCACAAGTTTCCTTAGTTAATATGTATATATTGTTCCAAAGCGGACTGTGAATTTGCTTGCTATATTCTGGTATATTTCTGCAGATTTTTGTGTTTGACTTGTGAGTTAAACACTATCACTTCCAATAAACAAACATGCAGTCAGGCAAACTGCAGCAAGAAGGAAAATGTCAGCTATGACTTGATTAGATTTTGGTTTAAGCTAAAAGCTGACATTTGATTGGCTTGCAGCAGAGCCAGCTCAAATCACACATGCAAGGAAAATATAAAGATTTGGTCAGGTTTTTAAATAATTGTTATTCATGCAGAAATGATTTTAATAATCCTCCTTCTCAGAAGTTAAAAGAGTTTTCATTTTGCACACACAGAGCACTCAGAAATAATCTGCGAATATTTACTGTAAAGCCTGATGTCATTCTATGTGACAAGTGTGGCTTGTCCAGCCATAAATATTGTCCTCAGTGAGTCCTGCAGTAAAGGTGTAGTGGTGTCACCATGAAACCCTGTCCCCGTTCTAAATTGTCAGTCTTTGTCTTTGCTTCTTAGTGGTGCTTTCTGCAGAATCTGGCCCTATTGCAGGCTGAACTAACACACAGTATTGATGTACCTACTCAGATCTGAAGTTTAGAATAATAATTATTAAAAAACCAAACATCTCGACAAATAAATCTAAATCCAGTGTAGGATTTCTGTCTATGTTGTAGTTAAGAATTTCAGGAAAGACGACAACTATTTGGTCTGACTTAAGAAATGAAGGCAGTGATTTGCCACAGTGATTGCATTATGAGATTAAGTAAAACTGGAAAATAACACCCAAGAATTGTATTGTCAAGACATGGATATGCAGTTTTTTGGTGTAAAACAAAGAGGAAATTGAACATGGCACCCACTTAATTGCATTTTTAGTAGTCTTTTAAGTTAGGATTGTGATTCTGATTTTGAAGTAATTGAGAGATGAATAACAGATTAAAAATCATCCAAATCCACCAAGCAAAAACCCCTAAAATAGTGCAGACTTTCGGTAAAGCTGAACTTGAGGAAACCAATTCAGCTGGAGTTTCCTTTAGACTTCCATGAAGCAATCAGTTCATGTTTAACCTCTGTTTAAGGAGAACTCTACAAATGTTTTCAAGTCAACTCTCTTCCCAGGCTTGTCTTTTGTCCCTAGCTGAAGTGCCGAGAGGTGTGAAGAAAGCAGTGAGAATGAGGACACATGGTGCGACTTGGGGACGTGGAGGAAGTGTTCAGTAGGGGGAGCTTGAAAGGACATACTTGGGAACAAGAAGAGATGGAATTTTCGTCAGCACCCAGGTCACAAAGGGAGAAGGCTCTGTAAAAACCATCTGAGTTTGATGTTGCAGCGTTTCTTGCCCAGAAAGAGTGTTGATCCAGTGAAGACTTTTTTGACGCTATGTTAGAACCCTGTTAAATTCTTCGCAGGAATTATCAGTGTATTAGATATGGAGTTCTGCAGTGGTTTTTTTGGCTGTTTTTTTTGTTATTGTTTTTTGTTTGGTTGTTTTTCGTGATTTTGTGATTGTTTTTGGTGGGGTGTTTTTTTGATAACTAGAATCCAAGCTTATTTTTGTTGCTTTGTACAACATCACTTTATTAGGTTCTTCAGCCATCTGCTGTAGGACAGTAATGTCTAAAAACTGTCAGCAGAAAGAGCAGGGTATTGGGTTTGGCATGCTTATGAATTGCAAACACGTGTTCAACTTCAAAGTGGTCAGAAGTCAGCTTTTGCAAAGTTAATTAAAAAAAAAAAGGCATGCTCCCTAATGAATATGACACAAACCATTAAAGCATTAAATTAAATTTGCATACTTTGTCACAGCTGGCATTCTCCAGACAAGAAGGTGAAGACCAGCATGTGTCTGGAAAGATCCTGCAGGATCTGTCAGCCTGAGCAAGAACAGTTTATGCAGCTTTTGCTGTTCCTGGGTGCAACACCACTAAACACAGACAAATGAAATCGTTTGCATTCAGAGGAGTTGGAGTGAAGTCCAAGGTAGTCAGCTAAACTCTCCTCTTGAGAAAAGACAAGAGGGTACTCATGGAGCACAATCCCTGCTGGAATTGTAATAGCATGGGCACTGGAAATGTCATCAAAAGAGACTTTTTCTCTCTTGGCCTGAGAGAAGGAGTACCCCTTGCCAAAAGCCTACCCAGCTAATGTGAATAGAAAAGAAAAAAAGTTTTATTTAATTGTATTAAACAACAATATCAAAACAAGACTTTTGTGGATTAAAAAAAAATCATTATGCTATACTTTACCATCAACCTCCAGTACAGATCTGATTTGCTGCATAATAATACAGCTTTGTATGTAATAGGTCTTAATTGTAGACAATATCTGCAAGTCTGACCCTTTATGTCATTCTGGATATTACTTTTTTATTGATGGTCTTTTTTTGCAGGGCAATATTTTGTCTAATCTTTTTGGTAGAATACTTTTTTCAACAGTTCAGTGCTTTCTGTATGAACCATTATCTGTTCAGAGCTTAATCTATTTCACTTAGAATCCAAAAAAAAAAGACTGAAAATTCAGGCTTGTCTTATCAGTACAGTTTTACAGCCAGAGGAAGGACTAAATCTCCTTAATAAAAATTCTGTTAGTTAATGCTTAAAATGGTACTTCCTATAAAGGCTGTAGATAATTTGATTATATGATAATGTCTTCTATTTGTACACACATACTCAGTGATATTTAGGGAAAAAAAAAAAAGAGAAAAGCAACATTGAAGAAGACAGTAAACAGAAAAAATTCATGAGCAGGTATGGCTTATATGCATCAAGTTTGCCCCCTATGGAAATGTTGGAATGCAGCTGACTGGAAAAGGTTTTGAATATTGGAGACTCTGATACAACAGGGGTTTCTGTGCTTTTTGTTACAATTCCCAATAGCAGCATCAGCACAAGGATTCCTCTGGTTAGTGGCTGGATGTTTTCAAGCCCTGCGTGCAATAGAGGAAGGTCAGGGATGATGTTGCTTTAAGCAGTGGCAGAAAAACAGGAGCAATGCCCTGCTCAATCAGCAGCTTGTTCTCTTTTATCCACACGCAGGGGGTGTCCACATCATTCAGTTTGGCACAGATTCCTTCAGCAAAACTTCGCAATATCTGAACAGTCCCAACAAAAGGTTTGTTTTGGTTAAAAACAGGTAGTTGTTCAATGTAATACATTTAAACCTATGTTTCAACAGCACAAACTATGAACTTGTACTTAAATATGTGCAGGTTATTGTCTATAGTTTTGGTCATTTTTCTGGGTGGAATGCAAAGTAGCCCATACACTGGGGTTACTCATTTGCCTAAGTTTAATTGTCTATTGTCTACTTTTTTGCTTAAATTGGAATTATACTTACTTTTTTAAAAAATGTTAATTTTTAGCATTCTTAATGCTCATTTGTCAGGTGGTATTTTTAATGGGGCCTAGATTTTAAAGTACTTGCTAGTGTACTTGTCGGCTTAATGGCTGACACTTTGAAATTCTTCATAGAGGTGTGAGATGTTGAATATCCTTCTCAGCATTTGAATTACCATAATGATATTAGAAATCTGAGTCTAGTTTTCTTAATTACCAAGGTGTGTCATTTAGGTTCTCTATTTGTGACTTAAACTCCACTCAAAGAGCTTGCAGGATAATTTTCTTCACATTTTAGAACAAGCTTCTGATGTATGATTGGGCGCCTTACAATGAGAGAGATTTAATTATGAAAATCTGTTTAAATGCACTTGTACAGTTTTCATAAAAGAATGCCATTAAAAAAAACCCTATCTTTGAATAGGAAAGATTTAGGTAAACCATTTTATCATCTATTGTCAAGCTTTAATATTCCCTTTGTTATCTGACTTGAAGAAACTTTCCATTTTTCTTTTTTCCTTGTGAGCTTCATGAGCCTTAGTAAATGTTGGGTCACCCAGGGCTGAACCTCTTTTTGCACTTTGAAACAAGAATATGGATGTTTTTTTCACTTGTAATATAGGTAATGGTAAAGAGAGGGATGAACACCAAAACCTGCAACCTTACCTTCATAAAAGAAGTACACATTTATTATAAAACTGTGACTTTGAGCAAGTTCCTGAGTTGAAACCCATGGAAAAGTGCTACTGTTCCAGGGATTTTTCGATCAACAGAAAGTGCTGTCCTTCAAAAGGATTTAATTCATGACATTAATGCAAAGAGTGTCTTAATGATATACGCTGTATTTCTTTTCTTGAAAAAAAAACCCTGGGCTGTATATTTATATTTTATTGCTTTTAAAATAATAAGAAGATTGTCAGTGTTTGTAAGAAATCCACACTGCCCTTTGCAGGACTGTGCTGTGGTTCATCATGTGAATACACATGAAGTGATACTTGAGACAAGTGGATGATGGAACTGTGAAAGCTACATAGCAAATCTATAGCAATTACCTTTGGCCTGCATATTGTGCTGGTAGAGCAAAATATTAGGGTATGGTTTCATTTGTAACTTAAGCAGGAAGGGCTTTAGTCCTAAAAAATAAAAAGTATTGTGACTTTGACAATATTTTGACATCTGAAAATGGAATTTCAGTATTGAAATACCATTTTAAAAGGAATTTTTCAGCAACAGTGAAACAATATTCTGAATTCATAGGTGAAAATGCCCCAAGGCCTCTAATTCTATGAACACAAGTAAATAGGAAGTCGTAGTTTAAATTTACTCCTTCCTGATTAGTTCTAACAGAAATTATTAAAGACTCCAGGTTTCATTTTGGTTTAGCATTTCATTAAGCACAGGAATAAGCTCATTGCATGATGTGCTTCAGAGCCAGCAGCCTATCCTTTAGCCTGCTCTTGATACTCTGATTTGAGGAGACCTAAGATCTGTTGGTTATCCTACAGCCTCAACTCTTTAAAGGGTCTGGAAACTCAGATGTCATCTAAAAAACCTAGCTTTCCAGCATGATTTAAAACACATGTGTAGCTCTTTATGAGATTGGTTTGTTTGGCTGTATTAGTATTATTTGTGTGAAAAAAGGTTATTATTAATCCTGATGCAGTGGAACAGTGTTCCATTAAACTAAAAGCATTAATTAATTTCTGCTCTTTTTAATTATTACCTGAGTTATACGTTTATAACCATTTTATTTGATTCAGTCCTCTCAAAAAATGGCTTTAATCTGTTTTTCTGTTGATGGCTTAGGTTTCAAATCAGCATTTCAATTAATTTATTTATTGGGTTCAGCTGACATCACATCAGTAATGGAAATTCGGCAGTCAATGGAAATGTGGTTACCTAGGCCTAGAGGAATGAGTCCTCCAGAATAACTTATCTAAGCAAGCAGGAGGTATGAGCAGGAGCAGAGATTCTTCAAAACAAATATATCTGGCAAAACTACAAGTGGGTAATATATGAAGGCTTCTCTGCGCAGAGCCCTTTTGGGTTTTTATGGTCAAAATATACAAGATACCATTTATCTGTGTTCGTACACAGAAAAATTGGAAATTAAAAAACCTCTATTCCTATAGCTTATATAGTGCATCGCATTTTTTGTCCTTAGTTTTGTAGATGGAAAACCAGTGTAAATCAGCTGATTTCTGTAAATGCAATTAAGGTGTTGATTTCTCAAATAATTAAAGTTGAAGGGTAAGGAAAGACTAGGGTCATTCTACATGGAGGGAGAAATGAGTAATGAGATGATATTTACGCTGCCAAGATGTGGTTTCTAAAGTGTAGAGGGAAAGTAATTTTCACAAGAGGAACTTTTTGCTCTGGAAAAATTAGCAATATCATTTAATACCAATCCAGTACTAAATGACTACATCCCAGTGTTGAGATCAGGAATGGTGAGCATCATATCCCATTTGCTCATGTCCGCAGGTGTGGTTTCAGACAAATGAGATGCCCTGCAGGTTTTGCAGTTCCTCTAAGTTGTCCCTGTGTGTGACAGCGCCCAGCAAACAGCTGGAGGTTTTTATGGCACAGCAGTGCCTTCAGTCTGAGCTCCTTTGGTCTGAGGTTGGGGCTGGAGCCATTTGCTGTTCCTGTGCAAACTGGGCGTTCCTCTGTGCCAGGAACATCACCAGCAGTTTGCAATGGCCTGGCCTGCTGCTTATGCTGTAGCAACTCTGCAGAGGAGAGTGAATGTGTCAGCAGGTCCAACCTTCTACAACACTAAAAATTGTCTCCATTGTGTCAGGCTTTTTTTATGTCAGTGTATGAGCTCTTAAACACTTCCTTACACCATGGAGCACTCTAGGTTTGAATTCCTTGGGAAAGGATTGAGTGTTAACTCAGCTTTTTGCAGAATTTCATGCTTGCTTTTTATTCTCTAATCCATATATGTCTTTATTATTATCTTAAGGCCCTTAAATTAAAGGGAGGGAAAGCCTCTGTCTCCAGGAAATCACCTTTTAGACAGCTTGGTAACCGTGAGCTTTGTCCTTGGGAGCAGCAGAGGGTTTTTGCACGGCAGAGACAGGATTACCTGTACTGAAGTATTTTTAAACACGTTATTGCAAGGCAGGCAGCTGCTCCTGGCGTGAGCCCTTTGCTCACCACTGTGCTCAGCAGCTGCATCGTGCTGCTCAAAGGCAGGACACATGGAAGGGAACCTTGAGCATGGTGCTTTTCTGTTATTCCTTCCTCTCCACTCAGTGTTAGCAAAGAGACTGTCCTCTGTATGCAAGGAAATGATAGAACACCCAGCAGAATGTGGCTGAGTTGAAGTTTAATCTCCAGGAAAACATTTCGTTCTTAAATTAATGTTAATGCAAACCACAGAGAAATAAAGATCTGAGGGTATTATCTGGAACAAGAATGACCAGTTATCTATGATATGAATTTTTTTCTTTTTTACCTAGAATAATACCTTCTCTTCTGGAACCTGCTTTTTATATTCTAGGGAATGTCAGTTTCTCACGGTAATAATAACTATTAGATAATTATTTCCAGTAGCATTCCAGCTAAAAGTATCTCTAGGGTAACAAAACTTAGGAATTCAATATAATTTATATTATAAACTTTAAAAAACTACTAATTATTATATTTAATTTAAATGTAAATTTTAAAGTATTAATTTATTTTATAAATTCACCATGTTCTTATGTAAGCTATTATGCACTCATTGAATATTGTTAAACCACAGAGGTTGGCAGTCATTTATTATTTCACTCAAAAAACAGAGGATGAAAGCGATTGTAAAAACCTTATCTCAAGGCAGTATTATTTCCATCTTACCACCTTGCAACATCCTCTGTGGTATAATTCAAAATTTTCTCTTATTATCTGTCAGACTGCTGAATTCCGTGCTACTCTGCAAGCCTTTGACTTCATCACCTAGTTATTAAATTTACCAAATCTTTATATTCTTTGTTTTGTGGCGCAAGCCTCTTCCCTTCAGAAAATTTAATAGATTTTTCAATGCATAAAATAACTCTATAGTCAACATGATGTTCTAAAATTTACATAAACACTCATGTAATATTTTAAGAAACATGAAAAATTTTTAAGTAATGCATTTCCCTAATGCTGATGCCATGATTCAAAGTCTGAGAAATATTTCAATCATTTTGATAACCCAGAATAGAATTATATCATCCCCCATAAATAAGGATTTGTAGCAGTATTTACATAGGTAGAATGGTCTCTTTAAGCTTGTTTGTTTTACAAAAAAAACTATCCTTATTTCTAAAATTTCAAAGATATTTTGTCTCTTACAGAAGATAAATAAATGCTGAATAAATCAGCATCTTTTAAGATTTTTCTTATGTCACCAGCTCAGCTTCTGAGATCCTTTCAAACACTTTACGAGGAAATATTAACTTATTTCTCTTTTCATTTTAGTAGTAATCTTCTGATTGCCCAGTACAGAGTGTTTATTAGTAGTGTGTTTCTATACAGCTTCTCAAGGGAAAGCCAAGCTCAAGAAATGACTTGTTTGCATTTGGTGGTTTCTGTGGTCACTCCTACGTCTTATGAAACTGAGACAGTGTTAATTTTGTCTATTTTCATCTCTTTGTGTTTTCTATGAATATTCCATCAAAAAGAAGCAGGTCAATAAGTCCCGTGGGGTTACACCTACCAGGAGCTCCTGCTCACACACAGAGGGAATATATAGTCCTGTTCAACCCTCTCTAGGGGAGCTGCTTGAGCTGGGGGTTTGGACAGGATGACTTTTAAAAGTCCCTTCCAACCTTACCTCTTCTGATTTTGTGATTTTCTCTAGAATCCTAGAATGGTTTGGGTTGGAAGGGACCTTTAAAGGTCATGTAGTTCAACCCCTATGCAATCAACAGGGATATCTTCAACTCGATCAGTTTGCTCAGAGCCCAGTGTCTGACCTTTAATGTTTTCAGGAATGGGACATCTACCACCTCTTTGGGGAATCTTTCAGTGTTTCACCATTCTACATGTAAAAAATGTCCTTTCTCTACATAGTCTGAATCTACCACTACCCTGTGTCCTCTTGCCACAGGCCCTACTAAAAAGTCTGTCTCCACCTCTGTTACAAGCCCCCTTTAGAGCATTGAAAGTGCTTCATTAAGGTCTCCCCAGAGGCTTCTCATCTCCAGGTGGAACAAGCCCATCTCTCAGCCTGTCCTCATAGGAGGGATGCTCCAGCCCTTTGAGCATCTTTGTGGTCCTGCTCTGCAGCTCTCTAGCAGATCCACGTCTGTCCCATACCGAGGACTCCAGAGCTGGACTCCAGGCGGGCTCTCACCAGAATGGAGGGGAGTAGCTAAAAAGGCTTTGGGACAATTTCTGGGGTTATCTCTCCATCAGACAGAACCCACACAGGAGAAAGGAGCAGCCCAGTTATTCTTTGGGGTGCTTGGTCACCTGATGTGTTGTGGTGTGGCAAATGGCTGCAGTGGAAGAGGTGAGATAATCAGCCCTGTTCTTATGTGAGCACAAAGATTATGTTCTTCTAGTAATGGGACCTGCACATGGATTATGACGAGAGCTCTCTGTAGCCCAGCTTCTCAGGATACAAAATGCTCTGTCCCCACTATCTATTCCCGTGTTTCATCACTTTGTTTATCCCAGTGAGACCATGAAGCTCTGAAACTGTGCACCATCTGTTTCGCACCATGGAACACATTGGTGCCAGCAGAAGACAGTATGGATATAGCCAGAGATAATTATCCCTACCTAAAGGATAACCAGTTCTTTCCAAGCCATTTGATACAGATTGTTGACTTCCTCTCATTTTTAAATCTCCTTTCCGACATCTTCTTTTCTAAATCATAGGATAGGATGTGAAGATTTACAGCACATGCCTTCTTAGCACTGATTTACTACCTTTGTCTTTAATGATGATCCTTGTTGTCTAAAGAGAAAAGCAGTTAAATACCTGTTTCCTAGTTTGTTTCGTGTACTTCTTGCATCATTGTCAGCTGAGTGTGCTTCACTTGTCTTTTGTCAATTTGTCTTCAGGAAAAAAAAAAGAAAAAGCTTAGTTGTGTGCCGTTAAAAGGATTTTTTTTCCTCTAGGTGTCATTTATAAACTCTAGTTTTCATTGATAAAGTCACAAAGTAAATTACCAGGTATCAGATAGCATATTTAAAATAGCAAAAGACCAAAAGTATAGATAAGTGATGCTTATCTAGTGTACAAATTTATGAAAGCCTTGTTTATCTATCGCAATAATGGGGCTTTTCAAAACCACAGTCAGTGTTTTTAGAACACTGGGGGACGGACAGGTTTTTTCCCTGATGTCCAATTTGTAATGCTCTTAGCAAATATCTTTTTTGCTTTTGGATTGTGTCTTGTGACACACTGCAATTACACAGTGCAAGTTGTTTAATGATTTTGTTTAACTCAGGAAAAATCCTGAATTTGCTTGGTAATCCCCCCTCACAGTAAACGAGTTAGTTTTTTTTCTCTTCTATTTCTTCTCCGTTCTATATTCTAGTAACTCTCCCTGTTTACCTCTTAGTGGGAGGCTCAAATGAGCTGCTTTTCTTCCTTAAACACTGGAATAACAGTTTCTCATTCAGTAAGTGTGCTTAGATTCTGATTCACTTTACAACAGTTACTTTTTTTTTTTCCTGACATGCTTCTGCAGTGAGGCAGACGTTTCATTTGAATTGAATAAAATTAAATTTGGATATTTAAAAAAAATTCATCTGTACTTACAACTTCAAGTTTAGAGGAGTAAAAATGCAATACATTAAGATGCATTTCTTTGATCCTTCAATTCTTATAATAATGTGAGTTAAATAGTATTTATGTGTTCGTAGCTTTTTATGCCTTGAGCACAAAGGCTGGATGGGTACCACAAAAAGTTGAGCTGGTTGGAAATCAAGTTAGATAATGAATCTTGTTTATGTCGAGTAGGCTCAACAGCAAAGAAAACATGGAGAATTACTCTTTTCTATTTCTGGGTTTTGGATTTTGGGAGACTGTGAAGTACCTTCCTTACAGAAATTATAAAAAGTCACAGCTTTTACTGTCTCCAAACCTGAATTGACAGTTAGGCCATGAATGTTTTGGAAGTGGCAGGCTAAATCCTCAGCTGACCAAGTGCTGTATGCAGTTCACAGCTTGTTCACTAAATAACTGTAAGCAGCAGAAAAGGAGCAGAGAGCTCTGAAGCCTGGAAAGCTTCAAGCAAGCAATTTGAAATATAAATGTGTTTGGATTTTACAAGTAGGAATAGGAATGTGCTTTCTAGGGTTTTTTGGGGGATATTTTTTGTTTGGTTGTTTTTTGGGTTTTTTTTTTTTTTGAGTGTGATGTTAATTGGACAGTGGAGTTTTTCAGCTAGTCTAAAAAGTATAGAACTCTAAGTTTCCCCCCAGTTATACCTAATGATTTTAATTGATGTCATTAAAGGGGTGCTCTCAAAAATACTGATAATCACCATTTAAAATTCTGATCTTTGAAGCTGGACTGATGCACTAGTGAAAAACAGAAGACACTGAATTTTGAGCAGTAAAAGAAAATACAGTTTTTCTAGTTTGTCTTATTTTTGGCAGTCAGGTTTTGCACTTTTTTTTTCCTATAGGCTTTATTAATACTAATTGAACTTGATGAACATTTATAAAGGACCCCACTCTAAAGTATTTGGCACTTACATAACTTCAATTAAAGAACACACCCTCCTCACCCAATAAACAGGCAGTATTATAACATATCTTTGAAGTCTAAACACTTGAAAAACAAGATGTAAACTGTCCTCCACTTATCCTCATCTCCAAACCATGGTATCTCAAAACTTTTACAGTGAAAAATACTTCCAGGCACCTTTCAAGCATCACAGAGAATATGACTTTGAAAAGGGAATCCTCTCACCATAATCTTATAATAGTTTTTGCTTTTGCAATTCACCTTGAAATAAATGTCTTTTGTGTTTATTTAATTTCCTTTTTCTGGATCTGTCACCAGCTTTTGTAGACTCATGTCCATATCACAGTGTCACAATTTAAGTTACTCTTTAACGGTTTCGAGTTTGGTTGGAGAGGCTGGCACTGACTTTGGGCCAGAAACCAACCATTTTCTGCTTCTCAAGTGTTTGTTTCCATGACATGGTGTAATGATGTTGTGCACTATGTTTTTCTCAGCTTCAGGCTTCCACCCTCCAGGTTTATATAGCATCAGCTTTAAATAACTCTATCTTTTTAGTAAAACCTATGAAAACTATGTTCTATAGTTGTTCAGTAAGTTCTCTTAAGTAATTTTGTTCCACTGTGAATAATTACATTTTGGACTCCCATATACATTGTATACCTAGATTTTTGTACATAGTAACAAATTATGCATTTGCTTCTATCCAGTTCTCCATCAATGAATTGAATAATTTAGTGAGGACTAAGTCGTGATGTTTACAACTACCTTTGGCCAAAACAATAAAAAAGGGTTTGAAGATTCTCAGGAGAACTTGAAATTTCTCAAGGGCTGATTTTATTGAACTCAGAGTGGGAACTTGTTAAAATAAGAAGCTTATTTAGGTAATCTTATGACCCTGGTATGGTGACTTCAGATGGATTGAGCTAAGACTCCCTGGACAGTTGTTGTTCTGCTGAGTTCTTGTATCCAGCTGGTCTGTGGTTCTGCCTGATGACTCCAATTTATGTGTGATGTTTCCTTCAACTATTTTAAGTTCTGTGCAGAACACCACACTGTTTCACCAGGAGAGAGCCATATGGGATAATTCTGTCATCTGCAGGAGGTCTCTTTTGACAAAGTGTCTTGTCCACTGAAAATGGGTAGAATTTGCTTCTAAATCAGGAGCTACCTGGGGACCCTGTCCCTCTCTCAGTGTTATCAAAGTATTTGAAGTGCCTACCAGGTGGTAAATGCTTGGCACAGGCTGCCTGAGGGAATTTCTGGAACTGGCAGAACGTCTCACCCGGAGAATTCCTGTAACAGTCATGTGCTGTGCTGTGAAGTCAATTAGGGTTTCAGTTATTCACCTCCTTTCAAGCTGCTCCATTTGTTCCCATGGAGGTGGGCTGCTAAACTTCCTAGCTAATATTCTTAATTCCCATGTGTTTGCTGACAGCATTTTCTAGTGCTACCTCCAGTATTACCTAGTACTTTATGGAGCTTTCAAAAGCAAACACAAAAAAGAGTAAAGAGTAGTTGTTTTCTGCACTGGGACACCGTGTTTCTCTGTGTTTGGACGCAATTCTTGTTGCACATACGTGCAGTGTTGCCATCTGTCACTGTATTTTGAGGGGTGATTAATGTCCTTCTCTAACTGAAACAGCTTTGCATTCCTCAGCCCACAAAAAATGCAGGAAAAAGTAGTAATATTTAATAACATGATACTGTATTCATTTCTGCTTAGCTGTTCTAAATGAGAAAAAGATGGTGTAGAATACAAATTCTTAGGTTTGCTTGCCTATAGGATTTAGATTTGTTTGTGAAAACTGACATTTTATACTCCATAATCTGAGTTTTTCATCTAAAATGACTAAAAAAACCCTATGTAATTGTGTTCCAGATAAAAATTGGTTTTAATAATGCATTGAGAGTTTCAGAAAAATCTAACGAAAGTGAGCTGAAAAGAGTTGCACTAGCAAAAAAACCTTTTAACCCAATCAAGAGATAGAAAAAAAATGCAAAACATTGTGACTTAGATTTCTGAAAATATTTTTTATTTGCAATTGACTTAAAGTTTAATGCTTAAAAAAATGAACTGAATAACCTGAAGAGAAAATGAAACTTTCCTTGTAGTCACAACAAAAAAGTGTCGCCTCAATTCAGGACTCTTATCAGCACTAGAGATGTTTCAGAACAGAGTGTTTAGATAAACAATTATCACATTTATGATCAATATCTGTAAGGAGGCATGATGTAATGGTTGATTCTAAGCTGTTTCCAGTCAGTGTTTCTGGTTAAGTAAATTTCTTCAGTAGATGTTTATCAGGCTGCACCAACCATGAGTTCTGCAGTGCAGCCCTTCCAGCCCAGCTCCCAGGCAGATGCAGCCATCAGGCTGGTGTTTCACTGGGTGTTCCACGCCTCACAGAGTGCTGCAGAGTCACTTTGGGAACTGCTTGCCTGTGCCTTTTCTGTGCGTGGGGAGGGTGCCTGCAAGAGCAGGCAAATGGAACGTATTTCCTTCTCACAGCTGTGTTTGGAGTTGTTTGGATGTGAATCAGAGCATGCTGAGTTGCTGGGATTTCAGTTTTAGTTTTTCCAGCTCTGATTGTAAGCTCGTGATTTTAATTAATTACTTCTCTTTTCCTCATAATTAATTCTTTCTTTTGCTTTTATGATCCCTCAGTCTCATCCTCTATTTTTGGTTTCCTGCAATGAATATATCGTTGTATTTTCAGCCTGCATACGCAGTTTGTAATTTTGGTGCTGGTCCAAACCCTCAATTAGGTAAGCCATATGTTCAGAAAAGCAGCTTCAGAGCACAACAGATCGAGAAATCAGAGCCCTGAACTAACGCTCAGCTTACGCACTCGTTGCTGCTGCCTCCCCTGATTGGAATATGGCCAAGTGCAGAGCATTTGGGGTACCTGATAAATAAACTGTTCTTTGCAGTCCAAGAACTTTAGCCTCTCGCAGTGGTGAAACTGGTCACTGAGTCAGCAAGTATTTATTGCTATGCAAATTGTCGTGTTTCTGTTGCAATCCCGACCCAGTACTGTTTTCAGCCCCCCGCTTTTCCATAATGCTTCCTGGTGATATCAAACCAGGAGAGTGAATAAAGGCTGAACTTTAGCCCATAACAAAGCCAAATGTCTCTGTCAGGGATGTGCAGCTGTGGGAGGTAATGTGGATCTTGATTCTAGGAACTGTGATCCTCAGCTTTAATGCTTTGTTATTGATTAGTGTGGTGGGCTGAAGGCAGCTCATACTACCCAAGGAGAAATTTATTTTCCCAGTCATCTCCAGATCTGAAATGTGGAATTAATCCATTGCTGCTTCTGTGTGAATAAAGTACAATAATGATCAACTGCACATGTGCTAAAAGCTGTTCGGTAACCTGCATCTACTTGAGCAACATTGCATTTAGATTCTCTAAAAAAAAAAAAAAAAAAAACAGTAAAGAAAAAATGGGTTACTCAATGAAAATATCTAGATAATGGGAGATGTGTTAAATCTCACAGTTACATAATCAGCATTCTTAAATAGACAGAGGAGATCAATGAAGGCTATACAAAATATTACAGGACATTTAATTAATAAGGAAATTAAGAGATCCTAAAAGGATCTTTGGTGCATTGTAGTACTGCAGGAAAACCTCAGGAAGAGGAACAGAAGTGGACCCCCTCAAGAGATAACACTCTTAATTTACTCCCTGCAGTATTGTGGCTGATAATTGCTCAGGAAATTTCTAAATTATGACAAGAACAAAAAAGTAATTTAATTACAAATATTTTTCTATTATAGTTGTTTTATTTTTGTCCAGTTTTGTAATAATGGACTCCAGCTAATCTTGGCTAGAATATGGTAAATTCGTGAGAGATTAACATGCTTGTACAGTGTTTGTCATAGTTATGCATCTGCTTCGCTAGAAAATGTCACTAAAGGAATGGGGTTAAAGAAAACTTGGGCAGACTAAAGCCCACAGCAATCTTGGAAATCTTATGGAGGGAAAAGTGGATGTGAAGGGCAATATTTATCTGCAAAAATTATTTTGGGAAGTAGTGTCATGAAGCGCCTGGCCATAGAAGTACTCTGGTGTTATTTATCACTTTTAGATCGGTTATTAGAAGAAATATCTTCACCTAAAGGGTGATGTAACACTGGAACAGGTTTTCCCAGGAAGAGGTTTAGTCACCACTCCTAGAAGTTTTTCCAAGAGGTTCAGGTGTGGCACTGAGGGACAAGGTTCAGTGGTAGGTTGGCTGTGTGTGGATGTAGGGGTTTAGATAAGTCCCTGCCATTTGCCCAGGTGTCTGGCCATAGCTTTATTGAGGCAGCCAGCACCCTAAAACCCACTCTTATTCACAAATTCTTTAATAATGGCAGATTCAGTCTATTATAGAATGGATTATTTATTTAAGAGACACAAAACTAACAGACATAGGCCTTAAAAGAAACTAATACTACGCAGGAATAAGGACCAAAAGAATCTAGTAGTAAACAAACACAACATGGGGTTAAAGGTACCCATCAAAGTTACAGCTAAATGAAAAAATATAACTTAGGATTCAATGTATCTTACCTGCAGTTGTAGGTGGGGCACACCCAGAGATCCTTTCCCGCAATCCCCAGGGGAATAACCCTGGAATCTGCATCCAAACTCCAGGGAGAAGTCTCCAGTGCTTGTTGGGGTGTAGGAGGCATCTGCCTCTGTAATAGCTTGTGTGTCTTTTATAGTTTGTAAAACAGCATCTCTCAGTCAAGAATATTTCTTTTATCTCCTCTCACATCTACTCTCCAGACTAAGAGGCTGATTCTTAGCTGGGGTCTGAGCCCTTTTGGTGCCAGAGCTTATCCCTTGCTGAGCATTTTACCCGAGTTGTCTCTTTATGCACCAGCTATCTGTGGTGGGCGGGTGTCCTGCCACACTGGGCTGGCTTAGCAGTTGGAGGTTGAACTTGATGATCTTAAGGGGTTTTACAAGCCAAAAGGTTCTGTGATTTCCTTCTGCAGGGTCACAGTCACTGAGTCAGCACAGGATTTGTATGACTTGTTGTAATTTGTCTTCTGGAGAATATCCTGCAGTTGGCTTGCATTCTGCGTGAATATGACATTTATGACTGAAGATTCAAGGAAGAGGTGTGAGGTTCTTCCCAGTACAACTGGATAGAGCAGGCTATACATGATCTTGTTTGTCTAAACATATATGTTTTATTTTCCCGGGGAGAGGGGGGGAAAAAAAAGCTTAAATTGAAGAAATTTTCTCAAAGTTCAGCTCGCACGAGCAAGTCAGAAAAGCTAGCAAGGCAGGAGGTTAACTTCTTTATCACATAGGACATTTGATATTAACATTCTTTACACATCTGTAAATTGAGGTATAAATGATTTATCACATGGTTTACTTTCAGAAACAATATTTTATATGTCTGTTATTATTTGTACCTCTTTTAACCTCATTAAAATCCAAGGAGATCTATTTTTTATGACCGAGGGAATAGTGGAGAAGAAAGTAGTGTCTGTCATTTTAATATAGGAAAGCAAAAGAGTTCTGCAAGTCATTTCTACTGAGAGATATAATTGGTGTGTAGTAAGTCTCATGATTTACCATTGTTATGAGAGCTAAAGGACATTGGATCACCTAATTAGGACGTTACAAAAGTCTTCCTCATATAGCAAACCCAAAAATTAATTGGAAAAATATCTACATGATAATGTTATGCCAGTATATTCACAGGGCTTCTAATTACTTCTTTCATTTCGTTTGTTTCACTTTTTCTTTTTGCTTTCTCAGCAGAACTGACAATTTATTCCATTTTGTATTCATTTCCATTTATTCAGCACATATTGCTGTAGGCATGTGTGCTGTATTTGAGAAGGGAACATTTTATTGTTAGATTTACCAAATGTTAACTTTTATTGTGAAATTATATCCATCGGGGATAATGAAGGGGATTATGATTAAGTCACCTAAAGTTTCTACTGTCATAGTTCCAGTAAAAATGTTTTTGAGCATTAAAGATATATATCATAAGGAACTATGCTTTGGTTTCATGTTTATATCTGATCCCATGATTGAAATTAAACTTTGAAAGTGCTCCTGCAGAATTCATACTTTTATATTTCTTCTATTTTCTTCATAAAGAACCTATTATTGATAAAAATGAAGCTGCAAGACAGTTAAAAGTTGCTAAGTGAGAACAATAACACTTATGCATCACGTAAGCACTTAAATGCGAGATAACCTGCCACATGAGACATTTTTCTTAGGTGTCTGGGTGAATACTTGAACAAACCACAGTAATCTTAACTTCAGCTTGCATTTTGCCATAGTTGTTTATATCATTTTGATACAAATACGTGGTATTTGTGGGCTTTTTTGTAAATGTACTGGCTAGGAAAAGTCCAAAATCCCATTCACCTGGGCTTTTGTGGGGAAAAAATGGTTTTTAACTCTTTTCAAGAAATGAAGGAGAACTAATATACTGAAAATTCCATTCAATGTGTAGCACCATGTCATTGTGTGTTTATGTAATATTTAGATTATTTTTTGGATGATTTTTGTGCTGTCAGTATGGCCTGTGATGAATAACAAAGCAGCAATACTTTATTGTATGGCTAAATTTCATTTGTACTGTAAGAATTATGCATTTAAATGTTAGAGTATCAGGTTTGTGTTTTTCATGTGGGTGTGAAGGATTTAAGGTGTCAGTAATTTCTCATCTCCTTGTTTTTAAGCATATATATTCTGTAAATTGTGTTGTCTGAAACTACTGTCACCAAGCAGCTTTTGCTAATTTTTAAAGTAATTTTTTATTGAGATTTTTTTTCTAAATTCTATGGTGTTTTATTAGATTGTTTTTGTAGGCTTGGGGTTTTTAGTGGCGTTTTGGCTTTTGTTGGGGTTTTTTTTGTTTGTTTTTGATGTGTGTTTGTCTTTGGATTTGGAGATTAGATAAACATCTATTAATTAGACTTGTAATGACTGATCAGCAGAGTATCTAAACCAATGTATTTAAATTAATGCAGAAGAAAGAGAACAAGAAAGGATTTACTTTATCTTTAGGAAATAGCCAACTTTCTTGATCTTAATGGAGGGAACAGATTTTAAATCTTTATTTTGTAAATCAGTTTGGTTTGACATTATGACAAATGCTTGACATCATCTTAATGATGCTTGCATATCCTCTTAAAACCATCTCAAGACAAAGTTGCTGCAGAACTTAGTGGCTTTCTGTCCTCTAGGTAAGATTAGAATTTTGAAGCCCTTTGGAAATAGAGAGCAGAGCTCATGATGTTTTAAGGCTCCTTTGAAAACTCACTGCTGAATATATACCCAGAGTAAAAATTAATATTTTGAGGGTTGGGTTTTTTCTAAACTTTTGGTGTTCATCTGGTTTTCTCTCCTGGTCCTTATCTGTCCCCAGTCTCTAATCTATTTCTCTGCCATTGTCCAGAAAGGTATCAAGTAATCCCCAGTGTACACTAAGTTTAAAGAAATCTGTGAGCAAGTTAAACTTGGGTATTTCACACCCTCCTAGAAAAACTTTTGGGTGAGGCAGGTAGTGCCGGATTTTGATGATGGCAGCAGTTGTTGACACTGAGACAGGAACTCTTGAAATAAGTGGGAGAAGCTGAAGGGAGCAATAAAATGAAAATGTGTACAGGGTGCTCTGCACTTGCCATCACCACCTTCCTAAAACAGCTCGAGCTTGTTAACTTTTATGTCAATTGTAACAGAGAATTCTTGACTTTATTTGTTTCCAGGGGTTTTTGTGCTGTGCTCTCTATGACTATGGCTGGCTGGCCTGCCGGCTGGGAGGTGGTGCCTTGGGATTGTGCTCCATGGGGACCCTGGATCACTGCGGAGCTGCCGGAAGGCTCAGCGGGATGGGTGAGTGAAGGCAGACGACAAGGGAGCTCTCAGTGTGAGGGGCAGCATCTGTCAAAAGAGCAGACAAGCCCTGACACGTCTCAGCTGTGGCTAAATAAGCGCTGTCCCTGGTTCTTGGACACGCTGCACTGCTCTGCAGTTCCAGTGTCAAAGGAGGAAGTCTGAAGGGAGGGTCCTGTTCCGTGGTTGCAAGGTGTTAAGGATGCGTCTCCCCCTTCCCACTTCTGTTTCAAGTTATTTTCTCTAGTTCATGGTTCATGCCTCTAGTCTGTCATGATGACACTCAAGCTTCAGATGTTCAGCTTTGGTGGGTCTGATGTCTGTAAGGAAAAAAGTAAAGGCAGAGATATATCAAATTCTGGGGATTGCTGAAGGTTGCATCAGAGAGACTTTCTCCCATATTTGAAGTAGTCTGTGTGACAATCTGGCAGATAGGGAGGACTGGAAGCTCTTTCTTTTCATAGCTCTGCATGTCAGCAAACTGAAATGATTGAAAATTGATTTTGTCCACATGAAAAATATTTGAATTCACTTAAAACTTCCAGTAGCTTTATTCAGTATTTGAGGTTGAGTCCTTCTGGAATATTTGGTTAGTACCAAGCCCAGATTCCAATTCTTTATAGAGTTATAACTGGAAAAAATAATCAGGAGTCCTGAAAAGGAACTGAACTGTAGTCAAATTTTGTGCATGTAACAGACAAGTTAAATAACTTCTGCCATTCTTTTCAGTATCTGTGACAAATTAAATGAGCTGCAAAATAACTTTGTCCATCTGTGAGAAGGAAAATAGGTCTACAGCTATTTTTAAAAGTTTGTGTGAGTGCTAAGGTACATTGACTAACTTAGTCTAAGGATATAAATGAATTCTAAGCATTTGCACAAAAGAGTAAAATGTACTTTTGCTGTCAAACATTCTGGTGATAACTGATAAGGAAATTAATGACAGTATGACTGATTCAGAATAAGGTGTTTGTAAGACGATAAAGTAAGAATTGCTTTTTAAAAGCAAGGTGCTCAGTTTCCTGCTACAGTAGTCTCATGTTAATGCCAAAGAAGCAAAGTTACTAGGTATTGCTACAGAAACTGTTTTATCTTGTCAAACTCGAGGTTAGATCACCTTGTAAAATCAACTACTATGCTGTCACTTGTGCCTGCCTACTCCAAAACCTTTCAGGGATCTTAACAGTGTTGTTAACAACTCCTTTTCTGTCACCGGCTGGGTTCTGTGTTACAGCATGCTGATCCAGTCTGTGGAGAAGAGTTGTGCTTAGAATTAAGGACACTCTTTTTCTCCACTTTGCAACTTCTGGAAAAATCTCATGGAAAAATCTCTAGTTCTTCTAGAGTGACATTTTCATAGTGTCAGAAAGGATGGAGAATTCACTGCTCCATTTTAACTGGAAACAAGGGCCATTTGTAAGTCACCATTTTCACTCTCCTTCTATCAGAACTATTTCCCTGGAATACTCATAAGACTTGTGTTAGGGCAAGTAGCAGCACAGAGGAGGAACACATGGTTTTGATTATGTAATAAATAATAATTTCAGTTGTGTTTAGTGCATATGAAAGCTCTTATCAGCTGCTATACTAAATAAATTAACTTTCTTTTGATGTAGTCCCAATAGCCTTTATTAATAATTGCAGAACAGTCCTTGTCACTTGCCAGTTGCTCTACCATTATGTTTAAAGAATACTTTCAGGTGATTGAGCCTTCTCCTACTTAAGAAACTGTTTGCTCATACATTTAATTATTATTTTATAACTGGATTAATCTTGGCAGAGTTGCCCAGAGTTGGTATGTTCTGCCTTCCCTTGAAGGAATGACTTTATTTGGTACTGTTTTCAATGTGTGGATTTACAGAATCAATCTTAGGGTGTTTAAACTGTGACCTCAATCCAAAAGTAGTCCTGCACTTAATTTTAACTGTGTAAGTACATTTTTAGACTTCAGTGGCAATGAATAGTTTTTTAAAGCATGCAATTAGGAATAATTGATATGATGTGCTATGGGGTTTAAATCTGAGTCAGAAGCACATAAATATTATGGGTCTTGAACAAGCAGAAGTTAATTTAACAAAAAAAAATTGTAGTAGGGAAATTGATTTTGGAGTGTGCTTTATTGGTATGTTAAAAGTTGATATCATGGAACCTTACAAATTATAAGGACTAATAGAGTCCAGAAACATGGTGTGGATGAGTTTGGCAAGTAGGAGAAAGAAAAGAAGAAAACAAAAATACTCTCACTGTTAAGTCCATTAAGTAGACTTAATGCCCACAGCTTTCTCACTGCCTCCTTTATTCCAGTTTATTTGTTTATTTATTAATTATTAATCTCCTGGCCTGTGCTATGGGATCAGTGTATCTGTCAAACACAGGTGTACAGCCCAGGCTCTGTCCTGTCTCTTTGAACACTCTGCAGTTGGATCTTTATTCCAATCTGTTGACCTTGTATTCCAGTGAACACTTTTTCCTTTACCTGCAGAGCTTTGTTTTGAATTTTCTTGCTGAACATTGATCTCTCCCTTTGCACTGGGCTTCTGTCAGAGCCCTTTGCCAGGTCTTGCTGTAGCCATAGCGTCTCACTCATTGTGGCAGTGTGGCCCTGAGTCAAACTGCAAGCCTGTCCTTGTCCCAACACTGTTTTCATGAACAGCAGTGACATCTCCGATTTTCTTTGGGTATTGTTTCTCAGTCCTTATTAGGCCATTTGTTCTAAAACATTCCTTCCTGTTGTTTTAAAAGCTAAAACTATTGAAGGCATTTCTTGGAGTCCAGCATTCCTACCTTCCCTTTGAAAGGCAGTTATTCACTAAGAATCATCCATGCATTTGATTTTGCACAGGACAAAAGGAGTCAATGATCATCATGTTAATGGTTGAAGAAATACAAAGCATGACGGCCTCTGAGACCTAAGAAAACCCCTGTATCACAGAAACCTGCTATTTTTCAGTTGTTGAGTCATAGGCATAAAACTTGCTTTTTGTTTGCGGTTTTTGACATGACCGTGTGTTTGAGCACTGCTGGAGAAGCCATTTGGTATGTTCTGAAATGCACAGTAGTTTATGCAAGGCACTGTAATGCAATGAATGGGTGTGGGGTTTTTTGCAATCACATTTATAAAAGGATTCTGATGTGTTCTGTGTGCAGTGCATGCAGGCTGCCTGCATTCACAGAATGCTCTAAGAAATTCCAACATTTCCTCTCCTGGCAGTACACTGCTCTGTCACTTGGTGTCAGCTCAGGAGCCATTCTGTGCACTTGTGACAATTTCATCTGTAGTGCTTCACTCGGCAAGAAGTCTTGCTGGGCCACATTGATTCCCCTGTGTGTCACCTTGTCATCTTAGAGTACCACATCATGATGTAGCTCTCCAGTTCTTTTCCCCTGACAGCAGTTGAAAGTGCCTTTCATCTGAAACATGACTTCTGCAGTACAAATGGTCATCTGAGTAAACAAAACAATCTGCGTTTCCCACAACACCTATTTTGTTTCCTACTAATTTAAAAATCGTTTTGTGCATTGACTGGGAGAAATATCCTGAGTAACTCTTACTGGTGAAAGGTTTAAACAGTTTTTACTGGAAAACCATATTTTAAGTAAATTCACCAGTTTACATTTGACTGTGCCAAAGCAGTCTTGTTCAGTAATACAAGAT
>VXBQ01012703.1:656930-783889 GCA_013400175.1 Phainopepla nitens
TCAGTAATACAAGATATTATTCACTGCTTGCAAAAAAAAAAAAAAAAAGGCAGGTTCTCTAAAGTTTGGAAGAATCTCCAGGTATTTATGTAGAGACTATGGAATGTGCTTTGGGAGCTCTTGTATACAAAAGGGAGGGAGAATAGTGAGGACTAAGCTGAGTTGTTCTCAGTCCTAAATATGTCACTATGTGGTAGTTTGGAGCTGGGTTCTTTTGGTTTGGGTTTTTAGTTTTTATATATATATATATATATATATAGATATCATTTGTGTGTGTGTGTGTGAACAAGTAAAGATGCCAGTACATAATTTGCAAGTAATACTTAACAGATGGTCATGATCTTTTAAATTGCTTCAGGCTGGAACATCATAGTATTCTTATATATGAGTTAGTGTCTAGGGAGAAAGGAGTCTCATTTGGCCAGGAAATGCATTTTCAGAGAAAACCTAATTACACTTAACTTGTCTGCTTGAATGCCAGTTACATATGAACCAAAAGACAACAATAATAAGTAGATTATTTATGCACCTAATTTTGGTGAAAAGGGGAGAAGGTTGCAGTCTTGGAATTGTTTCTCATTTGCAGGGTTTCTTTAGCTTAATGGAAAGTAAAATGAGATATGATTTTAGGAAAATCTTTGTGCTTACATGTAAAAGATTTATTGAAGATCATCATACAGAAAGTGCTCATCAAGATATGCAATTTTTAGGAGAAACATCTTAACACCATGATTGTGTAATGAGGAGTAGAGAAGTAAAATTTTTTTGCCTATTCCATAAATAAATGTAATCCCAGGTACCAATAACCCTCTTTATTACATTACCCTTCTCTGTCCTAGATATAGGTTCTAGGAAAGCAATTTTTGTAATTTCCCAACTAAGAATTAGGATACAGTGAGGGGAACAGTGGCTTCTCTTCTCTCCCCTGCTGTAATCAGAAAGAAATCACTGAGTGTTTTCCTCTTTCATATGCGAATCTGTTGAGACACAGAAGATAATGAATGACACAATGACATCAGAATTTTTCAAGGATTAGTTAAAAATCTCATGGAGATTGCTTGAATTGAGCACCGAATTTTCACACATTACAGCCTGATTGACCAAACAGACCATAATAACCTTGACTGTTACTCTGGATTGTTCAAATCAGATCTTTAAATCCCTGAATACTCTTTAGAGCGGATACAGATGTGATTTATTGAGTGCCTAAACAGAGTTGCAGATTTACATATAGACTGTATTAGAGCAAAAGGAGATATTATAGAAACATTATTTTCTAAGATTGGTAAATAATAATTTCCTGTATAATTGAATGACTGATTATGGTACAGAAAAAGTCGATGTCTCCTGCACATAAACCTTGAAGCAAAACCTTGGGAAATGAAAGGAGCTTTTCTTAACTTGTGTGGGCCTTCAGGTTCTTCCTTTTTGCTCTGAAACAATATACAGAACATTCTGGGTACAGTTATTTCACAAAATAAACCATGCACACAAGCCATTGCCCCCTCAGCCTTGGGCTCAGTTGGGTTTCTTAAGAAGTGGCTGCTGTGATGAGCAGAGTCGTCCCTTTCCTAGAGTCCAGAGAGAAAGCAGCCTGGTAGAGCCATGCTTTCCTCAAATATGCATGTAATGAACCCTGAAGGAGGAGGAAAATATGAGTAGATATTCAATGGTTAGGTATGCCCATAACAGAGCACCAATTTTGTCAAATTCTACAATAGTTTCATTCCCTGTATTGCTGTGTACTTGACATTGAGAGGAGATAAAACATCATTTACTTGTTGCCTCAGGCAAATTCATCTAAGCGCTGTATCAAGTAAAAATCCAGTACAATACTGCTGTTCGTGTGTTTAAAATGTGATGAAATATATTCACCCCTTAGAGTTCCTGTGTGACAAAGTCCAACTCAACATTTTCTGTGAAGCTGATGATGCACTGCCAGCATACATTTTAACAACTAAGAATTATGACATACAACATTTTCCCATGCTGTTGAGGCTTTTCATTTAATATTTACCTATATTCAGTGTATGGATTTTCCCTGATTGTGCCCAGGAGGGGGAAAATATTTTCACAGTCACTAATGGTCTCTGGTTTTTGTAATTCTAGTCAAATTGATGTTCTCTTCAGACTGAAGTAACAAGAAAGACAGGTATTGATAGTAGATACTGGAAAGTAGGACTATGAAAAAGGCAGAAATATGAAGAGAAATAGCAGCACTGATCAAATGACATAATCTGTTTCTTTCAGTTTTAATCATAACTCAGAGCTCGATTCTAGGGAGTAATGAAAGATATTCCTGTTAAGAATATTGGGTGTGTCCAAGAAGACTCGGCAAAATAGAGAGGCAGGTGAACTGGTTTGATTTGGGGAAATAAGCCCTCTGAAACTCTGGAATTAGTGCGGAAGATATAGTGAACATTGGGGTAAATCTGAGAATAGAAATATTTTTATGGTTAGAAAATCATTTTCTCCTTATAGCTTTTGTCCAGGACATGTTTCCCTGGTAATGAAAAACATGGTTGCAACCAAAAGGGTAATTTTCACCTTTTAAACTTCTGTTGAAATGCTCAACCTCAATTTCATTAATATCTCTACACAGAAAATAACAAAACAATATAAGGTTGTACAGTCACCTTGAAGTTGGCTGCTCCTATTGTTCTTAGATTCTCAACTTTCTTGTGGGCTATACTATTCTGGGACAATTCATTTAGATCACCAAATATATTAGCCTGCTCTCTTCCTTCTTCTGCCATAGCAGTTTCCAGCCTAATTAAACAAAAGATTAATGAGGGGATAGCTGTTCTAGCTCTTCTAAGGCCTAAATTGAGCAGCATCCAGTTTGAAGGCAGCAGCTGAAAAGCTGAAGCAGATTTAACAAAGATGCAGAGAGTTAAAAGTGCTGTGCCTGACAAAGCTTGACTGCTGATGAAACGTTGCAGTCCCTACCCCAGGAAGCTCTGAGCCAGGCTAGAATTAAGAAAAGCCTTCAAAGCAGCCAGAAATTCAGAGCTGTGCTTCACAAATGGGAGCTGCTGGTTTGTAATCCAAGGATGAATCCATGACAGAGATTCCAGATCAACTTCAGCACAGGAAGGCAACTTTGGCCAGCAAGGGATGTTCTCTCTGACTGACACTGGGGACACTGGCTGCTGCCATGCTTCCAGGAACCCTGAGGTTTTTCTACCTTCTGAGAAAGATTCTTTGAAGGGGGGTGGTCCAATTAGTTGTCGTTTAGGAAAGGAACCCTAATAATAAACAGGAAAGGAGAGTTCTCTTTTGTACTTGCAGTATCCGGTGTGTTTTTCACTATGACTTACTGAGGTGCAAGAAAACAATATAGAAACAGAGGTAAAGATGCATTTTTCTCTAGCTAGCACTGATTAATGTTTTTAAATGGTGAAAAGAAAAGAAAGTGAGGGGAATCAACTGATAAAACTTGAGGGACAAAAGAGCCTAGCAGTATTTCTACAGTAAGGGCAAGGGTGTCGGCGATGTCATAAAGTCGTTGAAAAAAATTTGCTGCCTTTAACATCAGGATGTGGGGAAACATGTAAATGTAGGACTCCAGAATATGATCAGAACCATTAGATTGATAATTTATTTTTTATTCACAGAAGAAAATTCTTTTCCCTTTTCAAGGGAAAAGACCTATTAGTATTGGAAAAATACTAGGGATTATTGAAGTAATGAGAAAAAAATCCTCCTTTTAATCAGAAAATCCTCGTTCTCTAAGAAAAATCCTTAATACTGCACAGACCATAATACCTTATCTTTCTTACCTGCATTGCTGGCTTAGATGGAACTTTTTGTGGTCATTGCTACATCTTTATGTTAAAATTAGTATGCCTCAGATCAATTTGCATACAACCAGCACTGATTCACCCTATCTTTCTGAGTCCTGCCTGATTTTTGTGGCTAATTAGATCAATTTCCTGTTGGGGCTTCTACTGCCCAGCTTGAGGGTTGTCATTTGGTCTTTAAAATAATTAATTTTCTTCAAAAAGTGAACTGTGATTCCAAGGCCCAAAACTCAGGGATTGTTCATGCCTTGCAGGAGTAAATTTAAAGAAGTTTTCTTTGTGAGCCATGTACCCTGAAGAGAGCTCAAGTACAATGAAATCTAAGTGAAGAAAGCAGAAGGGAAATAAACATACCTTTGAAATGGAATATACTAATTGGATAACAGTAAAGGTAATTTCTAAAGATGTACTTGCAGCAGCCTGGGGAAGATGTCTTTCCAAAGGAACTGGCTACTTTGTGTTTGGATTTTTTTCAAAATCAGTATTAATATGGACTTCAAAAGCAGTTTTGGTATATTGAGGATATTCTGCTATGAAAATAACTATAAATATTAAGAAGAAATGTGAGATAATATTGTATCTTGAAAACTTTTGTCTTTTGCAGCATAACACATCAGGGAGCTTATACCTAATCAGCTTTTATATTTTGTTTGTAAAGGTGGTTTGAATAAGCTCTTGGTTTTTTTTTTTTTTTTTTTAATAGAAGCCAGCCTTAACAAATATGAAGGGAGAAAAAGTACTTTCTTTTCTTGTATTTTAGTTTTGTGAGCCCCTTGTTGAAATGCATTTGTGATCTGTAGCATTTGCTGTGGTGGGAAATATTTCATGTGAAATGCAAAACACAAAAGTGTCATTACTTTTGAAGCACTCTCAGTGCAGTTCTTAAAGAAGAACTATAGAGTCATAAAGATTTTCTTTACATCAAGATCACCACAGCTATGATCTTTGAAGGGAAACTTTAGAGAGTCTGTTGACACTGGGAACCTGCTAAGGATGTGGTCCAGGGAAGAAGGCAAAGAGGAAAATTGATTTGAAGGCTAAAAAGCAATGAAAGAGAACTAGGATGTGAGGAGTAAAGCATTTAAATAGTGAATGAATGCTTTACAACTGAAGTTAAAGAACAGTAAAGTAAAAACTAGAACAGGAGATGCATAGGAGATTGAGATGAAAGTGGGGTGAGAGAGACTCTGTCAGGATAAAGCAAAAAAACAAGAGTATTTTTGGAGTCATGTTGTAGGTCATGGACTCCCTCCTCAGCTAAAAACCAAGCTATGTTAAACCACGACAGATATTCAGTCATTCTATTCCAAGAAGAGAATGCTAAAATTTCATTTTTCTCGTAGTTTTAAATTGTGTAGTATTCAAAGTAAATATATTCCTGACAGGTACACCCATTTTGTAGCTAAGTTGAAACCAGTTGATGCACCACAGATGATTTCAACTGAATGCCTCAGGAGGAAGTGAGCAAGGCAAATAAAAGGATATTGATGTGAAAAGTGGCAGTTTAACTGCAAGGGAAGAAATGAGAAGGGTATATTTGCTTTTAATATCTGAACACCAAGGTTGTAATTTACCTGTTTAATATTCTTGGGGTTCTTTTGGCCTTACTTAGCGTTTCAGGATTTCAGGAAGGCAACTTTCAGAGCATTAGATCCTGGAAGAAGGAAGGTACTGTACTTAGGTTTGGTTCATAAATCTCTGGTAGAGAAATATTCTTCAAATTATTAGGAACAAAAAAAGGAGTTGGAATTAGAGTTTTGGGGTTTTTTTCTCCTTTGAAAATAATAATAAATAACTAATGCTGAAAAATACTAATTCATTGAATAGTTTCTACGTAGATCTGGTACGGTAATGGAAAGGTTTTTATTGGAATTTCCTGAATTGTAAATTCTTTACTTTCCTTGTGATTTTAAAATTCCAGGATATTCCTGAGAAGCAAATGACAACATCTTAATAAACAAATCTGTGACCCAGAAATGATAGCAAAGAACCTCTAAGATAATATTTCTTTAAATTATTAATTGTACAGTGCATATTTTACTAATATTTTCTTAATTTGTGAGTATTCGGTATATTACTCCTGGTTTCTATAAATAGATTAATTAATTTATGAGGTAGTTTGGACAAACATAAAATACACCTCTTATCATTTTCCTCAGCCATGAGTTACCTATGTTGCAAAACTGGACAGCTGAACCAGGGGATATTCTTCATACAAACTAAGTAAAGGGCTGAATACATTTTTAGAGGGAAAAAAAAAAAAGCCCAGGCATTACACTTAGCAGAGAATTTTCAGAATATGTTATTCATTTGGATAACTGAAAATATTTAAGTTAGGAAAGTCTTTTCAGCTAGACAAGACAATATTTTTAGAGTAAATGCTCTGTTCCCAGAATGTTATGCAGATATGTGTACTGAAGATATAGGTAAAATTTTTTGCTACTTTTCACTAACGAAATCAAAAGTTTAAAAGTATCCTGCAACCAATCTCTGCTATCAGCTGAGTAAGGTTAAAAGGTTTTTCACTGCTCTCTTTTGCCAAGTTTTTTATGCAATTGTCTCTGTGTGCTATTTCACAATCACTCAGATGCTGTTCCCTCTACAGTGGATAATGGTGGATAGTCCAGTTTTTTTCTAAGTTTTCAAGCCAGAAGCAGGAGCAAGGTTGGACTTGCAGGATGTCTTGCTGAAAACAGATTATTTTGCATTGTAACAAGTACACTCAAAATAGAGTACCTTGCAAGAAGCTGGGAATGGAAGAGAGATTTCCAGTAGGCTTCTCTTAAAGAAAAGAGGTTCTTTAGAGGTGAAGTTTGAATAAATTTTTATGTATTTGGGATTGAAATTAGTAGTATCAAGACAGACATCTGACCAGGAAACAGTGACAAAATATCTTGGATTCCATCACAGTGCAGGATTCTTTTTCACTCTAAGGCAAACCTGTGTTCATCATCATTCCATTTGCTGCTATTTTATTCATGAAAAATAGTAGTGTTTTATGATGAGTCTCAAGATTTTGCTGACTGCACTGTGTCAGCATAATCAGGCAGAATAGTTACTGAGTATGCCTAAACAGATGAAACATGAAAATAATTATGAGATTTAGTTGTACATGATTCTAGGAAAAAAATGAGTCAAATGCACATAAAACCAGATGTGGCTGTAGAGTGTTCTGTATGGATCTGAACTTCTTTCTTGGACTGTTATCTCTGGAATCCTTTAGAGGATTTTGAATGATATATTCAGTACTTCATCAGCTCAAAAATAGGTTTGTTCCTTTTTTTTTTTTTCCTGATGGAATGATTTTATCAAAGGGTGAATCAATCCCCATTTTCTAGTAGCTTTCTATCCCATTTCTATGCTTGCCTTCTGTGAATTCTCTCAAAATATATTCTACTTATACACTCAAAATCCTGCTGTTATGGCTAAATTGTGGACACTGGTATTGGTACAAACTCTCTGCAGCCTGTCTGACCACAGGTGGTTCATTTTTTTCTCCTGTCTTGCTTGTTTGTGATATCTGTGGCTGTCACACAGCTGTGTGGTCTGAAGCACTGAAGAGCTTGGAGGACCTAGAGAGAAAAATTCAGCAACTTTTCCTGTTCTTACAAATCATCACCAGCACACCAGCTGTATAAACAGATCACCATTTCTGTAAGTAGGACAACCTGAAAACAAAAACTAAAGTCTGAGTTCGAAGAAGCAGAGGTTCACTAGGAAAAAAAAAGAGTAAGCTCAAAAGAATATATCTTTATCCAGTCTTTTTTTTTTTTTTGTGGTTAGTATTGGAATCATCTGGAAAATACTCACTCTTGTTGTAAATGCAGATGGTTAAGAATTTTATGTACTGCTTAATTCATTATTCAAAGCTAAGCAACAGTAAGTGCACCATCTGGATAGCTAATGATTGATATTTTCTGAGTTCTCTTACACGCTTCCCAGAGTGTTTTTTTCTCGTTTATGCACCTCTGTCAGTCAGTGTTAAAGCTGACCAGTCATGTGGTTATTTAGGATTCCATTTTGGTGGGGAAGATTACAGATGATGCTGCTTGCTTGCAGCAAATTTGTGAGGCTGTGTCTCTTCCATGCACTGTTAACATTTCAGTTTATGTCACTCTAGGTTTTTCTAAGGTATTCCAAAAAGCATTGGAAAATTGAGAAAATAACTGGGCAATGTATGAATCTCTTGTTGAAAGTTGTGGAAATGAGCCATGAGGATTCTGGTGCTGGCTTATGATCCACTGCATTATGTTCACTTAGTTGAATTACAGTGATCTGTCTCTAATTCTGCAGGAGGAAGGGAGAGCTTGTAAATGAGTGAGCACAGCATGCAGAGCATGATGGATTCTGACAGATTGTCTCTGGCTGGTGGCAGGTTAAAATTGGTCTCTCAGCAATGAGAAACAATGCAAGCAGGGTGAGTGCCACCCTGAGCAGGTGGGGAATGCATAAAGCACAGCTGGAGGAGGCAAAGGTGGCATCTTTACCAGTGGTAATGTCTTTATGCACTTTATGGGTAAAAGCATTAAATAGATCTGGAAAACGACTTCCATGACTTCTGGATGCTGCATCCATGGTTTTGACATTCACAGTTTAAAGTTCCCTAGAAAATCAACCAGAGTGTGCAGAGAAATTGAGTTGATTGGAACACACAGGTAGAAATCACTGTGAGGACTTAGGTTCAAGGATTGTCCCAGAGTCAGTTCACATTTAAAGGCTTCTGAAATTTAAATCCATTTAGATGGATTTCTGAAAGCAGAAGTTTTATTTTATTTATTTTGCATGGAGAATTTTGTTCTGAGCTGACCTGAGTAAGCCACTGACAGAAATATCGGGGGAGTCTCTTTAAACTTTCCCTTTTCTTTTTTCTTTGAGGACATTGTGAAATGTTTGTGAAGCCTTTTGGCTGCTATGCAGAAATGAAGAATTTCTCATATACAGATCATTAGTGCACATTGCTTGCACACGTGAGATTCTGTTGGTCCTTGCTGATCACTTGTTTGTGTGTATTGCAAATGAAAACTTTCTGTAATCTCTTCAGTACTTTTTTACTAGTGTAGTGGACCAGTCTCATAATTCAGAGACTCTGTGCACCTGAGGATTAAAGAGAAATTAATAGAGAGAAAGGTCTGACAGTTTGTGTAATTTTAGCTGGTAGGAAACCAGCTTGCTCTGTCATTTCAGACCATTAATTAATTCAGATGCTACCTCCTTAGGCACTCAGATGGTTGTTTGGATTCAAAAGACTGTGAAAAAATCAAGGGACTCCCTCTGCCTAACAACTGTAATCTGCTTAGGCTCAACTAAACCAACTCTGTGAAACAGTCAAGCTCACTTTTTATTGTGTGGAAAGAATCAAACATGGAATGACGCGTTATCACATTTTAAAAAAGTAATTCCTTAGCCACCAATCCTCTGTGAATCCGAAGTGAATACCCTGAATTTGAAACATCAAAGGGTACCTAGTACTTTCAGCTACTGTTGTAATCTACAAGTCAATAGTTTTCAAGAAGTCATTAATTTTCAGTAGTAACTAATATCTGAAATTGGTAAATATTTATTTCATCTCCTGTATCTGCGAATGTCGTTAAAAATATATATAAGGCCATGAAACACTGAGGGTTTTGTTGAGTGAGAGCCTCTCGTTATGTACTCTCATCTGTGTGTACACATACTCTGAAGCAATCTGCACCGCGATGAAAATTCAAGTTTACTTTAAGAAAGCCTGAAATGCTGTAGCATTTTAGAGTTTGAAATAGAATTAAATATTATCAGATGTGATCCCCTAAGTTCTGACAGCAAAAATTGAGATTGTTGGTTAACTGGACAAAACAGATGCTGATTGAGAGTGTCAGCCTTATGTGAGATTGAAACTATTTAATCATTTCTGTAGCTTGTGTAGTTGGCCTTGCAGATCTCGGAGGAGATTAGCTGAATCAAACCCAGACTGAATGAAATCTCTGGAAATATTTTAGTATTTCTGCCATACCAGACTTATATAATAGTTTTACAGGCAAGCTTTTTTCCCCCTCTGAAGAGAGAAGCATTGTCCAAACCTGTGTGGATAACCTTACTTTTCCAGTTAAAACTGGCTGGTTTTATGCTTGCTCCAGATCATTTGACAGCCAGCCTGAGACATCCCCTGCTTTGTATGTTTTTTATACTAGTTTCCCTTTGCCTTTAACATGAAAAGACGTGTCAAAGTCTTTCAAAATAGTAAGTGCTCTTAGAATCATTGATAAAGATTTCTCTCCACCTAATGGCGTATGTTGTGCAGGCTTAAGCTTGTGGATGAGGAGATTGCACAGTGCCATGGATTACTGAGAACAGGAATCAGGAGCAGGGAGGGAGGCTGTCAGCAGACAGGACAATAGTTTGTTGTGTGGCAGACAGGGAGGGATGTGCTTTGATGTGGGTGTATACACACACACACACACATTATATAGATGAATGTCTACAAGATCTCCATTTTTTTTTTTTTTGTTCCCACACTCTTGTGTTCCTTCTTTCCCTCTCAGGCATCTCTCTTCCTGGCTAGCTGGCTTTACCTAAGTTCAGGATGGAAAACTATCCCAGCCAAGGTTCGTCACATCCACTCTACAGCTGTACTCAGATGGCCTCACCCTTTAGCTTTTCATTTATATTCATACACATATGATTCCTTTTGTCAAATCTGTACTTAACTATTAACAGGTCTAATTCTCAACTGTTTTGATTAACGAATAAAATCTGTCCCTGCTGATGTCATTATCGGTACTTCACCTTGCACTTAATAACTAATAATCCTAACGAGTAGCTAAATATTTTAAATGAATGGGTGTATAGCCTTTGCTTTTGTTTTCTTCTCTTTTTTTCTCACCATTTGTGTACAGCTTCCCTGTGAAGCAGATCCTTCTTTCTTCTGAACATACCTACAACTCCTTTATTCTTATCAGACTTGAATTTTCTATGCTCAAATTTCTGCAGACATGGAAATCTAAATAGAGTCAAAAGAAATCAAGCTTGGTATGTTGCAGATGGGTTACATTTGGAAAGGATTCCTAGCAAGGATGCTACTATACCGCTTTTGCTAATTAGCCCATTCTGAACCCCTCATGGGTTTATTTTGTGTCAGCAATATGACTTTTCTTGAAAGAACTGCAGCAACCTAATTGTCAGTTTCTCATGTCACTGTTTATCTAGGAATGGAACATTGTATGTGAGCACCTTGTGACCCAGCATCTAGGGATATAAACATGGCTTGAGGCCAAGAATATAGGCAAGGTAAACTGCAGAAATAGCAGGATTATATTAATGAGGTGAATGTTATTCTAAAATGTGTCCTGATTATTCACTGGGCAGCTCTGACATCAACTGGATTTGGGGCAACAGCCACTTCCAATTGATTGAAGCAGTGACATACCGAAAACCTAAATTAATTCTGTGATGCCAAAACAAATTTCTCCCAGTGGGGGAATTCTGATTATGTGCAAACTGCCAGTACATTTTAGTAGTGATTTCTGTCATGTTTCTGAGCCGCCTTCTTCTTTTTGGTGTTGTTTATCCTGGAGAAAACTGTTGTTGTATTGAGGAGAAGAAGCTTGCAAAGACCTGTTGACCAAGGGTAACATGAGATAGGAATCAACTCCTGAATAAATCTTGGTAAAATTACTCCAAGGGTCTTAGTAGCCTGATTTAAATGAAAAATGTGAACCATTTGAAACACCTTCATGAATTGATGGATTCAGTTGGTTGCACACTTAGTGAATAGTGGAATGAGTTTGATTTGCTGTTTCCTGTTGAATGTCTTGGAATGGTCCACAGGGTAAAGACAAACTGAAATGCTAACAGGTGGTCTAGAGCATGTCTTAAATTAATGAAATATCAGAATTTATTAAATGGAGAAGTTCTGCTATTTGATAAAACTGACGGTTATTGGAATCACATAGAAAGGCTGTTCAGTTGGAAAAAATCAAATAGTCCACAGTTGCCTCCAGCATTTTTTGCACTGAAATGAAATGGTTCCTCAGAAAATTGTAAAATACATTAATGCATAGAAATGACCACACACAGAAACAGTTTTCCTTGGCATGCTTTTTATAGCCTAAGGAGAAAAAGGAAAAAAAAAGAGTTTGGTGAGCTAAGTGACAACTATATTTAAAATATTGTTGGTTTTGTAACTTTTTTCCATTTGCCATGTTGCTTTGTCACTTAAGAGAAAACAGAAATGAATACTAATTAGGGGCCAGTGAATATTTGATGTATACTATTCTTTTCCTTTTAAATCAACTTCAGAGTCTTTTTCTTTCAGATGTGATGCTTTCTCAGAGTGGCTTCTATTGTTCATTGTGACTAAATAAATATGGATATTTTGACAGTACTTGGCTTAAAAACATGTATTGTCCTAATGAGCCTCATAAGGCTTCTTCATTTTATTAGAAGATATTTTATCCTCTGATGGATACTTGAATGATCTTAAACAAACAAACAACCTCAAACCAACAATAAAAACAAACAAACAAGATCCCAAATCTATATGGAGAACTTTTAAGAAATTCAGTAGTGACAAATGAACGGCAACACATTTGGATGAGATTGATAAACTTCGTGGACATAGGTTGGGGAACGACGACCTACATGGTTCTTTGGGGGCTTTGGACTCCTCCTTTCAGTAAGAAAAGCCTAAAGCATCATAGCATCTATCACAATAAAAAAGAGGATAACAGCTTTCATAATAGCATGAGAGATAAATTTTGTTAATGTTGATAATGTTTTCATTACAAAACCTTTTTTTTTTCAGAGGTTTATTCAGCCATGGAAATGTCTTCTACATGCTCTCAGCCTAGTTGTATTTAAATTAAAAATACTAAAAATATATTTTCAGGAGCATTGCATGTTACTTTTTTCTATAAAGCAACAACAAGCAGATGCTCCATTGTAGTATGAACTCAGTGATGTCCCAACATCACTATGTTAAGAGGTTTAATTGTCTGTGAAATAATATTCTGCTTGGAAAAATGGGATTTATTGAATTACCCATTTCTGTGCATTCCCATAGACAAGTGGATTTTTTTGTACACACTGGCTGCAGTATGAGACTCTTGCAGGATGACAGTGGGAAGGAAGCTGCTGACAGACACACTGAGGTGCAAAAATGAACTGCTGGGGTCTTGTTCTCTTTAACCTGGACATGGGTGGGAAAACGGAAGAATATCAACACAGGTTGAAAAGGGCCTAAAACTGCTTTTGAGCCTTCTAATTTTGGTAGTTATGAACTTTGATTTTCTTGCTCTGGTTTGTGATATATGCTTCAGATGTACAGGTCATGTTTTGGTGGCTTCACTCCATTCCTTCTTTAGGAATAAAAGGGGGAAGGGCAAATATTGAGGCCATATGACTCCTCCCTTCAGACGAAGGGTGATCAGTGCCTCTCCCCATTCTAATGTACAGAGCTGTGAGAGAAGGGAGGAGAAGGCAGGGTTGGGGTTACGCTGACCAATAATTGCTTTTTAATGGGAAGTAAAGTATTAGCGTTGACTAATATTCTGATCAGCAATAAAAAATTGAATTTGAAATAGAGGCTGTTCTTACCTGATATAGCAGTTTTTGCTTGTTTGTAAACCATGGGATTGGAAAGTTGCAAGTTTTTCTTTAAGAAACAGAAAAAATTAGTGGTGTTGATTCAGAAAATGTATTTTGTAGTTGCTGCTTAGCATTTCTCATTGTACCATTGGTACTGGAAATCTTTAAAGTTAATTCAGCTTTTTAAATTAATTTCTTAAGATATATTTCTATCAAGTATTAAGAACACAATTTAAAAGACTGAAATCCCAGGACATCTTCATGTATTTTTGACTCACAGAGGACACAGTCTCATATTAAAAGTGACAGTTAATGTGGGATTTAAATATTCATTTCCAATCTGCTGCATTAAAATATGAAGGTACCTCTTTTGGTCTTGTTCTGTTTAAAAGGGTGATTTTTTTTTTTTTTTAAAGCTTCCTGCCTACCTTCAATTATCTTTTTAACCTGAAAATGGAGTTTGAGGGTGAACCAAAGGTATTTTTTAGGGAAAGAATATGGTCTGAGATGATGGATAAAGTTACATCTTATACCATGGAGTTTCAGAATTCCCAAAATCTTATTTTCGCAATACAGGGAAATTCAAATGAATTTGCGGAGTTCAGAAAATGAATCCTCAGTATTTTCATCAGCTTGCAAAAGCAAATTTGCAAAAATACTAGATATGTCACAAAAGCCTATTTTGAGCAGTGCACAGAAATATTAATTCAAACATTTAAATTTAATACTACAGATTATTTTAAGTCAGAGATCATATCTAGTACTTTGCATGACTGCAGACCGGGCTGGGCAACTAAAGAAGGTTTTAAGCTGTTATGTGCAGTGTAGAATATCTTATTGTGACAAAAATAATTAAATTCTGTTGTTTAAAAAAAAAAAAAGACAGCAAAGGTGAGTGAATGGTCCTAGTGATAAGATTAAACTGACAAAGAAATGCTATAATTAAAGTAGATGGTTTAAGGATTATTCATAAGCTAAATAATATAGTGTTATCCTGTAAAGCACACAATGTATCCTACAAAAACCTAGGAATACTCCCTGGAAGAAAGCAATGATTCTTGAATGACAATCCAGGAAATCATTTAAGATTTGGGATGCTTTGGGCTAAGATGTGAAGATGTTACAGTTTTAGGTGTTTCCTACTGCATTTTTTCTGTATTTTTTCCACAGACAGAAAGCCAGGTTTGAGTAAGGCTGTTGGAATACATTTTTAACTCATTAAAGCAGCCTTCTAAGTCACCATGAAGAACTAAGTAAACATAGCTTGATTTTTCTGTTGCATATATGACTAGAAGATTTGATGTTCATCACATCTGAACCTCAAGCTCTTTCACGGCAGTGTCTGTAGGTGTTTGTAGTGTCCGATGTGTCGATTCCCGAGAACTTTGGCCGAGGCAAGAGGAGCTGTGGGGAAATCTGAGCAGAGAGCAGCCTTGTTGGCCTGCTGTGGCTCCCTGCTTTATTACAGCCCCAAATGATGAAGCCCCACTGGTTGGTAGGATGTGATGGGGTCTTTTTATTTATCACACCCTGGATTACTACTGTCACTCCTCAGTGAGCCTGAGGGTCTGTGTTAGAACCCTGCAGTTTGAAAAGTCTCATCCACAAATTGTCCATTTGCAAAGGCAAAATGTTCTACAACTGCCTTTAAACCAAACAGGAGCAGCCTTACGTGGAGCTGCTGTTCACGTGCTACATCAGCCATGGAGCTGTAGAGTTCAGAGCAGAATCAACTCCACTTCAGGGCAAACTCCCAAGTTTTTTCTGTCATTGGGTTGTTTTGTTCTGTTTGTTTTGGTTTGGTTTTTTTTTTGGTGGTAGTTATTGCTAATACTGTTATAGTGCAATACTTATCTCCTTAACACATGTTCCTCAGTCAGCCTTGGTAGTTTAGTTCATCTTATTTTTTAATAACAAATTTATGTATGCCCACTGAGATGCAGTCCTCCCCAGTGAATTCTTATAAATTCTTACCCTCACTAATAACAGTATTATTTTTCTCCTTGCTTATGCCGATAAACCTTATCTTATTTTTTCACTGCAGGGAAAAATCTGTATCAATTTTTCCTATCTTTTCCTTCAGAAGCTCTTTTCATGCCGATTAAGACCCTGAGATTTTAAACTGTGATGCATTTTTTCATGATGAAGTGTATATTCTGTGCTGATCACCTTTTTTTTTTGCTGGCCCTTATCAGTATCTCTGGGCTGTTCCCATGAGGCAGGGAGGATTTAGGCTGATTAGAAAAGCTGATGCTATAATACTTGCTTAGCTCTTTAAAACAAACTAAGAAAAAATTTCAGTCACATCTATGCTGAGGAGATTCTGTATTTATCTCTATTAATAAAATTGAAAATAAAAAAAAAAAAACCTACAAGCTTTTGTTTTCAGGGTAGCATAAAAACCACTTAAAACTGTATTAGTAGCTATGCAAATCTGAGAATTTCTTCAGAATGGTGAAGTAATATTAATATTTCTAGAATGTGCAACAAATTCTGTGAAGAAAAGTAATGCATACATTTACCCGACCAACCAGAAGACTGTTTGGTCATCACACTTGAAAGGAAGAGTTCTCAGGTTATCCATTCCTTTTCCTTGGCGCCATTTTTCTCACTGTGGGCAGAGACATTTCACCTCGCTTCCATCCCACAGTGACTCTGTAACAATGAAGTTCCACATTGAGGATGATGTTGTGAGCAATTATTAGCCAGGGTTCATTCATGTAGCTCATTGAACAGGTGGAGCTTTATTTGCCTTGTGGTGACTTTCCAGGCTGGTCTCAGTGCAGTTCTCAGAGGAGAGGTGTCTACAGCCTGGAAGTGTTCTTCTTCAGCAAGAGGACCTTATTTAAGACAGATGATGTGTTGATCAGTTTGTGGAAACTCAGATGCAATTGTATGGATCGTGCCTGATTTTGTCTTTTAACTAGATTTGGTTTCCATTTCAGTTTTTCTCATACCGTTGCAATAATTTTCAGTTTGACCTTTTAATTGGCCTCTGCTTTGCATTTTCAGGACTTGAAAACTTTAAATTACATAGTGTGTGAAACCTTAAGATTCTAGTTTTCATGTTACATGTGAAAGGTGTCTCTTTAAACTATTTTTTTCCTTGAAATGAAATTGATTATAGACATACTCCTCCCCCTACATACCCCAACACTAAAATGCACCCTAAACTATATATATGATCATTGTTCAGTGCCTTTAACATGTGGATGGAGGAAAAAAGCACAGGTGCAATAATTTTAAAGGTTCTGTGCATATACTTCTCCCCATTTCAGTGATGTGATTCAGTATAGTCTCCACAAATAGTTCCTGTTGTACAATGCTTTGCATTAGTTTTGTTTGTGTGTTTTCAGAAGTACGTCTCTGTATTAGTCTATGACAGATGTCCTCTACAAACAAAAACAGTTTTCTGATTTTAAGGACTCTCAAATTCATCTGTGAAATATTTTTGGCTATTGCTGTTATTGTTTAGCACTCTCAATTTAATTGTTCTGTAGTTTTCCTACTTCAAAAACTGAAATTACCCATACCTTTAGATAAATGTTCTTATTAAAATCAGTGGGACTTTGAAGATGAAGCTTTTAGTTTCTAATATGTAGAGTAATCAGGTGTGTGATTAAATGTTTGGAAGATGAAATATTGCAATGTAAAAAGCTTGTCTTGAAAGGGGCTTGAAAATATGAGTTTTCCAAATAATAGGCATAGTTTTAAAATCCTTTATTTCACCTCAAAAGCAGAATTCTTCCCTAAACCCATTGTCTAGAATCATGTAGAGTTTTGGTGCTAGCTATTTGCTTTTAAGCAGTGCTTTGAAAGTTTGTTCCTTTAGAGGGAAACCGGAATAAAACTCAGTCTTTGTACTGATCAGAAAACCACTGAGGAAGTCTTCATCATTTTGTACTTTCATTCTGAAATGCACTCTAAACCCAGCAGGATGGCATCTGTTTCTAGCCAAATTTTCAGACACATGCAGTGTCACCTGAAGCTGACACCTAAAAGCAAGTTTGTTCTTTGAAGGGAGTGTAGAAAAGTTACTCTCTTAAGCAATGTGCTTGAAACTTCACTATGAAGTATTGCAGATCAATTGAACTGCAGTTTTCATCTCTTATGGCTGTACACCTTTGAAAAGGGGAAAAAACCCCTTCTTTGAGGTGGAAAGGAAGGAAATGTCACATGTTTAAATTTAGAGCCTCATGTTTAAAACTGCCCCCTGAGAAGCTGCAGGGCTCTGTCCCTACCCCACCTTATTGGATGTTTTATTTAGTGATTGTCTGATGTAAAATACATTTGAAAAATTGCTACCAGAGGAAGCAAATCACAGTGTTCTCTTCCAAAGGTGGGAGCTCAACCTACTGAGGCCAAAGAGTCATGAGTGTTCATGCTCACCTACTGTCACTCATGCTGCTGACACTGACAGAAAATAGAGAATGTTTAGGATGCACTCACTCTTATCCTTGGAGATAAGTGTTTTTCTTCACTTCTACATTGGGGTATATGCATGAATTAAAGGTACTCTGGTTCCTATTTATTTTATAGAGCAGATGTCTGAAACAAGCAGCTTTTGCCTTGTTTTTACCTTTCCTTCCTATCCCCACACAGTGTAATTCTGAGAATGATTTGAGCACAAGAAAATGTTTGAGCAATTAAGTAGTTCTAGAGCAGTACACCATGACAGGTTGATAGAATCTTGACTGATCTTAAGCAGTGAGTTATTTGCCCATGTCAAAATTTAAAGGCTTGCAAAAAAAAATACTGAAAGTTGTTATTCCAGGTGCCAGCAGATATTTAAGACATTTTTCTCAACTAACTAATTTAGATTTCTCTACAGCTTAAGCAGGAACTTGCAATTTTGTATATAGGAGCTTAGATTCCCTTTTTAAGTGCTAAAATCCCATTATTGCTTTTAGCAGAATATCTAGATATGGGCTTCTGTAATGTCTAGTTCTTACATTTATGCATTAACTGTCAAAGTACTAAAGCAGTAATGACTGCATCCTATTCTACTGGTTGGATGATTTGTCCTTGAGCTGGAAGCTATTGGTTTCTTGCTCTAGTAGAAAAAATAATTTGCTTCTTTTTTATGGCCCTTTTATTTTTTTCACCAAACTGTGTTCCATTTGTGAAGCAGAAATCTTGATAATACAGAAATATATATTCAGTATGTATGATTTAAAATCCAGGGAGGGGGTTTTTCATTTGACTTCTGCTGATTACTTTTGATCTGGTGCCACTCTTAGAAAACACTAACATTAATCAGGATTACATATTGGCAGCATTGAATTTGATAGGATTAGACTGGTAATCCTAAAACATAAACTGCCTGTTAGGAGATACAGTGTAATGTACAAATTCTCAGCTGAGGGTGACTATATCAGGATAACTGCAGCAGCACAGAGCACAGCAATATAAATTAGCTCATAATGAGTTTCATGTTGCCCTGACCAGTTTATTGTCAGTGCCTGAAGTAAATAATTGAAAATGTGCTTTCAGTTAAAGCTTCTCTGTGGTTTGCCTCAGTCCCACTGATAATATCGGGCACAGACTAACTCAAATTTCTTGAAAAATGTGTTTTAAAATACTCTCCCCCAAAATGCTTTGAGTGTGCAGTGTTCAATTCTGGGCCATCTCTGGGAGTTTTGAGTCTCAACAGTGTTGTTTCAATAGCTGGCACATAAATGGCTATGGCAATTAGTTGTGCTTAGAATACCCTGACTTCCTCTTCTGCTCTGTCCACACCCAAACCTCTTTAAGTCATTATGATTATGAAACAGTTCCTTTAATTCTTTTTACTGTTTGTTTCACTTGATAGATGATAACTGATATATGATTTTTTTACTCCTATGATGCCATTTTTGGGAGGACAAAAAAATTATGAAAAATGCATTTCTTGAACTGAATTATTTACACTATTTGTCCTACTTCTTACCCCCTGTTTTTTGGGGGGGCCCTGGTGGTTACTCTCAGTCTCAGTGACAAAACAAATCCTGTCTTGATAGCAAGGAGAAAGCATGTTCTCTGTTGCCACCACTGAAAAGTAATAACACAGCTAAATCAGTGGAGATGAAGACTACAATGTAAAGGATTCTGAAAAATAAGTAGGACATTAACTATTTGGAACATGAATTATGTGGAAAAGCCAGGTTTTGGCTCGCTGAGGTACTCCCAGGCTGTGATTGCAGTTTGATTTATGGCAGTGTAAATTAGGAGTAACTGTGATGCTGGAGTCAGTGGCATTGCAGGAGTGTAAAACAAATGGAACCCGCATATGCGCTTTGGATTATTCCCAGTTTTACCATCAGTCAAACATGACCATGAGTCACACCAATAAAACCAGGATTCTCTGTAGCTGAGTCTTACAGCACTACAGAAAGCAGCACTGGCTGCCACAGCTTCGTTTTCTATTGTGTCATGATGCTGAGGGTGAGAGTTAAAGTGCACCCAAATTTCAGCTATTAGCAAGGTAAGACCAAGACAAAAGTCCTGAAGTTGAAAATATCAGAAAAGTATAATTTTGAAAGAAAACCACATTAGATGTGGAGGAATAAACACTAAAGTGTTAAAATATATGTTTGAAAAGGCAGTTGTTTAGAGCTTATGGACTTCTAAGCTTGAAGGGTTTACAATGAGAGTCAAGCACAGAAAATTGTGAGGGGACAATGATTTAAATCCTATTCCTGTGAGGAGTTATACTAGGCTCAGAAACGTCACTTACAGGAGAAGAAACAAGGATAAAAGTAACAAATGCACACACATTATCGGTTACATAGAAAAGTGGTTATCCAAAACCTAGGGAATTTTCCTTTTGTTTTTCTTTATAATTACTAGGTTTCAGTGTGTAACTTCTGGAGCTAAATCCCCCTTGAAACAGTGCTTTTTTTCTCGTCTTTCTCACCGTGCCCATGCTCTCAGAATTTCTTATCTTGGCAGGTGTTTCAGTATTGTGCTGGTTATTATGTGTACCGTGACTCTCTGGTGGTGTACAAGAGATTCCAGCTTCATGTTAAGTGATTATGAGCTCTCACTGAATTTAGGTGTCTGTACCCCTTCTCTAGCTTTGGAACTAGAAATACTTTGTTTATGGCAGTGCTGGGCATTTGAAGTTCCTGTTTGGTTAAGTATTTTTTCAGTCGGAGAAGCCTCTCTTGGTTCATCTTTGCGGATTCACTGGGTACATAAACTGTACATAACTCTGTATTATCACCACCACCAAAATAAAAATTATGTGAGCAATAAAACACTAAGAAACTGTGATATGCTTTCTTTTGAAAGTATATATGACTGTATTTTTGTGCTGAAGTGCAACTTTGTCCTCATTAAAATCAGTACCAATGTTGAACTAATAATTAGCTTTCATTGCATGCAGTGCGTGCAGGCGCATGATCAGTTATAAAGACCATAGGCCTCAGGAGCTGTTTTTACCATAATTTAGGACCTGAAGCATTTACATCAATTGGCTGTTCAGGGCTCTGTTGGATAACATTCCCTGTCCCAGTAAAGTTTAATGCTTTACTGGATCAAATGCCGCAAGAGTTGTTTCATCAGCTGTGTGGAAGCAGATGATTAATTTCTGTGCTAGATCTTGCTGGTGGTTTTTTCCCTAAGGTTATTTTCAATGTCATTTCATAAAAACAACTTATGGCCTTGACTTTTCACACTTTCTGTTTGCATTTGTTGAAGAGGTGGAAGTGTTTAGTGCAAACCTCAGGAATGGAATTCAGTTTTGGAAATTGTTCAAACACATTGCACTACAACTGCAATTAAAGTTGTAACCTGGGATTCCATTAAATGCAACAAAAGCCATTCATTTAACCTCAGCCTACCAGCAAAACTTCTCTTTAGGCTGAACCAATTCCCAGCAGGGCTTATGCTGATAATTTATGAAGATTGTCCTTTTGAAACAGGAGAAAAATTTTTGTGCTCATTCAGTCATGTCCAGTTCTGTAGTAGTCAAGACTTGAAAAGCTAAACTAATGAAATTGATGTTATCAATTTAAAAGCAGAAAAATGGAATAATCTGCAGGTATAACTGGCTCTCCTAGTATTTATCTTTAGCAATATGAACAAGGTATGTACCTGTATTAAGGTTTCCTTTAACTTCTTATCCTCCTGTATCCATCAGACTCTTTTAGGGAAGAAAATTAATTAATGTCATAAAATGCCATACAAGCGTGAACAGTCATAGCACTTGACCCCAGAAATTGCAGAGGCTTTTCCAATTCATTATCTTCACAAACAATATTATATGAGATATGCAATATTCGGGACATAGTGAAAGTATCTCCTATATGCCTGTCTTTGAACACTCTCCCTTTATTGTAGCTTTCAAAAAGTTAGAGCAATGTGGGTTTCATCTGAAATTAGTATTTTCATCTAACAGCTAGTATTAAAATTCTGATTAATCTGTCATGGAATGAATGGAGGCAGAATAAAAGGTGTTACAAAAGTGCTGGAATTTTGAAGCTGCTTGGGCTTCTGAGGTCATTTGATAAGTGTAGTCATTCCCCTTGTACCTCGTCTTTCACATATGTGAAATAATTTTTAGAGTTTTTTCCTTCTTTTCATGTAACTTTGATCTCTTTGAATGTTTTGTACATCTTCTCAATGGTGAGAATTACCAATAATTTTGGATACTGTCATTTAATTTAAAATATTATCATGCTCAATTTCATTTGGCATTGCACTTGTAAAGTGCTTTTTTTTTTACTTTAGATAATAGCCTAGAATATTTGATTTTTATTGGAAGGTTACAGTATTTGATGGTTGTTTTAATGGAGGCTTTGAAAGTCGTCTTTAACGTGCTTGTGGATTTACCCTAAGTAACTTGTAAACAGTGAGGATTTTCTTCCTGATATTTGGAATGGTTCCAGAACAAATCAGTGCAGTTCATGAGTTTTAACTGCAGGGCCTGTGAAGATTTCTTGTATATTGAAATGGAGCCCAATTATCTACTTGCGATATGAAGAATTTAGAAAATTCTCATCACCTGAAATAACTGTGAATTTGTCCTTAAGATGTGCAGTGGAAACTCATCTGCCCAGTAGGAAATGACAGTATTTGCTCAATCCTCGAGATACAGCTTCCCTTGACAGGCCTTGCTGTGAATGCAATGAAGAAAGAAACAAACATAAGAAAAAAATTCCGTTTAACATGCCTTTTAAAATAGAAAACTAAGATGGAAGCTACAGCTGCAAATCCTTGTTGCCTGCTAGTGTGATCCTAATTCTCTAAACCTGTAAATTCTCAATCTGTAATAATATCAGATTGCCAAGCAAACTTTCTTCTTGCCTTTCATTCTTTTGGTGTGTCTGAGCCTGTGAAGGCTGTGAAATTCGGGGGGGGATTGTCCCAGTTTAAAAACTTGTTCATTTTGAGAAGACTTTTGCAAAGTCTCTCTTGCCCTCTCATTTCACAGAATGGAGTCAGTTTCTCTCTGATGTGCTGTAGTGCTGCCTGCTGTTCCAAGTGATACGTTAAGGCTTTTCTTTCAGTTCATGTTTTGATCTTTGCCTACAAACTAAATGTTTTATCTCTCTAAGAAGTAAGTGGGATTTTGGCCTGTTTACAAGAATGCAGTAAAGAAAGTCTGACAAGACACATTTTCCAGTTTTCCATTTTCTTTATAAGTGGATTGAGAGAAATTTAAACCGCAATGAGAAAAAAAAAAATGCCTGGAGCTTTCCACGTGACATGCGCAGGAGTCGAACTGTTTTCACGTTTATAAGAGGTGCTGGGAAACCAGAAACTGAACTGTAGACATTGAGCATCATTAAGAACTGATTTCTTCAGATGTAAACACTTAACTAAATTCTTATTTATTGCAGCATTAGTGTTGGTCAAGTTCTTCACCTGGTACTTTGATTGCAGGTTGACACAAGCTGGTGTGTGAAAGGTGGAAACACTGTAATAGACCACTTATCCAGAGACATAGCTCCCAGAGATGTAATTTATTGGAGAAGTCCAATAGGAAAAACAAGAAGGCCATTTTTAGTGTTCAGCTGTCCTATTTTGATTCGCAGCTCAAAAACAACTCTCGCTGTTTCACAGACAAGGAGTTCCAGCCAGCCAGATCCTGGCGTGTGTGGCCAGGAAATGCTCCCACAGGAGGGGATTCACCTGCACCAGTGGAGGTAGCAGGACCACTGAGCAGCTGTACAGAGTCTGTACTTTGTTGGAGAGTGTCTGAAGCTCTCTCCTTTTCTTGTGGGTGCTGGTATTTTGTTTTTCATTGAGTAACAGACTCTTTTTGGAGCATGTCTTGACTGGCTATAGAGTTTCTATTAGGATGCAGGTGCTTGTGATTTAAAATACTGGTTCTAGTTGCTATTGGGAAGATATTGGGGTGAGAATTTTGGAATAAGAATGTAATTTTGGTTGTGACTTCTATGTCTAAAGGGCTTTAAATAGAAAATCAAATAATATCATAGATTATTAAATAATTCCTGGTTTTGGCAAAGGTGACAATAGGAGGTAAAAGTGAGCAACACTCCCCTTATGTACAAATGCTGAGCCTGTGAGGTCCAATTTTGTAGAGAACAGAAGTACATTTTGACTTTTGCCCATTCACTTTTAGATCCCATCAACTTGCATAATTTTGGAAGCAAATTTTTAACTGTGAGTTATTTTTTACTTGTTAATGTTTTCAGTTATTCATTTTCTCCTTCTGAGCTTTCTTTCACATGGTGTTTACCTATCTTCAAGTAGTCATGTTTTTAAACCCTTTCACTTTCTACGGTGTGGGATGCTGTGGGTCTCTGTTTCAGTTATCTTGAAAGCCCTGCGTGCTTTGATCCTTCCATTTCCCTGCAGGAACTTATGAAATGTCTGTTAAGCTCTTTATGAAGCTACTGACAAGGGAAGAAAGAGCTGGGTCCCCCAGCCTCTTCACACACATTTTTGTTTTTTTGATTTTTAAAATTTGTTAAATGTATAATTTAGTTTTAAAAATTGAAGAGGATGGAATGATGAGCAGTCCTCAGAGTAACAAGAGTCCTTTGGCTGAAAGGCAGCTAAGATCTCAGTTTTGTTTCTTTTAAGATAACAGCTGTCTGAGTTTCTAGGAAAATGAGATCTGATCTCAGAGCAGCCAGCTTTATCATTGTTAGAATGACAGATGTGCCAGAATCTATAGTCTATTAGATCTGAGATTTTGAAGCTGAAAGTCAATGTTTTTTTTTTTCTCTGAGACAGTTAAAGTTAGACACAATATGTACAATTCTTAGAACCTGAGGAAGGTAGATTGTACTGAAAAACATTACCATCTTTAGATCTCACAAAACTCTCGAAGTTCAACCTAAATCTATTTTTAGCCAAGTGACTATTGCTTTCACATTGCTCATCTCCTAGAACCTTGGTTTTGGTTTTGCCATTGATGGGAGGATATTGATAATTACAGTCAGATACTGATTTTGCTATTAGTCACCAGCTCTGCCAGTCTTCCTGATTGCATACACACACACAAATAATTAAAAGAAGTTTTTTCAGTGTTTAAATCCCTTCAGAAAAATGTTGTGCTCCCATCTTAGTGCCTGATGCCAGAAAACTTAGAAAGTAATTTGAAGTATTATAATTTCTGAAAAGCATATAAATTGAAACTAAATAATGAGAAAAATTTGCCATTAATCAAGTATCAATCTATATATTGCTTTTTAGGATTTGTAGCATATTATTATTACAGTGAACGTAAAGTAACAACAATAATTGTTCTGCTGTTTTGTAGTACTAAATTAATATTTGTGGTTAGTTCATTATTTCACATCTCTGGTATAGCAATATATTTGCTTGTATACCATCAGAAGAAACCTGCAGGGGACAAAATGAAAAACCTGAATAAACACTGATTGTGCTGACTATTTTTAAATGCCTTCAACAGTTGTATGTTCTGTGGTGCGTTCTATAATGTTTCATTTTATGGATAAGTTGTGTGTTAGAAGCAATTTCTGGCTGTAATAGTCTGCTAGCCCCTGGTAAGTGCATTGTTCTCCAGTACTGTACAGATTTCTGCCAGAAATTCCTCTTTGTTTTAGAGCATGGCCATTGCTCAGTCTTGAGTAGCAAATGCTGAGAGGTGTGAGGAGCTGGATACATCAAGTGTGGTTCTCTTTGCTGTTTCTCTGGTGTGTATCTTGTAGAGAGCTGTGCTCTGCGAGGGGCAGCTACGTGGTCAGGCTGATACAATGGCAAATCTCTTTTTTTTTTTTTCTTGCTGCTGAAACAGCAGGAAATGAACTTGTGAGTGGATATCAAGGTCTGACTTTGCATGGGCCTTCAACTTGCTGCTCTTGTGTGCTGCTGATTTAGCGCCTGTCTCACATGTGTGAAGTGTATCATAGCTAATCCCATTCCTGCTCCTGCCACTCTGGAGTGCATCTGCATTGGCAGCAGGACCCAAACTGCTTGGGAACTCTTTCATACTTACCCTGCAAAACCTGTTCTGTGCTCTGGGCATGGTGCAGTTGCCTGTTAGAAGCACCCTACTTTCATTTCAGAAGTGCTAGGCTGCCCTAGCTCCTGCTGGGAAAGGGCATGGTCTCGTTGTGTCCATGAGCTCACTCAGGTGTCTTTGAGCCCCAAGACAACACTCAGTGCTCCTGCTGCAGCAGTTGAACCCTGGCCCTGCAGCATCAGAATTTAGCCGACAAAACCGTGTGCCTGCTTAAGATATCTTTTGGCTGGTGTCTAAATGACTGAAAACAGCTCTGCATTGCCCGGTTAAGTACCTGAACAGCCTGGAAAATTCATGGCAGAGCAGAAAGCACTGGCATGACATGAGCTTTGCCATGAAAATAATACATATAGACCTAGTGGATCTGAGCCAATAACCAGCAGCTCTCAGCTGTGCAAGATGGTTTGAAATTCTTTAGGTAACTCTTTTGCTGTAGAGTGCAGAAACACACTTGCAGACAAATCCGTCTGCTTGCTTGTGCCCTGATACTGTCTGACAGCAGTGAGGTGCATAAATGTAAGCTCCAGAGGAGTTTCCAGCATTCATTAATCCCTTATTTCCTCCACAGAACAGCAAAACTATTGGTGGCTTTCCAACACTGTTTTTGGAGGGAGAGCTTCTTTTTCAGATTTAAGAGACTTTCTCATTGTTTGTTTTTTTTAATTTAGTATGATGACACTGGTATTTTAAGAATATTACATCAAATTTGTGTTTGTTAACTTCAATGCTTAGGAGATTTTTTTTTTGAGCAAAATTGTAGTTTACTTTCTGTTTTGTGATAGGTTTTGTATTCATTTAAGCTAAGAATGCTTTTTTTAAACAAAACGAATCAATTTTGTACACAACATGCCCAATCTAAGGTTATCTTGTCCTTGGTAAAGATAGTATAGATCTTAGAGTGGCTCGTTTCTGTAGGGCATTCCAATGTCATGTAATTTAAGATTCTTTTGATTAACCTATTGATTTGGGAGGAAAAAGGGTAAACTATTTTTCATTTTCTTGTCTTTTTTTTTTTTCTCCTGTGAGTTTGTTTTCTTCTTACAAGTAAAACTAGAAAAAGAAATTTTCAACATAATTTTTGCCACTGCTAGTAATAGTTGAATGGAGTTTTTTGCTCACCAGCTAAAAATCTTTAGGTAATAACAAGTTAGTGAATCCTTAAAAAGCGAGCTAATGAATTCAGTAGAAATATTTTTCATAAACACTGAGAATACATGAGCATTATGCTATATTTTATATTTTTAATGATCTGTTGCCAGAAATTATAGATTTTCCTCAGACAAAGGATGGTGTTACAGACTTAAGGGGTTTTTAACACGCTGCTGAAAAGCCTCTAATGAAAAGAATGGTTGTGTTCCTTTAATGTCCACTGAGAGTGCCTCAGTAGGTGGCATTACTGACAACCAATGGAGCACTTCAAAGACTCGAGGAAACTGTTCAAAATCCTGGCTCAGGATGTGACAGGATTTGCTGTATTAAAACTCATTTCATAGGGTCCAGACTCCTAGAAAATCTATCTGACCTATAATGATAGCTCTGGTTTTTAAACACCATCTCCACAGTTTCTGGGTATTCTAATTGCTGTAGAGCAGATAAATTGCGTTAATTTAACAACTGCATGGAAATTTGAGCAATACAATACAACAACGTTTTATTGTAATTGTTTAATCTGAAGATTGTTTCCCTATGCAAAAATTGTATTTCAGAGTACAGTCAGAGTACATCCCAACCAAAACACAGTTACAGTGGAATGTATATCTATAATGATTAGAAAGAAGCAGAATTAATATTTCTCAAAGGTTACACTTCTGAAATTTTTCCTGATCCTCAACATACAACAGTGTGATTCAGTTGCCTGTAACCATAAAAAAACATGGCATAAATGAATATAGAAAACTAATTAAACACAAACAAAATAAAAAAGATTGTTTGGGGATGGGGTTGTTTTTTGGTTTAGGTAGGACAGAAACATAAAATAATTTGTCTAAGAGAGGAGGGAGCAGATGTAGGAACGGGCAGCAGTCATTTGTCACCATAAGACAACCGTAATGGTAGCATCAAGAAGAAAATTATGCTAATAAAGAAGTCATGCCTCATAGTACCGTTATTAGTTGCCTGTGATATATGAATGATAATGAGAATTACATCACTTCTTGAATTTCTAAATTGCTCTGCAACCTGTTTGTTTATGTTATGTTCTGCTTCACATTTGGCTGATTATCAGCATTTTCCCAAGATTTTAGATTGTAACATTGTACATCCTTTGCCTTAATTATACATGCAGATATTGTTTCACATTTACATAAAACTGATGAACCTTTTCACTGAGATTTATCCCCAGTTGTTCAGCCACAGGGACTAGGAATCCCACAGTTCCTGGCCTTTACTTTTCATTCTCTGGGAGCCCAGAACTGGCGTTTTCTTTCATTTGGGTCACAGCAGAGGTATTGATAAGAGACTTGCTTCAAAACTAGCCTTGTAATTCCAAAGCTACACAGAAATTATTTTATTTATTCTGACCCAAATCTGTAAATTCTCCACAGAAGTTTCTCTGTATCACAGGATCCAAAAGATGAGCTGAACAAAAAATAGCATTTTGGAAAATGACAGTTCCCAAATAAGGATGCTTACTTTAAATGCTGGCAGTAATAAACTCTGTTTTTCTCTGTGACCAAATACCTCACTTTGCACTACTTGACTAAAACTGTTCCAGATTTATTTTTAAATATTTTTCTCATTTTAGTTAATCTGTTCCTTAACATTTACAATATATAGATAATTGGCATAACTCCAGCGAGGCAATTTTAATAATTCACTGTAAATTTAGAGTAGCTGAAGTTCCTTTCTAGCCTATCATATGGCGTTCCAAATAATTCCAGAATGAGAGATTTGAGGTGTTTTACTCTTTTTCTTGGAAACTGATATTAGGGGATTTAGGGGGTTAGGTTATTTGGTTGGGGTTGGTTTGTTTAGAGTTTCTTTTGTTTCCTTCCCAAGCTGTTTTTCTTACCTGGTAGTGCCCCTTGTTCTTCTCCCACCCAAACTGATTCTGACTTGAAGTTATTCCACTGCCATAGTTGCACATTACTCTCTTGCTGTTTTGCTTTGTTAGTGCTGTCTCTGAAAAATAGCCTAAGTTCAAACTGAATCAATGTCTGTTTTCTGGATTATGGGAGCTATATCTTGGAGATCCTTGATTTATGTCTTTTTTTGCTTCAGAATTTGGCCACCTGTCTTTTTCCTTTTTGATCATTTGGAATTATCTGACAGTCAATTTTAGTGAGGCAAAACCACTTCAGCTGCCAAAAATTATAAATTATAATGGAAGACCTGTCAAGAACATTGACTGGTTTTGCTCAGCTTCTGGAGAAGCTCACAGTGGAAAGTGCAAAAGACCCTGAATATTTGGCAAGAAAGGAGTTCTGGAAAATTATACTTGGATGAGCTATACTTATCTTTCTAAAATTTTTAAAATAAAAGTACTGAAAAATTATTGACCAATCATCTTTTTGTAGTTTTTTACACCATACAAGAAAGACGGAAGCTAGGTTTTAGCATTTCCTTTCCCTTTGTGTCATTTATAAATTAAATTATCTGTAGTTTGAGGCATGGAAAGCTCTCTCAGTGAGAGCAATCTGTTCTTCTCAAATCCTGACAAAATTAAAAACCTTTCACACTGAATCTAATCAAATGGTTAATTTCAATTGAATAGTTCATCTCAAACGTGTATAACACGTGCAAACCCTGCCTTAAAGCAGATAAAATATTTACTAAACTAAAAGCATTAAAATCGTCTTTATGTGGCTGAGAAATGATAGTAACAAATAAAGAGGCAACAAGGGAGATTATTCCCCTGTGTGAATGGCACAGGTCCATTTAGAGTCAGCAAAGTTGACTGTAGGTATCTCATTACCCAAATTTGTGGAAAGGCCTGGACTGAAAACACGGTCATTTGGTGATAGGCTGGAAAATACATCCATGCTAGGTGCATATACTCGGTTGCACCTAGTATATGCACCTAGCATATACTATGCAATGAAAAAAACATCTTAATTTTGATCTTATCTTTTACTTGTCCTTATGCTGTTCAAATTATGACATGTTCTTGTTAGGACATGCTGCAGATCATGAGGTAATAGCTTTGTTTTCCATTCTGATGCACAAATTCAGAGAGAAACTTTCTGAGTAGTTAGAGTAACTTTGGAACTCTAGATCAAGTGAAGGCTTGGTTGTGAACTGTACAGTTGGCTGTACAGAGCCAACTGTGAATTAAGTATTCACTGCCTGCTCCTCAGTGGTCCCTAGCAAATATTTTGAGTTTCCACCAGGAGTGCGTTCGTATGCTGCAGCTGTCTGCACCACTGAAATTCATCAGTGTGTTCCTAATCCACAGCCTGGCTTGTCGTGGGCTGTCTTGCTATGGACAAGTCCTGATTTTTATTTTTCTTTAAAGAACTTTGATCAGTTTGAAAAGAGAAGTCAAACTACTGGACTCTATTGCTGAACATTTTGCGATAAACAATGTTCTTTACCAACCTGATTTATGAATTCTTTTTGTTCACCTCTGTACAGTTGAGATGGTTCCATAAAACACAAATATAAAAGATTTCTTCTGAGTCACCCTCATGTTAATTGTAGGCAAAAGCCATATTCAGTCGGTGTTGAAAGAGCTCACCTGTCTTCACAGTGCATATGAAGAGCACATACAACTGCTTGGTTTAATTTAAATTATGAACAGCAAATTTATGTTGTTACAGCTTTATAAATCTGCAATATCCTGTTAATTGTGTTTTACAACTCTCTTAGGTATTTCATAATCTTTGCTGCAGCACAATATATTTTTCTTTTATTACAATATGTTGCTTGGTAATGCACAAATCTCTCTTTAAAAGCAGCTGCTTGTGACTTTAATGGGTGTGCGTCTGCTGAGAGGATGGCAGCAGTGACGTGCCTGCCCCTCTCTCTGTGACTCACTGAGGGCTGTGGTTTCATATCCTGCTTTTCCAAGTTGCCATCATTTAAAGGATGATTGCTCTCATTATATGTCTTTTCAGACACTGGAAATTATTAATTTAAAAAAGCTCATATACACAGAGGGAGTTGGGGAGCATTCACATATTCTAGGGCGCTACAGGAAGAAAAAAAAAAGCAGAGGGCAATCTGCATTTGTCTTTAATGATCTGCACCTGGATTCGGCCACCCTTTCAGGTCAAACTCTAGCATTCTAGGTTGCAATTTCACAGCTGGAGCAAAGCTCTGTGTCTCAGCACGCCAAACCCATTAGGGGGATGAGAAAGGACTGTTAGGATTGAAATGCTCAGTTCACAGAAAGATTTCTATTATTAAAAGTTCTGTTAAAGAATGTCTATGCAAATGAAAGCATTATGTGATTTTTGCTTTTTATGGACGCCCCTGAAAAACTGAAAACACAAGCAATCCCATCCACATACAAGCTACTTACAGGAATTGTGGGTCATACTGCTTGTGTCTGTACAAATTAACCCATTTCCTTCAAGCTTCTTGAGCTCTTCTCCTCTGACTGGCCCATCTTATTGTAATTAGCACCTGCATTGATATTTTGTAGGAGAAATACAGTTCTTTAGAGGCACTTCAGACCAGGCATTAACAGGTGAGAACCAGAAACTCAGCCTTTGTTGGTGGGTTTACATCATTATAACAATAACTTAGGTTTTAAGAATAATGTTCCTCTTTGTTTACCTGCTGTTAAATCGCACTTGTTGCTTCAAAAAGAGGTGCTGCAAAGTGACTCAGTCAGCTGGTTTTTTCTAATCTTTATACTTAGAAATTTAGATTCTGGCTGAGAAAGAAGAGTGTTTCCAGACCTATGTTAGAAATCTGTATAGTAGTTAATTGCATAAAATAAAGTTTGAATCTGCTAATAGATTTCTGACACAAACATTCCATTCTGGCTGCTGCTACCTAAGCCATGGTTTACTTTAGGGGAAGAACTGAATTGCTGCTAAATTGGGTATTTTCTGCAGCAGTGCTGGAGCTCAGCATGCCGCTGGCTTGAAGCTCAGCTTTTAAGCAAAGTTTGTAGGAAAGGGGCAAAGAATGTAAAAATGATGGCAGGCTGTGGGAGGAAAGGTGCTTAAATTTGGGATTAGGACATAGAACATAAAAGGAAAGGTCTTTAGTTGCTTTGCTCTTTCTCAGAGTAGGTGTGATAGCATGACTAGTCTGTCCTGTTGCTGTGAGGAGGGGCACTATTCCCTGCACCTCCTGACGTGCTCCTGCAGAGTTGTTGTTGTACAAACTGTTCAGGTCCGAGGAGTTAATGAGGAAAACCATATTTACAAGTTTAGTTGCAGCTCATAAGAGACATGTACAGCAAGTAGTTGCAGGCAATGGTCTGAGTGGTTACTAACAGTGATAAGCACCTTTTGACCTTGGCAAAAGGGGAGATGTTTTCTTTGTGTCTGATCAGTTCAAGAAAAGAGGGTGTTTTGGTGCCTCAGTCAGTAGTGCAGTATGAGTAGGAACTGGAAACAAATAGATCAAACCTTCTGTGCAGAAATACTCAAAAGCTGGGAAAGAATCTGTGAATCTGTTCAGACTTTGGGTACATAATGAGATCCGTGAAGGTTTGGAGCGTTAGCTTTGTAGTCCTGATATGCTTTATTCAGTGACAGGCAGCTTTCAGCTATGCTGTAGTCTTTCTTGGGGACCCCAGACTTCTGTGTGAAGTTCGTTTCCAGGCTGTTTGACAGCAGCATGAACAGCCCCCCCATCTTCTGAGTGTCCTGGCTCCTGGGTAGAGTCATGGGGCACCACAGTGCTCCATCAGCAAACAGCCCTTTGCAATCTGCAGAAGCATTTTTAGAGCACAGGCCCATGCTGCCCAGGGAACTCATAATACCTCCCCACAGCTGAGGTTTGTCTGTTTTCTCCTCTTTGCAGTGAGTAAAACCATATCACTTGTCTAGTCATGAGTGATAGAAGAAATTGGTGACAAAACAAATGTTTCATATTAAAAAAGACTCTGTCTTTGAAACGGCTCCCAGTTCGGAGGGGTGAAGATTTTTTTTTCCTAAATATGGGGGATTTACTGTTTAAATATTCCTTGAATAAAATTCTATGAAAAGTTTACAGAAGCTCATATTTTGTCCTTTATAGTTCTTGTATTCATTGGTGAAAATACAAGTAATCAAATGGGAATAATTAAATTGAATCTCAGCATGTTTTTCTCTGCTTTGCTTGCAAAACTGAAGGAACTGAGTTTGTTTATCCCAAAGAAGATAATAGCAAGAGGAAATCTTCAATTTGGTGCATATTTCTGCAATAATTAGTTGTGTTTGACTGTAATCTGTGCTTTTCTGTTTATACGTAACTACCCTCAAAAAGAAATAAAACTGTGGTCTGGAACTTAGAAAATCTTGTGGCTTGTCCTATAGTTTTTTATGAAAATGCCTCTCCTCATGTAGTATGACAAACTACCTCAAATTCCTGCTTGGAATAAAACATTACTAAAACCTATTACACGCACTGATTGGAACGTGTATCAGGTGCCATATTTAATTTCAACCCCATTAAAATAGGTGATTGTTAATAATTAAAATAAGCAGTAGTAAAGCATTGGATTTGAAGGTTGAAAAAGCATATTGTCTGCAAAAAGTCTCTTTGTGCTCCACTTTGAAATTATCTCCTGATATAAGAAAGCACGAAATTAAATCCGTTTTCCCCTTTAAAATTCAGAATAAAAAAATATGCAAAATGGATTTAAATAATGTTTAGACAAGTTCACTTTGTAGTTCAGTGCAGGCTGCAGGCTAAATTGCTAGAACTACATCAAGTTAATTGCTATTGAATGAAAGCTTGTTACCTTTTCTCAGAGCCTTTGCATTTACACAGCTTCAATTTGTGCAACTCAACCTAAAGTTGAAAAGACATTATTGTAATTATGAACAATATTTTCATTTTTAAAGAATATTTTTAAAAAATAGTTATATCCCTGGAGTTCAGTAACTCTCCAAATTTATGTAATGAAAATTTTCTCCTCTTTCTCTATTGTCATAGTATATGGAAACTTAATAGTTGGAGGAACAGATTCTGTTCTTTTCTGCCCCCTGTGAATGTTTTCTTTATCTGTTTGGCTTTTGTAAAACAAAGTTTATTATGAACCTCTTCAAGCAGTTGTTAATGGATGTGGATCACTGTTAATGCAGTTAATGGATCAGGTGAAAACATAAGAAATATATACAATGAAATTTATATTTTTTCCTCCTGAACTATAAGGGTTTTTTTACTACCTACAAAGAGATTTGGTAAAATGTGTTGACTTTTGTTGTTGTGGGAGGTGGTTTGGGGGCTTGTTAGCTGCCTAAAAGCTCTCAGAATGACAATTTCTGTCTTGCTCTTCACCACAAACCCTCCTGTATCACCTGAACACAGTGGTGAGCTTAAAGCACAGCTGAGTGAGAGAACATCATCAAGGTAATTGATCACGCTGAGATAACTGACTTCACTGTTGGAAAGACACCTTGGATAAATTGCTACCTAAATCCTTCTGACACTATTCAGTACTTTCTTCATGTTGTTCTTTGTTCATGAAGTAATGACTGAAAAGTATCTGGCATAAAACTGCATTGGTGCTGGGGAAGGCAGCTTGAATTAAGATAATGAGGAAAAGGTATCACATTTTTACACGCTTAGAAGTGTTTGTTACCAAAAAAACATATAAAGAGAAGTGATCTGTCTTTCTCTCTCTGCTCTGAGGAAATCACCCATCTGACTCTTTTTCAAGCAGGGCCTTCTAATACTTTGCCTCTTAAATTGGAGAGAAATACTATATTAATGTGCAAGTTGGCCAAGGTTTATTGTCTGTTCCTCTTACTATGCCAATTATGCTCTTTCCTAAACGCATCTTATTTTCTTTTGCTTACTTTAAAAAAATTCTATTCATACCAAAAGACAACCTTTTAAAGATTTCTTTCAAATTTTGGAACTAAGTCTTTCTGTTAGTGACTTGTAATGAAAGTACTGGCAGTAGTGCAAATGGTGATAGATCACTGTGAATAGCGTAAATTATCAAAAGAGATTAATTATGGGAACAAAGATCTGTTCTGACTCCCCAAAAACTCTAGCTTGATTTGGTTTGATAGTTCATGTTAAGTAATCTAAAGGATAAAAATCTGATGTGATGAACAGTTATATTTCTTAAAGAAATGTTGATCTGTAATAAAATGAGAATATTTTTTCTAATTTACAGATACTTTGTCTGGATTTTTGGCATGTCTTGCTGGAGCCAAATGTATTTAGATTTAAATTCAACTGTTTAGATTTAGATACAGCTGCTGTAGATGAAAATCTTGACAGTCAGTAAAACTAAACAAATTTATAGCATGTGAAACTTTGCTTTTCTGCTGGGCTCACCACCGTATACAACTTTTCCTGTTAAAAATACCTACATGCTGCTGAGCACTACAGCCATTTAGAAAAATGAACTTTTCAGCTGTTGTGAGCTGAACAAAACAATTTTTTTGAAGAGAAATTATGAAGAGAAGGTTCCTGATTTTAGATTTCATCACCTTTATTTTCTTCTGTTCAAGAAGTTTAAGGTATCTGTCACTGCAGCTACCTCCTCAAAGTGAAATTTCATCTTGGTCACTTTTTACCACTACAGTGTGTCATTTACATTTGAATCTGGCAGCTTCTTCATAATGATGTAAAGGTGTTCCTTTCTGATCCCAAATTGTCAGGTAGCAGTGCTGTCACAGGTAATTTTTTCTGCTCATGCACTGTTTCCTTTTTTAGTTAAGTCCATGGAAACTTTGCTACTTGTGAGAAGTCTTATCTAAACAGTAGGATGAGGAAAGGAAGGGAAAAGGTGTAATCCTTGAGCTTTTGGAAGAGTTAGGTTGATACAGGTACAGACTCTCTAGCCCCACTGGTTGACTTTGACATGCTTTTTTGATTCTGGAAGCAGGAGGTTCACCCATGAGATATTTACAGCTCCTCCTGCCTCAGAAAGCCTGGCCTGTCTGTTCTGCCCTGGCAGAGGCAGAGGGATGATCCAGTCTGAGGTGTACAGGTCACAGTCCTCAGCATCCTCGTGGCCATCCAGGATCTCCTTTCCTGTACTCACCCAGTGCCAGCAGAAGGAAAGGGAGCCACGGGCTGCCCATGGAAAGGATCAGCTTATCTTTGGAATATAGAAATACCTTTCCTGTGACTTTGCTTAGAGCAAGTCAGAACAGCAGGAGATTGAACTGTTGAAAATGGCTTCTGATGAATTCTGGAGAAGGATAAAAAGTAAAGGGAATAACACATTCACTTTGTTGCTCCCCTTTCCATTACATTCTCTCTTAAACAACATTTTTAAATTTTTTAAAAAATGTTCAAAGATCTTTTACATTACCCTTTGGGGAAAAGCTATTTGTTTTTAACAGGTTTCAATATTTCTTAAAATTTATTACTAATTTCTTTCGGTGAGTGTAACCTTCCAAAGTAGCCATAGAGAAATCATTTTAAGAGATGCTGAAACTACTAAGATCACATAGGAGGAAGTGAGCAAATGGCTATTAGTCTTTTGTCCTCTTACTGAGAGAGTAACCATGACTGTGCTTCATCAGATGAATAAAAATACAATTGTTTTCTGCTAAAAAAGATTTTATTTTCTTCACAGCATTGTGATCTAGGCTAATTTTTTAATGAAAAGATGATTTTGAATGCTGCTCAGCTCTGTTTTTCTAAGCTCCAAACTATAAACCTTGGACATGTGCTCTCTATTGCCATATGTCTCAACAAATAAAATCCTTTAGGTGCATGGAAGAGTTTCTGAAGTGTTTGCCTAGAAAGACCCAGGGTTTGCTCCAAAGTGGACTGAAATGTGGTGTGCAGGTTTTTTAATTTATATTTATTCTTTTTATTCTTCAGTAGAAAGCAGAAAAGTGCAGGGCTTCTCAAAAGCCTAGATTTTCTTTGCATCCTTCCATGAAAATAAACTCTTGCTTTACCTGAAGTGACTGAACTTAGGTTCAATAATTGCCATATTTTAGCTCCAGGATTGTCTCTCAATTTGTAATGGGAGTTGAACAACCAATGTGTTTTGCATAATGTTTTAGCATGGGAGTATCCAATAATAAGGCTTATTTTCAGCTTCAATAGAAATTTCTAAAATATTTCTAAAATATAATTATTCTATTTTAGTGCAGTGGTAAACCACCATAAATATTTTAGACACAGGAAAAAAATGTGGATTTTATTACTACTCTGCTGATTTTGAAGTAGAGTTTGCATTTACAATGAAGTCCTGCTACCTAAAATACTGGTGTATATATTAGAATGCTAATTTCTTAATTTAACATTTTTATGTATTAGAACTGTACGCTACAAGAGCTCTCATTTTTCTAAATAACAGAAAGCCTCTGCTTGCTGCCATGTGTATTATAGTTCACAATAAATAATGTCAGAGCTGGTAAGAATTGTGTGCTCTGTTAAGTTATTCTTATTCTGTCTCTCAGCGAGGGAGGGGTGGGTTTCAGGATAGTTTCTAGGCATATCCCACAACATTGGTTGATGAGAGACTAAAAATCTTCAGTAACAAGTTTCTCATGTATTTTCTGAAATACTACATCAGTTCAGTTGAGGGATTTTAACAGTTCAGTCCATATCTGAGGTAATAGTTACTATATGCAGCATTTTCAAGGTGCAAGAAGGAATTTCCTTGTGAGGAACACCATATTGAGATGTGAAGTCTTAGTTAAAGTCTGGGATTACAGGATTAAGGGAAAAGTTAAATCTAATAAAGCAATTTTGGTGTTTTAAGATTAAAGACCTCAAAAAAAGGAAAGCATTATTCAGTTGATAGTATTGAAGAAGCTGCCCGCCCCAAAGCTTTGAGCAATGATAAGGCTGAGGAAGTGGGAGGTGCAAGAGGAGACGTGGATGGGGCCTCTCTTCCACAACTGGAAGAGACTAAGCTTTGTAAAGGCTAAAATTTAATTTCCACTTAAAGAATAGTTTTTAAAAGTGCCAGATGCCACATTATTACAACGAGATTGTGAGTTGCTGAACTTCCTGCTTGAGACAGGCAGTAGTAATTGTGTTTGTTGTGTGATATATAGGAACTCTCATAGAAATGCCATTGCAGTTGGGTTGCTTCCTAAGAGCGTGAGTTTGGGATATTTCCTGAATTTACAGGCTGTTCTTGCAAATTCTCACACCTTGATGTATTTCTATTTGTTTCAGTGAGATTTGGAACAGGATATGGGGGCGGGGGAAATAATACTTTTATTATTTTTTCATTCTCTGTGCTGGAGTAAGTCTGAAACATTAATGACCACAGGTTTTCTTGTTCCATATGCAGTGTTTCCTCCAAAGACAGCAGGAATCTGATAATTTCTAGAAAAAGATATTTTAGCCAACAATTTTTTTCTAAAATGTGATTTATTAAAGTGGCTGATTTCTACAGTGAAAACACAGAGTACAATCTACAGTGTGAGTGTTACAATATCTGAAGTTTGCGAAGCAAATTATCACATAAAAAATCAAGTTATGGAAAACTCAGTAACTTCTAAAGCAAAAATCCTTCTTAGTTTCAGTGGCTAAAATGGGATAATATTATAAAATTATTTCATGTAGACTGAAGATGTTGTTTTTTTGGGGTTGGTTTGTTTATTTTTTTGTTTGTTTTGAAGACTTTAAAGTATTTGTTAGAGATGAGATTTCCAGTTCAAATCTCTGTATTCCACCTTTGGTAATCCAGATACCTAAACATCTACCCTCCGAGGAAATGCATCTGCCATGTACTCAGTAACTGGCACACTACAAAAGCCTTTGAAATTCAAAATAAAAAGTCACTGTAGTGTAACCTGCTATTTGTTGGGAAATACATATGTAAGCAGGTTTTGTAATTGTTCATGAAGCTTTCAGACAGCTATCCCCTCAGGAGCTCTGAATTTTGGTAGAGTGTGTGATGATATTGTTTATTCAGGTTATATCTCAGCATTCTTTACACCACTACTTCTTTAGGCATCTTAGACTTTGTATAATTAGTTCTGTAAATTTATTTCACTTCTCAGTAAACTTGTTTCACTTGCCATGTGGAAATAGTTCTCTTTAATGTGTTCCCACATCTCACTACGGACCAAAGCAGTAGTACAATGCCAGTTTCCTGTGGTTCACAAAGGTTTACCTTTGCTGTTGCAGGTGTGGCAAGTCAGCTTGGAACTCAGAGTGCCAGGAGGGAAGTCCAGACTTATTTTGCTGAGGAAGGTTCTGCTGTTCCACCGATCTGAAAAGTCCCATGCATCCCTCGATGGTTTCACCTTGCACTAAGGTTTGGACATACCCAACTTTATCCTTTCATGTGTAATAAGAAAATATTCTAGTGGTCAAGAGTGATTCCTCAGCTTTTATAGAGGTTGAAGCCATCAAGTTACTTGTCACCTGTCTTGTGACCACTTGCAGTTACCAGTTCTGGAATAATTTTTTTCTTTTGAAGGAATAAGTTTGGGTTTTTTCTTGAAAGCAGTTTAAACTACTCAGAGTTTTTGACCTCTGGAAAGAAATTCACAGCTGACAGCTGTTTATTAAGGACTTTGCATGCCACCAGGAAAAAAAGTTTACAAGTTTCTCTAGATTCAGAAAGTGTCGATTTTAATTCTGAGCATTGTATTTTGAATAAAACTAAATCTGGCACCAACTGGCATGATAATCATGAGGTAATTGGACCCATGGGGTTAGAAGTGTTTGGCTACATGTACCTGTAACAACCCAGGATGTAAATTATAGTAATTACTTCACAATAAAAGTCTGCTGAGCTGCATGTTATTTCCCAAGTATCTGGAAGTTAGCAAAATACTTTTGGGCACTTTCAGCAATTTCATTTCCTTCATGCCCCAAGGTTACTTCTATTAACATCAGTTTGATGAAGGTGTGAAATGAACAAGTGCAGATATAACTGAATTTGGTTCTACAGATTCAGTGCTGGTTTGTAAGGAAAATGTTTATCCCTGGAATTGTTTAAATATTTCTAATTTTTTTTTCAAAACCAATTCTGCCAATGCCTTCTGCAAGCATTCAGTTGTTACTATCTGTAAAGTCACATTTTGCTGAGAATTTTAAGCAAGCCAAAGAATTTTGATATATTATGGTCAGAAGATGAAGTGGATAGGAGAAATCTACAAGATAGCTTTAAACACTTGAGCCTTTTTGCTGAGCTTTACATATCTCAGATATTTTACTATGGTTAATATTTCTCTGCTTGTCATACCAACATAGCCTCAAGTGCTGACAGTGACACTTTCTGTGCTAGAAACTCCTCGCGTCACTCAGACTGGCAAATGTGTGGTAGCCTCACAAGGGAAAGGGAGAAACCTCCGGGGTCATAAAAATTGGGAAGGCTGGTCATAGCTTATGTGGTGAAGCAGGCAGTTCTAGCACTGCTTGCATGATCTGGTAGAGGAAAATAGCACAGTAAAACTTTGCATATGTTCTCTTCCATATATCAGAACTTCCATAGCAGGGAGAAAAGGAACAAGTGTCTTTAACCTGTATTCAGCTCATAATTGGTAAGGACTCTGTGTATGTTCTCTGCATCTTTGAGGCCTAATGTTTTAATTTATTTTCTGTTAACAAGCAAACTTTTAACTCTTTGATTACCCTGAGTCGAAATGAAGAGGCTGCTGTCTCATGGATTGTATGAATTTGTGAACTGCACCTTAGAGCTGACTTGCCTTTTACTCTGTGTCCCAAGCTTAGTTTATCTGCAGGTGTTTTGGGTTTTCTGTGATTATCAGTTGAAGTATTTCACTTGTGAAGTCATCGAGAAAGTTAGATACCTGGATTAATACTTCCCTTAGATTTAGGGCCTTAGGGGAGCAAATGATGCTGCTACTGGTGGAGAGGGAAGAAGGGGGGGAAAAACCTCCAACCTTTGATCATTGTGCTTTCTCTTTCTTTTGGTGCTTAAGAACAGCTTCATCCAGTTAACCTCCTTCACAGGGTGCTGTTCAGCTCAGTAGGTGATGGCACAGTTCTGCAGTAGTAGCTGGGAGTGACGGTACTTCTCTACCTTCATCTTTTCTCAGAAATTAAATACTTCTCTGGCTGCACTTCTTTATGACTGAAAGAGAAACTGAACCTAATTTTTAAACAGATCTGAAAAGTAAAACTTTTTTTTTTTTCTGCCATGGTATAAAGCCTATGAATATGCAGGAATCGGAGATAAGTTTTCTTTGCTAATGTCTGAAAATGTAGGTTGAATTTGACTTACTCTAAAACTTACTGGTGTTTAAGAGTACAACTGAACAGTGTTTGCCAGTGCAGTGCTGGCCAAAGTTTGCACAGTCATTAATTATTCCCACCACTGAAATATATAATGCTATTAGAACAAAAGCAGACTCCCTTTGTAACTCCAGGAAATCAAACATCAGCCACCCAAAAGTAATAGCCTGTCATTACATTTCTGTTTATCAGAGAACAAAATTTTGTTCTTGCTGCCTTGAAAAAGATCTCTGGAGTAAACGCTTCCATAACATACATAAATCATGTTCTCCATCAAGTAACCTAATGATGTTTTTGGGGTGGCATCATTAGCTTTCCACACAATATTTGCCTGACAGGGAATGAAAACTCTATTCTAATTATCTAGGAACTGAATAACAGGGACAAATAAATAATATTGAGTTAGATTTTTTTATTATCTTTTCAGGAAAAAACAAGCAAAAAACCCCAACACCTTTCTGGGTCTGATTTTTATTAAAACCCCAGTCTCAAGGACTATGCTTTTGTTTTCAGTAGAACTAGATTTTTTTTGTAATTTAATTTTTTGTTTGTCGTTCTTATTGTTTATTCTTTTAGATAGGATGGATAAAATACTTAGGGAATTGTCATTGTGGGTAGATTACCGATTTGTCTTAATGCTTCTTGAAAAATTGTTCAAAATGTTGATCAAAATCTAATCAATTTTGTATTTGCTGCATCTACAATATTGTTTCCCCAAAAACACTTGTCTCTTGTCTAGATGGGTATGCAGCATTTTTTCTTCAAGAAATCCAAGACACATTCTTTCCATATTTTATTTTATTAAATCAAAGCACAAGAACTTAAATGCTTTTAAAACAACTAGAATTGCTAATCTGTATGAAATGTAATAATCACATTTTTAGTAACCAACTGGTATATAAATACTACTATGAGAGAACGTAAACTAAATTTTGGATGTCATAGAATATGGCACTGCAATTTGTGCCACAGAATTATGGTTGTCAGTCCTGCTATTTCTGCTCTAGCAAGAGGGAACAGTTAAATGTCCCTTGATCTCTTTAAGCTGCCCCTTTGTATTGGGGAGGGAATATTTTCTGGTAGGAAGGATGACCGTGACTTCTGTATCATTTAAGACTGATCTCCATAGAATCTACCTGCAACTTGAATCCAGTGACCTCTGGAAACCATGACCAAAATACCCATCTTAAGAAAGAAAAAATACGAACAAGTGCATGTCACTGTTTTTCTGACACCACTTTGTACAGGCAGACTGACTCTCTCAGATGGAGGAGTGGGGTTCAGGAAAGATGGAAAGTTTGGACTTCTGATAGGAATTTCGTGTCTGAATTATTCATCTCTGAAGTTAAGGAATTAGTTTGTCATTTATAGTCTTCCAAGTTGACCCTAACTTTTCCCTTGCTGAGGCATATTTCCGGTTAACTGTAGTACCATTGGGAATTTTTGACTCATCTTTTTAATGCCTTGAAGTGCACCCCGTGCTTTCCTTTTAGGGTTTGTGCAAACTGAGCATTCTTATTTTTTAAAGTAGATTTTGGATTAAAGTCCTGCTAAAAGCACATGAGTCACTTGTGTTGTTGTGATAAATCTTTGTGTCCTATCCATAAACCAGAGTTCAGGCAGCAGAGTCAATAATCACAATATCATGAATCATTTTCTACAGTGGGCCTGACTGGGATGGTTTGAGGATGTTGGTAGCTTATACACACACATTGCTGTGTTTCTGCGTGTACCTCAAAACCAAGCAGTTTTACAGAATTTTACAGAGCCACAACCACCCTAACACTCTATTAGCCCATAATGACAGCCATTCATGCTTTGTCACCCTCTGCTCTGCCAGCTCTCAATCTTGCATTATGAAATTAATGAAATTGCTGACATTTAAATGTCTTCTCATCCATACTCCAGATAATTACCTGTATATACTTTAATGATTTCCCCACACACTTCATGCAATTAAAGACATGAGCAATTTGTCTTCCTTCTAAAACACTTTGAGGAAGCATACATCTTAGGGCTATTTGTGTCAAAATATTATTGTCTCCTTTAATTTGGAAAGACTCCTAATATCTTTAAAATATCTGGGACTAATTTAGCTATTTAAAAAACCCAAATGGCTTAAATTTGCCTAAATTTTCTTTTGAATGCTGATTTTCCTTGAAGCAGCTCATCTATATTAACATAGTGCATATATTTTCATGCTTAGAAGGAAAATTTTTGATGCTTGTGGAGAGAAAGTAATTTGATGGATTTTTAGATACCTTCACCTAGATTTGAGTGTTAAATAGAAGGTGTTTAGATATTTTGAGGACTTTAACTTCAGCTCAGTCAGAAGGCAGACTTTTCATACGTTTCTTGTGTGTGGCTCTATGAGCTTTCTGGACTGACAGACTACTGTGTTACCATTTTATAAATTTCTCCTTTGAGTATCCAGGTTTTATTCATTGCATAGCTTATCCTATTGTGCTTTTTTCCTTGGCTGTTACTTGCCCTTCTCTCCTGCCATGCAAGAGTGGCCATGCTGAAGCAATTCTCATCATAGATGACCATGTGATTAAACTATGCCCAAAGTTAGGATAAAGTTTGCCTCCCTGTGGTGCTGTTTGTCCTTAATGCCTGATAGAGTAGGGGCTAGTCTACTGTAGTACTTGGTAATACAATTTCTGTAATAACACTATTTGTTTTTCATTTCTTCTAGAGAGATGGAACGTACAATATCTAAGAACCATTAAATCAGAGATTCATTTATTTCACAGCATTTCTACATTTGATGGACCATTGTGACTAGGCAGGAAGCCAAGCAGATCACATTTTTTTGCCTTCATTACAGAATCATTCTTTTTCGACAACTTTGGGTTAGTGTCTGATAGTCACAAATCTTATCAGATTATTTTTTTTCTGGTGAATGCTGTACATTTTTGTGCCACTACTGCAAATAGAAGATAGGAGTTCTTATTTTACAATTTCTGTTGCATTTTCAAGTCTTATAAATCAAACTATTGTACATGGCTATACATATATATTTTTTTTTTAATTTCACGTTTAAATCTCTTTAAATCTATGTCAATTCTATTAAAATTCAGAACAGGACCAGTGGTAACCAGGTTATGATATTTAGTGGGGATGTCTGTTTTCCATCATAAATCAATAGCTAACACCTATTCATTTCACACAGTCCATCAAAGAGCCCCTGCATGATTGTAATGTTTTTCCCCATGAATTTTAAGCAGTGAACTGAACATTTTACATTCAAAATAGCTTCGCCAGTTCCAGCTTCCTTGTGCAAAACAATTTTTAGTGTCATCCTGTGTTTTGTTACCTGTGTTTGAGTGTAAGCTGACAAACTTCTGAAGCTGGTCAGTTTTCTCACTCCTTCAGATGGAAAAGGAAATGTTGAAGGGATTTACTTATTTTCAGATATTGGCAGATATCAAAGCAAAATCCTCCCCCTCTTCCCATTTGGTTGGCTCATGTAGTGAATCCTGCTAATGCTTCTAAAGTACTTTGAAGTTATAAAATGTTCTCCAAGCGTGTTTGAGCAGGTGTCAAACAACAGCTGTTTTACAGAGGGGCTGCTTTGTGCCAGGACAGGCTGGAAGGATGAGCCAAGGTCAGCTCTATTGAATTCAACAAGCCAAGTGACAGGTCCTGCACTTGAGTCACTACAACCCCATGGGTTGGTCTCTTCTCCCAGATTTCTACCCCAGAAGGCTTGTCAAGCATTGGAGCAGGCTGTCCAGGAAGCGCTGGAGTCACCATCCTGGAGGAGTTGGAAAGAGGTGCAGAGGTGGCACTGAGGGACGTGGTTTGGTGGTGAGCAGGGCAGTGCTGGGATAATGATTGGCCTCAATGATCTTAAAGTTTTTTTCTGACCTAAATGTTCCTGTGTTTCTGTGACAGTCTGCATGAATATCACACTAGAGACAGCAACAGAGCTTTCTCTTGGTGAATAGCAAAGTCAACATTACAGGATTCCACATCAAAATCTTTCCATTAATTTGGGAAGCAGCAGACCCATATAACGCTGTGCAGCTGGAGCTGCAGCATTTCCTAGCCTGGAGATGTAATGAGCCATTAGCATACTACACTGACTGGAAATTGTCTTTATACTTCAAAAGGAAAATGGAGATGAAAAAGCACAGAGATGAAACACGAATTTTCCCTATTCCTCAGTTGTTGAAAATACAAAAGGTCACAATTGAAAGCTAAACTTAGGTTGATTCCTGGTGAAGAAAGGCTGTTTCATCTCCTTTGTCTTAGAGAAACTTGGATATTTAGGAAAACATTCTGGTACCATCTGCAGCACCAAGTGGGTGAGTGGCAAGCTGTTAAAAAAGATGTGGATTTCTCTTTTGATGTATATACATCACTGTTGAAGTTTAGAGAGCCATGCCAAAAGTATTTTGGTATAAACAGAATGTATTTTCTAAACATTAAATCCTCACTTATTTCAAAAACAAATTTCCTAGCTATTTGTATAATAAGGTTTATTTATGAGTTTTAATCTAAACCTTTAAACAGAGGGTTACTCAGTTTCCTGTTACTTTACAAGTTTTAGAAATGTTTGCTGTCCTAAATGAGCACCTTGTGACAGAAATTTCCATAGACGCATCCCTCTGAGGTAACTTTTTATTCTGTGAAAGTAGATGTCAGGTATAAATGGGAGACTGCATCACAGTTCAAAGGCAGAAATCCTCACTTTTCCAGATTAAATCAATCTGGCATTTCAGGCTTTGTTCTGGTTCTGTTCTTATCATTGCAGTTTTTTGTTGCTTATAGGTAAAGCCTTATAAAATAAGAGCCTTGTTACCCTTGTAAAATCATGGCTCAGGCCTGCTACTTCAGCTAAGTACTGCTAAGAGCTGGCCTGACAAGTACCCGTGAGAAAAGGGATCTGTGCCTGTGAGAACCATCCTGTACCCAGGAGAAAAGAATGTGAACATCTTCAGGGAAGAAAGTCTTTGGCGAGCACATGCACTAGCAACTACTAACCAGTGACCTGGGTAGCAACAAGTTACTACCAATTAAAATTAAACATGATGCTTTTAGAAAACCATATAAATATGAGCTGTGAACGGTAATGATTGGCTTTTGCTGCACGAAGAAAAGGTGTCCTGTCCATCTCAACTGTGACAGTTTTTGAAGACCACATGACAAGAAAATTTCAGTGCATGTTTTAAATACATCTGGTTATTTACTGAGGCTTAAATATTTAATTTTATCTTTATGTTGCTTAATTGTTGTATATAGCTCTGACTTGGGTATTTCATGGATATGCAGATGAGGATTTCCAAAACAACATGAACCTACCCTTGGAAATAGAGGATATCTGCAATGAAATGGAATTTTTGAATGGTCTCATTATCCTAAAGATTTGTCCTTACACAGGCCTGTGGGAATATGCACTGTAGCAAATGTAAATGGAGACTTACTTTTCATAACCCTATGGCTACATAATAAATGCAAAATGTTGCTGCCCCCTTAGAACAGAAAATCTGCTTCACCTCACCTTAGTTTGCAGGAAGCCACTTCATTTCACATTTTGGAAGTGAGATGTTAAGAGGAGTTTTTCTACAACCTTTGGTTACTGCTCCTCTGAGTTTTTGACGTCCACAGCGTGTAAGTTCTTAGGCCTAACTGCATAACACTGTCCTTAGGTCAGTCCTTGGTTGCAGTTAGGGCAAAAGGTTGTGATGCTGAATTTCAGGTCCCCAGAGCTTCTGATTTTAGCAGGGGTTCACTCCCCCTAACAGCAGCCAGTAATGCTTTAGACACATGTTTTGTAGCTCCCAAGTGGACAGTGATGATCCGAAATGTATTTATACTTTAACATTTTATTCTTTGATGAGGATAATGGAGCATTGCAAAGCCTGACCCTTCACCTCTAGTCAGTTAGAAAAAACCAACATTCTTACAAAACAAGCTAAAATAGCAGAAGGATGACATTTGGGAGCTGTGTAATTAGCTGGTTCTTGCTCATCCTTGTAAAGCAATGTATGGGTTTGCTCTCAGCATGTTGTTCTCGAATTACTTCTAGTGTTAGCCTGAGTTACAAAATTATCTCATTCAAGAAACAGTTGGATGAGATGAGCTTAGGTGAAATCTGCTGCAAAGATCCTAAAGTCTTCAGCAGGCTTACAAGTGTAAAGGCTTGAGGGATCGCTGCTTTATCACCTGTAAAGCACATAAGATTCAACATGAAACCTGCTCCAGGTGACCCCCTTGAGGTTCTTCCAACCTCAACCATTCTCAAGTTCTCTGTCCGCTTATTGTATTGAGCTTTCTTTTCCTCCCTTTTTAAAAAAATCATCATTCTGTGTAGCTAGTGAGAACAGGCAGCCAGACTTGGCTAGCTACATTTCTTTCATTACATTTCTTCTGCATTCTGCCCTGGATTCTGAGAACTTTCCTAAACCACGTTCAGCCACAGCATTGGCTTAGGTCCTTAGAGGTGACAAATGCAAAAGGAAAAGTTGCTGCTTTCATTCTGTGTCCTGTGTTCTATGCAGAAAAGCCTGATTTCCAACAGGGGTATTTTAGCTGTGCTGCTGGTAATGTCTGGCTGGTGAGCCTCATATGATCCCTTGGACAGTGATGAATTAACAATGTGCTGGAGAGGGATTAAAGAGCTCTGTAGTGGGAAGTGCTGTCATTTTACTGACCCTGTCGTTTAACAACAGTAGGCCATGTGAGGGCAAAAAGCTTCTTTAAAAGCTTCTTTAAAACTGACTACACTCATTGAGGCCTGAGGAAACTCCGATTCACCTCTTAGCAGTAAAGTAGAAAATCCCAGAGTATCCCAAACAAAGCATTTACAGGCAAATTAAGTGCCTGCAGAATTTGAGTATAAGTGCATGATGCTGTAAATACTAAGTGCTATCACTTAAGTCAGCTATTAGGTCTAATTAACTTGATGTAGACTATTTGGTAATAATAAGGAACTGGAACATGGCAACATTACACCCCTGTTCCTAAAAATGTCAGAATTATGTTCAATTACCTGTGGGGAGATAGAGTTGTTATTAAATCCTGCTATCTGTGAAATGCAAACTCACGTGTCCTTAGAAATAAATTGCTTCATCAATAGCAGCCTCACCCCCCCTATTACAGCAGGGCTGCTGTGTGTGCTGATGAGTTGGAACTTTGCCTTACTTTGTTTTCAGCATAACAGATGTGCTGCTTCATCGTATTGTACACAGAGCAAATCCAGAAACCACTTGATTTTCCTGCTGATACCTAATTTCCACGCTCCTCCAGTTTTGAGTGGACTGTTGAAAAGTCCTCCCTTTTTCTAATCCAGACGAGATCAAGTTCATAGCAAGTATTTGAAAAGAAAGCATTCTTTGAAAACACTGTGTTCAGACTGTGGATTTGGTTGTGTTGGATGCAGTGACACAGGCAGAATTGCGCTGCCTCCTACCAGTAAAGCTCCAAAACAAATTTGGCAAAATGCAAAGATTTAGGGGCAAAGATTTAAGTGTCTTCCAAACTGTGAGCCTGCATGTAGTTTACCTTCTCAGTGATAACAGGTTTGTTGTACACAGCAGAAACTGCAATGGAAATCACATCTCAAAATTATTGCCAACTGGCAACTGAGACTTAAATTTGGAAATCCATTCAGTTTTCCTGTTAATCAAGTGTGCTTGATAAAATACACAGTAGTAAATTAAAATTACATATTAGTGAAGTTGCAATTATCTATTGCTGTATAAAGATAGCAATGGCAAAAATCAATTTTTTGCCATCTTTAACTAGCCTTGTTCTATATTATAAATATAATTAAAAAGCCCTTAGTGGCACATTTCTAAAGAAATCAATCCAATTCATAAAATATTTCTTACAGGAAAAAAACCAAAACAAAAACCCAAGCTTAAACAACAAACCAGAAATAACCGCTTGAGGTGGATTTTAGGAAGTTATGCTTTAAAATACAATCATATTGCTCCCATCTCTTCTAGTTTTCCAGTTAGTTTAGAAATGTCAGAAAGCCATCAGATCTGTTTGAATGCCTAATCAAAGTAGAGCTGAATTTCTACATTAAAAACAAGCTGGAAACTGATTTTCATGGTATCCTTCATCTTTCTCTCTAAATTCTTTCTCAATTACAGTTTTATTGGCTAGCTGGACCTAATCTTTCAGGCTTGCAATGTAGGACTTTTATTTTTATTGGGAAGATTTCATACCAGCGCCTAGAAAAACAGGCTCTAATCAGGTGATCTGAATTATAGCCACCTATGCATGTAGAATTCCAATAATGCCACTGGAACTGCTCAGAGAAAGGCTGTTCATAGGGCAGCTGGGAACACCAGCCTGTGTTTTGTGGGGAGATTAAAAATATCACTTTGTCGGTATTGCTTAGTATGTAAAACACTTTACACAAACCCCAGTGCTCAGGGGAAGAGCATACATTTTGCTTTTATATTCCCATTATGCCAGGAGCTTTGCAAACTCATAAGCAAAAATACTATTTTCTATGTTCTTTGAATGTAAAACAGGCAGTAGACTTAACAAAAAATCATGTCTAGAATTGTGTGACCTATTAGGTTGAGTGTTTAATTAATGAAAGAATTTGTGAAAGGCAAAAGAATCCTCCATTCCTAAGGCTGGGGGTCTGTATTAGGACCTGGTATGTCTGAGATTTCTTTTGCATTCAGAACTGGTGATTCAGTTTATTTTCCCTACTCACTCCAGATCTGTGATTCAGAAATAAAATCCCGTTGGTGAAAAGTAAGATGATATTTTCACAGTCAGATCACTAGAAACTGATTAGCAGGAGAGAGAAAATGAATAGGAAAAAAAATCCAGAAAGCAGCATTTCCTACCTCTTTCATCTTCTGAATGTATAAAAACACAGATAGAAAAAGATGCATATCTATGGAAATACATATAAAGGAGTTTATTATCCACAAATATACTCAGGCCTGATTTACAGCTTGTTGAAACTGATGAGATTTTTTTTCAATTATCTGTATATCATTGCTAGAAGATTTATTGTTCTGAATCCAGATTTATGAGCTTTGGGTTTTCTATCACCATTCTAAAACATTCTTTAGATAAAGATATAAAAATTAAGGTTCTCGTTGTTTAATATTGATAAATTTCCTTTTACATGGATCTCATGTTCTTTCAACCTTAAATTTTGTGGCACAGCATGAAGAATCCTCAGTGGATTGTGAAGGATCCAAAGAAACTGCACTTGTTTTATTTCACCTGGGGTTTTGTAACAGACAGTTATGTGGCCATGGGTCTAAGACCCCACTATTCGGTGACGTGCAATCTAAAGTTTCTTTGCACTCCAGAATGAAAACAGCAATTCCTATTTTATGGCGCTCCCTTATCACAGAATTTTTAGTATTACCATCAGTCTTTCTTTTCTATCTGACCAATTTCTTTCTGGAGCTGTTTGGGGTATTTGTTTGTTTGTTTTGTGAGTTTGGGTTTTCAATTGGTTAGGTTGGAGTTTTTGTTTTGGTTTGGTTTTTTTCCCCCTCTGGGCTTTTTGTGGTTTTAGGTGGGTTTTTTGTTGTTTGTTTTTAAAGCAAAGATGCAGTTATGATTGTGTGAAAACAGTAGTTCATCTCAGGGTTGTCAGATGTGACAATTAACCAGTGTTTGGAGGCTGAGGGACACAACACTTATGGAATTGTCACTTACGGAATTTTGGTGTTAAGCAGACTAAATATGATTTGAAGGCAGTTAGTGATTGCCTCACTGCAGAACAGGGCTGTGAGTGCTAGGGTTGGCCCATCAGGAACACAGAGCAGGTTTTGGTGGTATCACCACTTTAAACTCGTCTCTACTTCGTAAATCCCTTCCCACACTGGTGTAGCTCTGTTGGTATCTCTGTAGGTGTTAGTGGGGGTTGGGAACCTATCCCATGAAGTCATGGACAGAATCAGCTGGCCATTACTGAAAAACATCCAACACAAATACCCATATTTGAAAAATGGGCCTTACAGTTCCTTTTCTTGTCAAAGATTTTGGGTTTTGCTTTAATGTTTGGGGACAGGCAAGTTGTCATTTCTTGTCCTATATTGATTGTAATTTCTTGTAAGCATGCTATGTCTTAAAAAAAAATGAATATCAGCATTGTCCTGTATAAAATCAGCTGATGGCAGTGCTGGTGCTTGGTCTGAGGCAAGGACAGGTGTTGCATGGGACTCCCTTTCCAGCTTTCAGCAATTCTCTGTTTCCAGCCCTCTCCCATATGGAATGGTGGTGCTCGGTTTTCTCACTCCCTCGCTGGCAGAGGCTCCTCGTGCTGGGGAGAGTGGGGTGCACTCTTCTGCTGCAGCTTTGCTGCTTGGACCGGAAGATAAAGTGCTTGTCCTCAAAGGCAGCACGACCCTGTAAAACACTAATTGCTGAGTGGAGCAGGTGGGAATCTCCACCAGGGTGTGCCGATGCGGCGCCAGTGGCTTTATCTTCCTGGGCTTTCAGCTTAGCTCCTCATTGTTTCGTCTGAAATTTGCATGGGGGGGTTTTATGACAGTGATTCATCTTGTGCAAACGCATGACTCTGAGTATCCCAAGCAGTACTGAATCCTTGCTGCTTTATACTCTGGAATATTTATAATGCAAAGTCCCTGTCTGGAAACAAAAGGGGTTCATTCCTTGGAAGCTCAGATCATGAACTCTTGACAGGATTCTTTTGTCTTTTACGTCTGTTCACGCACTATCTGACAAAGTACATGTATTAGTTGTTAGTGTGTTTTCTAGTCCTTCTGGTGGTGAATGGTGCTGCATGGCAACACATTCACCCCACCCTCAGTTTAGAGGAAGAAATAAAATCTAAGCCTAACTTGGATACTACTATGTACCAAATTATATTACTAAATTAAAAAGTTGTCATATTGCTGTAATTTATCCTCTGTGCTTCCCAAGGCTAGTAGGCACTTCCCTGCATTGCATACTTCTATGTTCATTTTTAAAAGCTATCTCCGTTCTAATGTACAAAAGTACTTCAGTCTCTTACTTGTTGAAGAGGACAGCAGGTTCTGAAGTTCTTGCCTATTTAGATGATGAAGTTTTAGTGATGCCTTTGACTTGTAGATGTAAGTTGCTACTTTATGGTGTTTCCTTCGCAGCTGCTTTTTTTCCTATGGGTGTTTTTTCAGTACTGTTTCCATTCAACCATCTTTTAAAATAAAATCACAGTTAATTATCAGAGAAGCCAGTCTACCATGTCAGCTAAAGGATCATGAAACAATGGCATATTTTCCCACGACTGTCTCATTGATGGTTTCCAATACTGCACTATATAATATGGTAAATTACAGAAATAATTAGTACTGTATGATCCAGTATGGGGAAAAAAAATCTTTATATGTTATAACACTTCTCATGGAAGGATCATCAAATATTTTTTGCATCTCAGAAGATTTAAGATGGCTCAGCTGGGACTGACCTACTTCAACTAGGAAGAATAATATTCTTTCACTTCTATAGTTTCTAATTATATATGATATTTTAATCAATTACATGGAAACATAACTAGGGATGTGATACTAGTTTGCAGATTTCACATTAACTATGTCCAATATATGTTAGGGGAAAAAAAAGTAAAAAAGGACTATATTGAACACAGTTTTACATAGTGCAATAGCCATTGTGGTTTTATGGGGTGTTTTGTTTTGTTTTGTGGAAGTGGTGATCAGGAAAGGAAACAGCAAAATCATCTCCACTGCTATAAACAATTAACACTGTGCCCTTGTGATGTGCGAAATATTTCACACAGCTTTTAGCTGTGGAGAGTCTTTTCTACTAATGAGTAAGTTTGACAGAAAGTTTTGGGGTTTGGTTACAAAGTGAAAAGAGAGAGTTTACAAAATTTCTAAAGTGCTGCTCTTGCAAACATCTGGTATAAGAGGAAACAGGGAGGAGAGATAGCATTTAATGTTTTGTGATGTTAGGCACTGGTTAGTGTTCAAAAACTACTTCTAAGAAGCTGCTGCAACTTTCCCATTTGTTTTCCAAGCCTAACATTTTCCAAGTTCTTGTTTGATAATAGAAATAAGGAATGGCTTCACTGCTGTCTTGGCTCAGCAAACACAGTTCAACTGGGGAAAAAAGTGAACTGGAGTCTCCTTCAGCCTGTGCATCAAAGGCTTTCCAGTGTGAGGTGTAGTTGTCAAGTTCTGGTCAAGGTCATTATCTTTGATATGATTTAACCTGGATATTCTTCAGTTTTGTAGGCACTTGTAAAATAATTGGACATGATAACACTGATAACTCATGAGCACAGCCTGCTTGAGGCCAGATTGATCTGTAGGGCACTGATAAGGTCTCTGTTTGCTAAATGAGGAGCACTGCATGTAAAAGGGAGATCTGCAACTTTGAATTTTAAACTTGCAAAACCCAGACTTTTTATGACAGCAGCTAGTTTTAGCTATTTTTTTAAAAAAGTCACTAGTTAAAGTCCCATGACTCTTCAACAAAGTGGTAGAAAATATTTTCTCTATAACTGCATATTTGTAGGAAATGGGAGACAACTTAAAAGATACAGGAAGTGTCTTTCTGTTGGAATCTGCCTCAAATAGTCAGCAATTAATAATGCTGTATCATTCAGACATAACCTTTCCACATCCTGCCTGGACATGATCTCTAATTTTAGAACACATTACTCATTATATGTAATAGGTCAGAGGATAATGTTACATTCTAAATCAGCTTCTTCTCTAATCTTTCTAAACCTTTAATGCCTTCTTTCACACAGAAATTCAGTTTTCAGCCATTCAGTGTCACAATTTGCAACAATGGGATGAGCAGTATATTTTCACCCTTTTTGCTTGTAATCATGAAGGAAGAAGTACCTGTTATTACAATTCTGTTTCCAATCCAAATGGATTATTAGACCTGTGAGAAGTGAGGGATGTATGGGGGGACCTCATTAGAACTACTTCCATTAGAACAACTTCACATTTCTTAGCACCAGCTTCTTAAGGACAGAGTTTCATTACCAGCTTTCCTCCATGGATCTTTAAGAGATTTAATTATTTAGTAATAGTTGTGCATTAAATTAATAAGTTAACCCATATTAGATACCTTTGTAAAATACCCGAAACATTTTAAATCTTAGACAGGGAGAAATACTGTCACAGAGATTAACATTATCTCAAAGCATGTATGATAAACTGGGATAAGGGCACTGCAGATGACTGACCCATTTCTCATGGATGTTGCACATGTGAAATCTAAATTGGCTGTCTGATTTAATGACTTGGGGAAAGCTCTTTTAAAAGACTTGCCCACAGCTGCTCGATGACCCCGATCATTTACCTCTCAGTCCCTTGCTCTAATGATACAGCATGCTTTGTCTAGTGTGAGAAAAATATGGTTTTCATTGCCATTAAGACATTTCTGGCACACAGAAGAGAATCCAGTAGTTCTGTTCATAGAAGAGAATACAACAATATTTGGGTAGAAAGTCCAGTTTACCATGCTTCCTTGCTGAAAATTAATGAAAATAGGGAATAAATATAGTTTAAATTTTTAAAAGTATGACTTTTAAACACCAGAAAACACATTGTTGGAAGAGAATGAGCCAAGTGAGAGGAAAAAGTACTGCTTTTTCCAGTTTTTTCTCAGTCTTTCTCAGTTAAAATAGAGGTGAATTTGGCAGAAGTTCTTCCAGTAAAATCTGCTTTAGAATAAAAGCACCACCACTGAAGCTAATGAAGAAACCCTCATATTTTTACCAGAGCTAATGAAAAACCATTTTACTTAAGTAAGTGTGCTCTCTTATTTTATCTGCAGTTTTTGCACTGCTTTATCTGTGATTTTCCCACTTTATTTTTTCTTTTTCTGTAAAAGAAAGGGTTGACAAATGGCTGCACCTATAAGCTCATGAGTGTGTAGTAGATGACACAGAGAGGCGTGGATGATACTGGTGGTAGTATCAACCCAGGGCAGCTCACTCTGTTAATTATTGGGCCTGGCTTAGAGGAGAAAATCTCTTACAGTATCTTGTGGGAGGCCTTTTCAGTAATAGATAATGAATTAACTAGAGGGAGGTTAACAAAACAGTACACATCAGCACATAAACCTCTTCCATTAAGCACTAACTGCATGAATTGCCCCCCTCTCTTTTTCCTTTAGAGATAAGAATAGATTCATTAAAGTAGTTCTAAATATTTTATCACCTTTAATGTACTTGTACAGACAAGACTTTGCAATACAGCCTCAGAAATAATTCCTAAATGAGTTCTCTCCTTCATAAAACCTCTCATTAATCTGTCTAAAAGAAGATGTGTGTCTGTCTGCTCAATACAACCACTGTCAAACCTGTGATGTGTTGGTTTATGTGTAATAAAATAAAGCAGCCTAAACTCTGTAGATTAAAACATTAATGACAGGATTATAATTTCTGAAGCTAAAAGAACACTTGCCTTGTTTTCTGTGGAGAAATAAGGTTCTTGGAGTTTTGAAGAAATTAGTGCCTCTCATAATTAAGAGGAGTGATAATGGGGTGGACTCGTCCTTCTGAAATAGAAGGAAATTCTCCTCCCAAGTAGTGGAAAACTGGACCTTTTTAAAACCATTCTGAATTTGTTTCTAACTCCAAGGATGTAACTGATGAGCCATTCTCTTTGGGGTGCCTAATCACTATTTAGATTACAGGTGTTTCCTTGATAACTGAAAATGACAGGACTTGTCACATTGTGACATCTTGTGGAACAAATCATTCCTAGTGCAGTTGGTGACATCTTCTACCCAGCAAATGGCTTCTGTTTTGTGACAGACATGAGAATGCCACACAGAGAGACCTGTTTCAAAGAATCCTAATCATTCACTTTGGGACAGTACTATGGTATCAAGACTTGTCCTCGTGGCTTGACAGAACACATAGCAAAAAATCTAAGATATTTCAGGCAGAATGGAGAACATTCCCAAAGTGCAATACAGCAGCCAAATGAAAAAGCAGCTTGTATTTCTGGAGAAGATGTAGACAGGCATGTGAAGAAAATTATATAGACAGATGGAAGCACACTAGGTAGAAATAGGGATTTTAATGAAAAAAATTAATTTGTCTTGGAAGAACAGCGGAGGTAGAGAATATGACCCTGGCACTAAAATGTTCATCTTTGTCAGAAGCCTGTTCATGGAAACATAGCATCCTCTATCTCCAGGTTGTTGTGGATAAAGAAGTAAACTTTTTAAAGCTGCTATGAGGAACTGTACCTTTACAGACTCTGATCACACTCTCTTTAGTGGCCCATTATAAACCTTTATGTGAAGGGTAGTGAAGGAAGGAAAGATTTTCCTGATTTATGGTCGAATCTCCAAATATTTAATGTTTCAAGGATGGATCTTATCCTCTCTTCGTGTAAAGATTTTGCCCTGAGAGGCAGAAAAACTGATACTAGCGAAGTTCCAGTGGCTTAAGAAAAAGCAGAAAGATAAAATAATTCAGCTGGATTTCTGGTTGGCACTCCATGCATGACCAGCTTTAGATAGGACTTGAGAAGGACATGTAGGTTACTGCTGCAATATGTAAGGTTTGGTGTATAGCACTGACAGAACGGTGATCTTTGGAATATTCCCATGGGCAAGTTGCTTATAGTTAGTGAGCGGTTCCTGGAAGAAGGAGGATGCTTAATCATCATCTGAAAAAAAAAGGGATTGTTGTTGTTTTATTCCAAATTTGTAACTTTTCTTAATTCCCTTCTCATGTATAATTCTAAGGCCCACACATGAGTGTATTATTACACAGAACATGCATTTTATTTCCCTGTGTTGTTGGGTAAGGGCTCGAGCTGGTGCTTTTGCACAGAACCAAGCTGTGTTTCTTACAGTCCTTTATTCTGGACTTACTGAGTTGGCATGAGGCTGACGAATAAATAGAAAGTGTAGCATACCTGAATGCAATAGTGATGGAGCACAGTAAATTTAAGTGCGTGTACATCAGTGCCTGATGCTCCCTGAATAATAGTCAAAGAATCCAGATGGTTTTTGAAAGGGTAAGTATAGGTATTTTTAGAATATCTAATTTATACATAAATATTGATAAGTTCCCCTAAACAAACCATTAAAAATGTTTTAAATGCATTAAGATATCTTACTGAAAAGTCATTCCCACTATCAATATCTTGGTGCTGGTTATGCTTTTGTATTAAGTCAAGCAAGGAACTTTGTGAGGGAGACGGACTTGTCACTCAAAAGAGCATGGAGTGTGATGTTTGAAACATGAAGGCCTTTAAGTGATTTCCGAAACAGAGGAAATTGGGGGGAAAAAAAAAATCAATGTAATAACAGCATTGTGTGAAATAGACAAACATTTTTCTTGTTGCACTTTGCTTTGACATTCAGACAGTGATATGTCCAGAATATTTAAGAATCACTGGAAAGAACAAACAATAACTTTGTCCTCATGAGGCTTGTCAGGCTGGTTCTATCACTTGCCCTAAGTGAAATCCTCTCCAGGGATCCTATACCTGCGAATTCTTGCAGCTGAATTCAGCCAGAGTTTAGCCACCAGAGAATGGGATAGTTTTAAAGGGTACTCCCAGGTTTCCCATAGGAAATCTGGAAATCAGCCCAATCTGGTAGGGAACAGCTGCACCTCCTGTGTGGCCGTGTATATACAGTGTAGTCTGGACACTTCACTGCACCAACCCCACAGTGGCAAGAGTTCCTCACTGAGGCAGGTAGGAAATGCATCACAGCCATTTCTACCAGTCTCAAATCAAAATCCTCAATTAAAAGCAGGGGTTTATCCTTAGAAATGTGTTTCAGGAAAAAATACACATTGGAAAATAGGAAAAGGGCCTGGAAACCTTCGTATTCTATGTTAAAACATGTTATAAACAGTATAACTTTTTGAAGAACAAGGTTTAATTTATTTTTTTTTTATTTTTAGCTTGTAATACCAATATTATATATTTCCTACATATTACATAGATACAGCATAATATTATATAGGGTATATTTGGTGTTATAATACCAAATATAGAGTTTAAAAATCATCTGCTTGGAGCAAAATAAATTGTCTTCAGCTAGATCTATTTCCTTTATGGAGTTTATAATGGGATATTTTTTAAGGGTACACCCATAGGAAGTCTGGAAATCAGCATAATCTGGCAGGGGACAACTGCACCTCTGGTGTGGCCGTGTTTGTACAGGACACACTAAACTGGTCTTTCTTTTTGAATCAGAGCAAAAAACATATTTTAAATTCTCAGAATCTTAGTCAAGTGGAATTATTGTTCTGCAAGCAGCTCTTAGGAAAAAATCTGCAAATATGAATCTCGTATTTGGGGAGGAAGATGGGATACATCTCTTAAGATAATCATGAGAAAGACAAAGGTTCTTCTCCAGAAAAAAATAACGTTTGCTGCTGCCAGCAATTGAAAACTCTTAACCAAAGGCTGAGCCTTTAAAAAAAAATCTTTATATTGATTTGGGACTTGTATATTTTTTTGGTTTATCTCTGAATGTCATTCAAAAATAATTGTTGCGGCTCTTTAGCAGAAATGGCTGTTTCAGTGGTTCATTTGAGACTGAGTAATTTCACTGTTTCAGACAAAATGATGTGTACTGAAGTGGCTGTTGCATTTGGGAGACAGTGAAAGCTCTTCATAAATTATGAGAAAGCTGAGAATGAAGTTATGTGCCAGGAGAATGTCTGCTCCTTGAATACCTTTTTTCCATAGGTTTGTATTGAAGAGTTTATAGAGCTGAACACACTGGTATTTTTGTCCTAGTTGCAGGAAAATGCAATATAACTTTTTTCATCTTTTAAAACTTTAGATTTTATTTTTTTAAAAAATAAAACTTATAATGTCAGTTACGTATGGTATTTTTTATAATAAAGTGGTTTGAAAACCTTACAATATTACAAAAAGAAACTTTATTTTGAGCAGATAGTTTAGGTGGTTGTTTTTTAGTTTCCTTCAACTTTATATCTGACAAGTACATGGTACAAAATGGAAGCCAATTTGCTTTCGATTGTTTTGCTTTGGATTGTTTACTGTAGCAAAAATAGAAAATATAATAGAAAATAAAAAAAAACTTGACTAAAAACATTCCATTGCACCTGGACAGGACAACAGCACACATTTCCCTGCTTAGGATTACTTTTGCCTTGTAAATATTTACATATCTTGTGCAGAAATTAGTAACTTCCAAGAGAGGTATCTTAATTACGTCTACACCATGAGATTGGAGAAGCTGATTATTTAAATGTGGGATTTGGTGCTAGGACAGAGTAGATTTGGAGAGGAAAGGCAGCACCAGCTATGAGGAGGCTTTAATGTGTCAAACTTGTGACTGGAGCCATCAAGAGCATGGTGTTTATGGAGTGATCCCTTTTCCACAGGCTTGGTCAATGGGAACCAGGTGTGGTTGAAGCCAGGTAGGCTGAAGTCTATTTTATAATCCCGTAGCAGGCCACAGAGAACATCCCTTTTTTAAAGGATTTCTTGAGGAAGGAGTCCAAAGTGCATCCTGTCTTTCTTGGTTGAGTTTCTTACAGCCACAGGTGGAAGTTACTGCGGCCAGGAGTGTCACTGAAGTGACTTCCAGGGGCTATTACCTCACTGGATCCCACAGCAGCTGGCTTCTGCCTTGCTTGCAGTAAAAAACCCCAAACCTCTAATGCACCAGGGAATCAAAGCCATCAACTCCTACAACCACAGTAACTCTTTGAAGTTACCCTCAAAGATGATCAGTGAACCAGTGAAGGATTTAATGGATCAGTGAGGAGATAAGCAGAGATTTCCACTCCCATCCACAGCCTCCTGAAACCGGAGCCCTGATAGGAACTGTGTTATCAGACCTCCATCTCCCCTCCTTAAGACCTCTCAATGGCTCACAGGAAAAATTCAGGTTTCCCTGATGCTGCTGCGGAGCACTGCTTTGTTGTTGCAGCAAATCTTTGCAAGATTTCCTCAAAAATGAGAGCAAGGTATATTTTCTCCCTCATTCTTGCCAAAGCTATAATGAAATACCTTGAACAGATTCTCATACTAGTGAATCTTGAATAGAGAATTCCAGTTTCCTGACCCCTGCCCCTTACAAAGCTAATTTCCTTCAGGGATGAATGGGTTTGTAGAAGAATTCATCATTTTCTCTCTTCACACCCAAAAAAAAAAAAAAAATAAAATCCAAACACAGAAGAAAATTCAGTCTCTGAGTATTTTTGAAGAACACAATTCCTTTTGCTTGAAATCTTTATCAGACCATCTCATTAGATGGCTCAATCTGCTGCAGAACGATCTTTAACCAGCTGCTGCACAGTCTGAGGGAACTCATTGCAGGATTTCAAACACTTTGCTTAATCATGTCTTGTAATGAGTGCTTAATGATGGAAGAGGGAAGCAGAGGCATTCATATTCTATTTCCTCTTTGAAATGGTTTCACCTGACCTTTCCTAAATGACCCTCAGATTAGGTTCCTAATAAGTTCTAATTAATGCTTTCCACATGCTGCTCTACATAGGAAATCTGCTCTCTTACTCCTTTCCAGTGCCCAGCCATTATTGTATTCAGTCACACCTGTGACACCATCTTCATGTCAGTGGTGTCTGTGAGGTCACCCCAAATTTATTTTTTTTTAAGATGTGCAACACAAATGCAAAATATGACTCTAGAAAAAATGAATTTTGGTGTTAGATGTGCAAAGTGTATTTAAAATATTCTTTTCTATGATAGAATAATTTTTAGAGGATTTTTGTTGGAGAGTATTAAAGGTTATTATGAATGAGTCATGCTGAAAAATCTGTAGAGATAAATCTCATTCTGTCTTTCATAATCATTGCATGTTGAGTTAAAAAAATGTATTTTTTACATTGGCAAAGCCTTTATTATTTATCAGTAGTAATGTTGTTTATTGTAAAATCATAATTGTAATTTTGTGTGGATTTTACATCTAAAAGTAGGTAACTGGAATAGCAAATTTCTTTTTCAAGATTTAAGGAAGAGGTAGTTATATCTGGGTATAAAATAATCTTTTCCCTAAAATTATTCTGAGTGAGTGCAAGAACTCCCTTATTAACAGGCAAATCTGTGATTTCATCTACTCTTTTTCTGATGAATCTTTTGTTCTGAAATCCATTATATATGTAGGTAGTGGAAGACTGAGATGTAGTGATAGATCATTTTCCTGAGATCCGAGCAGCAGTGGCATGCAAAAGCCTTCTAAGCACAAACTGCAAAAAAAATGCAACTAGACTTAATAAATTGGAAAGTGTGAGCTGCAAAAAAGTGACACTCATAAAATGTGAATGGAGAAGGACTTAGAAGAGGAATTTTTAGCCTAGTGAAAGATTTTACAGGAATTTCTTCCTACAATTCAGGTATAAGGAGATTATAGTGCATAACACAAGAAGCTGGTAAATTTGATGGCTTTGTGATATTTTGTAATAAATGTTACAAAATGGTACCACTGCGATTCAGAGACAGTTATAGTGAGGCAATGGCTACCTCTTTTGCAATATTTACAGGATGCATTAATTCACCAAAACACTAAAATTTCTCTAGGGAATTACCAAGAGACTTACTACTGAGATGTTTTTCCATGTGCTAAAAATACTTATGATTTTTTTTAATATTTATTTTAGATCTGACTTCACAGCTCTTACCTAAAAGCAGCATGACTTGGAGAGTTCAGAGACCCTCAGTGCTCACACCATCATTAATATTTATAGCTCGTTGGAGCTATAAATGGCAAACTGCTCAAATGCGTCCCTTGCTCTTACAAAGTTACTAATATTATAGCAGTGCTCCTAAGTGTGTGTGGCAGCAGTCACAATTCACACCGTTCCAGCAGCAAGCTGGTGTGTTCCTTGCATGGCAGTAATGAACAGATGGCAGACTCTGCAACAAAGTGCTGACTTCAGACTTTGATCAAACAACTCATTTCATCACTTGTCAATTGTTGGGATTTTTTGAATCATGATCAAGATGCTTTAGGAGCTGACTGAAGTAATTTAAACCTAAGGCTAAGGCAAGTGTGAATTACGTTCTTGTTCTCTATTCTGTATTGCTACTTTTTTCTGAAAGTGAGGAATTAATCTATTGGAAGTCATGATTGGAGTAGAAAGGAGCTGTGCATCCAGGCAAGAAAAAACCCCTTTTTATATCTGTATGCAGAAACTCAATGACTTAAACCACAGCTCGTACATGAGTTCACACTGAAGTGATTGTCCAGACAAGTTCTGAGTGTATTTCAGACTTGCTATTCTATCCCAAAGATATAATTTATGTCTTCTCATCCCAGGAGTATTAAAGCACAAGTTGCAGTCCATTTGAACAAAATTAAAACTGTCCTGTCGCAATGACCTGTTAATCACATTTTCCACTGTCACCAATCTCTATGAAATTTTATGTCATTGCAACAAACATGTCTCATTTAAATTGGATACCCTCTCTGCCTTTTCTGGGATGAGTAATGCTTCATTTTGGAAGACATTGTCCAATGTCTCTTGTGCTACCTATAACAAAGTTTCCATTCCCACAACTTCCCAGAGGATGACTAGTTCTTCCTGCTTTTATTTCAAATGCAGCGCACAGAAAAAACTGACTATTCTTGCCTTTGTAGCACTATCACTGCGGTTATTTTAAGTCTGCACTGCCTTGACTTACTTCATCAAGTACCTACATACAATATGCTAATTTTTATTTCTCTTTTTTCTTCCCATAGTGATTTGTTGGCTAAGTATTAATTGTTTAGCTGGATTTTAGTTCTACTGCTTCTGGTTATTGTAGCTTCATGTTTCATGCAACTTTAGATGGAACGGTTTTAAGTATGGTGAGAAGTGGTTTAATGTCTGTCCTATTAGAAAATGTAAAGAGCTTGACATTCTGTGTCCAATTCAATTTTCCAGGCAGTATAAACTAAACTGATGCACTCTCCTCAATTCTTGGAAGTCTAGGGATTAAAAATTTGTGTAATTCTGCTGGGATATACATGTATAGGCTCATGGGAAGAAGAACACATGTTCTTTCTAGAGAGGAGGATTCTTCCTCAAATTTCATGGCAGATAAGTTATGGTAACACCATAACACCTTCAAATGTCAAAACACCTGTTGAAGTTATGATAGAATTCAAATGTCCTCAAAGTGATATCAGCAAAATCCATTTTTCTCTAACTGTGTTTTGGGAATGGTTCATCAAATGCCCATGTGTAAGAGGATCTACTGGAAATACTATTGTGGAAATAGTCGCAAAATATACTTCCTAGGCAAAAACCCTAGCAGTGGAAATGCCTTTAGGTATGACTAGGCTGGTCACTATAAACAAATTCAGTTCCAAATAATAATGAAAATTTCCACATTTTCACTTAAAGCTGTTTATGATTTGCTGCTAAAGTAGGTCATTAGCAAAATCAAATCCCAAGTATCAGGTTAGAAAAAAAAATTATATTTTTGAGTCTGACTCACAGACAGAAAATCTGTGACCTTTGAAGTCTTCAATTACTTCCTAGAACCTGAATTTTCACCTCCAAATTTCTTTACTGAGCTTACTAAAGAACTTAGAGCAATCCTTCAGCTAAAGGTCACGGTGTTGTGTGGTGTTACCTGGGGTTTTATTATTTCCTCATAAACTATGACATTTATAAAATGTCAGCAGCTGAAGAAATCAGGGCTATATGAACATGGAGGAAGAGTAAAGAAAAAACAACTTGTTTACTTTGGCAATTCCATCAGTAGTGGTTCAGAGTTATGAATGTAATCAAAATAAATAATATTGTTTACAGATATTATTAATTACTGTCCTGGCTTGCCAGGCGTTCATGTTGGTACACTTAGGAATAAAAATTGTCATATCATACTTTATTTAATAGAGTGCTTGTGCCATTTTCAATGACCACAGAAAGCTCTCTCCTCGCAGAACTAACAGTACGTTCCACTTTCTAATCCAGCCAGGGGTGATCCACACTCAGGTAACTCATCACTTTGTTGGTTTTTTGGGTTTTTTTTAGGAAGGGAGATTCTTTCTCATATTCAGATAATGCAGAGATTATTTTGGGGTAAAAGAGTGCTAGTCATAGTGACAGATAGAGACAATGAGGGTAGCAGGAGGCAGTCTGTGAGATGTTAAAAAAAGGAGGGGCAGCAGAGGGGCACGAGTGAGCAATACCCCCGAGTGCAGCGAGCTGCTTTCTCTTCTTCCAGGCGTCAGCCCCTCTGGTGCTCTCACCCTGCTGCCCCTGCAGCTTGATTGCCCACTGACCCTCCATCCCAAATGCCAATTTATGTTTCTGACAGGTGAAACTAAACCCTCCTGCTTGCTAATCTCTGTGCGTAGGCATGAAGTGATCACACATTGTGATACCAGTGAGGCACTGAGTTCTTGAGACCAAATCCACCAGAGCAAAGCAATGGAAATCCTCTGTCTTCTGTTGTATTTATTGTTTGTTTGTTTTTATTTACAGCAAGATTGCGATCAGCTCAGGTGACCAGCCTTTAACTGGTTTTCCTTCAACCTGGTTAATTTACACTAATGCTTAATTGCGCATCTTCTAACCCCTGATAAATACCTACTGAAATCAGAGGGATAAAGAAAAAAAAATCTCTATATTTTTAAAATTTTTATAATCAGTGTTTAGTCACTAGAGTGAGTCACAGAAAAGACCAGCAGCTTTACATCCATACTCCTTATTTCTGGATTGTAGATAGATGCACACTCTGCATGCCTGAAGCAAGGCAGGAGGATAAAAGGCTTTGGTTAGAACCAGGCAGAGGCCTGGAAACAGCTGAGGGGAAGCTCCTGACAGAAAGATTTACGTCTCCTTGAAACTATTGATTTTCATGTTTTTCTGCTGGAGTTACAAAGGAAATCTGGCAGCCCCCCTGTGAGAGCAGGTACACACCTTCCCTCAGGTGCATTTCAAGTCAGGCAGGAGAGAGACAATCCTGGGGTATCTGATTGAAATTTTGGAAAGAGATTTGTAATCTGATTGAGAAGCAAAAGTTTCTAGAGGCCTTTACCAGAGGCAGAAGCTGATTAGAAATTAGGAGGCAAAGTGGATAAAAAGGTGGAAAGGGGGCAAAAAGTTTAGCTGATAGTAGGGATGGGGAAGTAAATTGAAAAGTAGAGAGGTGAAAATAGGGGGTTACAGATATCCTGCAGGGCATGTGTGGCAACTGTTTGATAATGATTCAGCTGGCAAAGATGGAAGTCAAACAAACAACCAGGATTAGGCTTGTTGGAGCATCTGGAGTCCCATTGGCACAGGGGCTTTTGGTGGTCTGGAAGATATGTACCTAGCTGAAAATCTAGCTGAATATCTAGCTGAAAATCCTAAGGACTTGTGATGCATTTTCAAACAAAAATTTTGTTTAATACATAGGATTCTTTTGTCACCTACAACTCAAGTACTAACTAATAATAACTAGAAAAAAAATCAGACCTTAGGCTTATCCTCCTGTAAGGTTTTTTGATGACTGGTTTGTTACTTGAATTCCAAAGAATTTTTCTGATCATATATGTTTATTATGCAAAATATATGTGCAGGTTCTGTCGGTCTCCCCCTCACCCCACACATTCTCATATTAATAAACAAACCTGTCTATTTTGAGTTAAAATTAGACCTGTGCCTTATGCACAACAATGTAACTGACACTGCAGTTATATTAATGCAAATTAACATCTCTATGGGCGTCCTTGTTTATTTCTGGGTATCACTATGTTATATGGAATTTAAGTGTTATTTGACATTAAATAAAAGGTGGAAAATATATTTTAACATTTTAGAGCATTTATGTTTATACCTAACTGCAGACTTTCTGTTGCAGTACAAATAATAAGTGTTAATTATATGATCACAATATAAAAGAATGATGACCATAGCAAGAGGAAGGAGCATGAGTAAGTCATCAGTGAAGATAGGGCTGGGATAGATGGGATCTATTTCAGAAAATATCATAGATACATTTGTTCACATCCAGACTTCTTCTCTTGACTCCTCTCATTGTCCGTGGAGAGAAACATGGCAGAAATTTACTCTTTTTTTCTGAGATTGGGATCTAAATTAGGATGCTCTTTTTCTTTTTAAAATACGTTCATTATTCTGTTTGCCAGCTAAAATTGATAACTTGTACTGAGAAACTGATCCAGATGTGTGGTTCCTAAAAAGACAGATGAACCAGAATAAAACAGACTCAGTTATCTGTTGACAGTGAAAGGCAGCTAAACATCCTCCATGAAACATGGGCTTCATTTTCTGCATTCTTTGCTAATTCAACAGATTTGTGGCTGCAGTTTCGTGCCCCTTAAATTGCATTTTATGGCGTTCATTGCTTTGTTGGTTTTTGAGGGTTCTTTTGGGAAGTGAGATTCTGATCTCATTATCAGTGTAAAATCCTTGGCATTAGAGTTGCACAAGTAAGGACATGGAGTGTGAGCAGTGAGTATTGGCTTTGAACAACTGGGTTGATTATAGAGTTATGCTCTCTCTGCCACGATGTCATTGTAATGAGGTATTGAGATAAGCATGGAATTTGCGAAGGTACTGATGAGGATGGAGCAGTTTTGCACCTTTTCCCAAATATATCTTTTTTTTCTTGTTTAATGCAGTGGACTGACTGGTATTTTTGACCAGTCTCCCATGGTTTCTGCTAAGTTCATTAGTTCTTTTATTCATTCCAACATTCTCACTTGTTATCCTTGAACTGGTAAGGCAACTTCACCTGCAGAGGAAGCAGGTCCTGTAGAGATAATGTGGCTTTTGAAAGGAGAGATGATTGTCAGCCATTTCTTTAGATAAGTAGATGTGTATAGGAGAGGAAATAACTCATCATTTTCAATACAATAGCAAAGTTCAGAAGTGTTTGAATAGACAAAGTATGATCATTAAACATGATGGAAATATTTCAGTATTTATTACTAATATCTATGATCACACTCAGCCTTTTTTATTAATCTGGTTGCACTATTCTTGATTTTGCATTCTCTTCATTTAGGGTCCAAAATCACATGTAACCTAGACGATCAAGTGCTGATTTTGTGTTGTGTAATTGATAGCATTCATCATATAGTGCTGGTTTTACTCTCTGCTTCAGAACTTTTAAAACTGGAAAATAATATAATATTCAGCAATTCATGATACTTTGAAGAGACAATTTATATCACCAGGTTTAAAGATTCATTACTTGATTCTATAAATCACACTAAGAAGATTGGTTCACCGAGTCAGCCCTTGTCAAATGTTCTTTGAACTGAGAATAAAGGGTTAGAAAAATAAAACCTTCATGGCCTCACGAAGAAAAAAATGAATTAATATCAGTTCTGTGCCTCCAGCTGTACTGTCCCTTCATACCTAGGAAGTTGTACAGCTGCCTCTGTCAGCACTTTTCCATCTATGTCCCATTCTCGCTCACACTGCTTTGCCTGTGAGCTGAATACTCATGAACACAGTGTTACAGAACTATTCTGCTGCAAAGGCACAAAAGTTTTGAAATCTGTTTGTCCAGCTTCTTAAAAATATGCAAATATTTATTAGGTTTTTTCAAACATTGTCAAATTTCTCTGAAATAAGTCACTCTTTCTTTGATTCATCTGGATGCTGCTCAAATTTGCTAAGATGGAGAAAATCATCCCAGATAAATGCAATGTCACAGAACAACCAGGAAATTACAAAAAATATTAGACTGAAGTCAGAAGTTCTGGAGCATAGACTGTGTTATGAACACAGCCCTTTTCTCAAGACAAGAAACACATCCAATAAAGTATTAATAATATGCAAGTCAATATAATAACATAATCATCTTCCCATGAAGAAGGAATCAAATACCACTTGACTGAATCCAAAAGAGGGTGCAACTAAGATGAAGCAGAGTTTGTATAACCTGAATCTCCACAGAGCTAGAAGATCTAGCTAAGATGCAGGTTTATAATGAATCTGGGACTTGGAAAGGGAAGCAATAGTAGGCAGCCACCTGAACACTTTGTCAGACTCGCTTTCCTTCACAACAGCAAAGCTTGGTATGACAGCTGAAGTTTGGCTTTCAACAATGTGCAAAAAGAGGACATGCATGAAGCTTTCTGAATTAATTCTTACTGTGCTCTTTGAAACCTTTTACACAGCCCTGGACTTCTTTTTGGAAGTCCCTCTGGACTTTACCTCTACAAAGGTAAATTAGGAATATTTTTTTATGATTTTCATTAATGAAAGACACAACCCCTCATATACCTGTTTGCCTCTCTTCCAGGATGGTACTTGAATCATGCTGTCTGCCTTGCAGCAACAAAATACTCTTACTACAAGCTCAGAGGAGATGCAGAGGAAATCATCCCAGGTGAAGGTAGCCATGGACTTGAATTCTCTTTCTCTCCCCACTCCTTGTAGCTTACCCCAAACCTGTGTTGGTTTTTGGGCACAGCCAATGTGACAACAGCCTTGGATATAAAATACTGTTTTCAGCCTCCTTTTAGCTGCTTTATCAATTACTATATTATTCATATTGCAATGCTGTTACACCAGTGATTAGTATTAATATATAAATTATTTCAAACATGCTATTTTCTTTTCCAAACTAGAGCAATAGAGACAAACCTAATGCTTCTTTAAGACAGAGGGGAGTCCCTCTTGACATCACTCCTTATCTGTAATCCCCTGCTGACCTCCAGCACACTTAAGCCTGTAAAGAGCAAATAACAGCATAACACTGACCACTGTCCCCACAGCAAGGGAAAAATAAACAGCAGCAGCAAAGCCTCAAACCCAGCAACCTGTTGTGAATTCAAGTGAAATTGTTTTAGAACATATGATCCCTCTGTCCTTAGGTGTTCAGAGAGGGATGCCTTTGATATATAGCACTGATAAGAGGCTTATTCCATTAAGCTGTAGTGATTCTCACTTTCATGCATCATTTGACAGAGAAAATGAGAATTTGCAGAAATAATAGCTAATGTAAAGTATATCATATCGCAGTGCAGTTAGACAGGTAGGAAATAAAGTTTATGTATTATTTTATAGAGTGGTTTGCACATTTTATTGTATGTGCACAGAAGAGACCCTTAAGGGTTGCTTTCGTTCCATACCAAATTTAAAATTGCTATGAACATTGGGTTTGGATGAGGATGTATCCTCTTAAGAGAGGGTAGGGTTTCAGTTTCACATAAATATTCTTACACAAGTCATAAAGGTTAAATTAAAACCGAATGAAGAAAAGGAAAGCTGGAAACAGAAGCATTAGGAAAATAAAATAGTAGGTGACTTAAATAACAGCTTCATAGATCCACAGACTACCTTATATCTTCAGGCACACACAGGCACCACCTTAAAGCTGAAGTAATGCTTCTGTGACATTTTGTTCAGGGCTATTTCAAAAGCTTCTCAAACTAGTTCTCACCCTGCTTGCTGAAGTTTACACTGAAGAGGTATTTCTTCTCCATGCATTTCTACTTATGGGAGAATGGCATTGTAAATATCAAGAAAGTGCATTTTAACAAATGCCTTTGATTCCCAAGAACAGATTGGCAATGGTTAAATCATTTGTTGCTCAGTGAGTTGTGAAAGTCACTTGCAGTGGCAAAATATATCACAGCCTATTAAAATTTCCAAGATTTTTGGACACATCATAAGCTCTAAGGTGGTAGATATTTTATTCCTGCTGCACTTAAGTGCATCCATAACTTGATGGCCGTTGTGAGCAATAATCTCAGTTGTCTAGCAGAAGAACCATTTACTATTATTCAGAAAAAAGGGAATAAATAATTTATGATGTAACTGTTTCTGTAAGGAAATAAAGTGACTGTGACAGCTTCTGTAACAAAGGCAATCATAAGCACTATTTTAAATCGTGATATTTGCATAGTTGTGCATAAGAAATTAAGGGGGTGCTGTTAGGAATTTGATTATTTTGATTATATTTGATTATTACTTCAGGAACAAGATATGAAAGAAAGGAGAGACAAAAGCTGCATTCCATCACGCCATGCTCTTAGAGGAAGGAAATTTAGCTTAACAGGATTTCATGAACACACCTCAAGTATTTATACTAATGCTGATAGTTTCCTGGAAACTTTTCCTATACTCAGAATGTCTCAACTGTACTAACAAACAATCAAAATCTTTTAAATTTATTTGAAAATTGATGGCTTTCCCTTCTGCAGCCCTTAAATGGAGGAAAAAAAAGGAAAAAGAAGGAAAAAAAAGTAGGAGTGTGTGTGTATTGGATCAGTAAGTGAAGCAATATCCTGGGATGTGTGAAACCCAGGTTCATTTCACTGGTCAGCTTGGTTTGAAGGGAAAAGTTCTTTTCTAAGACCATGGAGATAGCACCAAAACAGGCAAATTAAGGGACTCTTCTACATGCACAGGCAAAGTGTACAGCCAGCTTGTAAAAAGGACATGCTTTTTTCGTTAAAATTTAGTTAGAAGCTTCCAATTGATTCTTATTTTTGCCGTAGATAAAATAACACAATACTTTATTACTTTCATAAGATTTTTTTTTACGTCAATCCTAATCATAAAGAATAAGCAAGTTTATATTAAAACATTGTCAGATTTTCCAAACGTCTTGCTCCTTCGTTTATAATGACCTGCTTATCTCAAAGTTTAGCAAACATTAGTGTTGTTACAGGTCTCAATTCTCTGTTCCCCTTTCTAGCACCACACTCGGTTGCATTTCAGATAGTCATGCAATGGCTGAAAATATCTCACTGCTTTCACACTAAGGAAGAATTTTGTGAATGGTCATCGAGTTCTAGAGTTGGAGTCTTTGCTTTTTAGGTGACTTGATCCTCTGAGGATAGCAGAGACCATTTGCTCTTTCTTCCTTTGGAAACTTTTGATTATGAGAGAAATACCCAACAAAGGGCTATTCTGAGAACTGGGAAAGTCTCTGTGCTGCATCAAAAATTTTGCTTTCCACTGCTTTCGCTGCTGAGTGTAGCTTCTCTTTTTCTGCTACTTCCATGTTATGACCAATAACTCCTACATTTCAGAACTATGACTCTCGTTATGTATGACAGGGATCTGCAGTACACAACTGTTTTACAGATCATGTAAACAAAATAGAGGAGCTCAAGGTGTGGTAGAAAATGGAAGAACATTAGAATTCAGTGAAAAAAAGAAGTATTTAGATATGCATATTTTTCTGTACTTGCCTTGAGGCAATTTTTAACTACATTTTTTTCCAGGTACTTCATTATTTGGTGTAGCAGGAACCACTAAGAGAAATAGGGAAAGCATAACTGAAGAATAATGCAAGCAATCAAAAAAGTCATAGGCTTTTACCACTTTGTATACTAATTTTAGAATATTGCAGACATCATTGCTTTCCTAGGTCAGCCATATGCATCAAATATGCCTTAATAAATTTTTCATAACTTCCAGTTCTGTTGCTCACATAATTTCCTAGTAGCCATCATAATCTTGTCTTTAAAAATTATCAGTATAATCCAGAAATTGATTTGATGTGATGAAAGGTTCTGACTTTTTGACAAGGAAGTAACAGTTTAACTTCATGTTTGAAAGCTAAATATTTTTAGTGGCTGACCCGAATTTTTTTTTTACAGTATTTGAGAAAACTGTAGAATAAACCCTCTCCATTGTTCACAAATGATGTGAACTAACCATGCTTGTATAGGTAAGTTCACACAGTTCCTGTGATGTGAATTCCAATCCAGTCAAGAGGATTCCATGAAACTCTGCTAGGAACCTACTCCATTTTAAATACCATGCCATAAGGAAAAAGGTATCTTATCCTTCATTTCAGAATCCAGTCTGAGAGGTGATCAAAGAACTGAAAAATATCTCCTTATGTTAAGTACATTGGACTGAGTACAGTGCCTTGGTAAAGGTTCAGTCTATTTCTGTGCTCTCCTTAAAGACCAGGAAAGTACACTTTCTTCAGGCTTTGTAGAAGTGATTTTGAAAATTGAGTTTTCTAACTCAGGAACTCTGTCCACAGGAAGTGAAACTTCTTTTGAATCAAAAATACCCATTAAATCATTTCAGTGCAACCAGCTCAGTCATCACAACTCACTGTTTAATATAGGAGATGTGCATTTTTTCTTGGCATAGTTTATGCATAAATTCATTCTGAACTGATGAATTTTATTGGTAAATACTCCAAATTTACTTTCTTGTTCTGCTTTTGATGTTTAAAGTAGTACAAAAGTATGTACTGTAAAGACTGCATGATACATTCTAAGAATTTGTAGCCATAAGGCTACTTTTTTAAAGATTGCTGACATAAAAGTAATGTTTTCTTAGTACCAGGCTAAAATGACAATTTAATTTTTGTCTACAGGAATTAAAAAAATCTCTTTATTTTATTACAGTGGAGTATTTTCAGAGCAATCTGTCGTAGGAAATAATGATTTGGCTGTCGTGGACAATAAGAAAGCAAACTCAGATGCTGTAAACCAGACAGTCTTCCAATAAAACCTGAACTGGTACTACCAACTAGTTTTATGGAGACTGATAACATGGATTTTATGACTACTCTGTAACACGAGCTGGGTATTGGCCAGTGACAAAAGTGAATATCCTCACAGTCCACTAGTATTATCAGTGATGCTACAGCACCATCTACAGACCCAGCTAAGACTAAGCCATGATAAAGGAATACCAGTTACACCCACAGAATCATTATTAGTTCCTCTTTGAACTAATACATACAAATACTTTAAACTAGTTATGCATAACCAAAGTACAGCTTGTGGAGCATTTCATCCCAGTGAAAACTCTCCTCTCTACTGTGTAACCTGAACATTTGCATGATTGCCAGAAAAGCGAGTCCTGTTTATACTCATCTTTCTGTATGATTAATATGATCATTTCAGTGCATGCTTATTTTTAGCCTAATGGAGGACTTAAGACATAGTACAAAACCTTATTTCCCCTTGTAATGTAAAGTCAAAATATGAGAAAAATCTCCCTCCCCAGAATTTCTTAAACAAATCAGCTCAGGAGGTATTTTGGGTTTAAGAATACTCATAAGAAGTTCCTGTTTTGAAGTATCTTTTGCATACCAAAATTTTGCCCTTTTATGTCCCATTCTGCCTGACAGTGGCAAACATATGACAACTTACTAAATGTCTCCTAAATGAATTCTTCTTGACTTTCAGGACTGAGAGTAAATCACTGGGGGTCTAGCAGAAAGGTGAAAGGTTTGTCAGGAAGGGTATAGTTTAGACATTCTCACTCAGGAAAGTAAAGGCGCTTTTAAATTTTATTTAACCCTACTCTTTGCATTTTCTCATTAGTTTAGAAATGAAACATGATGATGTGGTTTTGAAACTTTTATGCCAGAGGACCAGACACCTTTGCATCTGAATTTGCAGATGTCTTTGGCCAAGTTAGATGGATGAGAGGTAAGTAGATCACTATGCTGGTATTACTTGGGAATTGTCTAAAAATGAGAATTTAATCTGTGTGGAATTCATGGCATAGTTCCCTTAGTAAGATATAATTCTTTATGCATTTTTCTTTGCAATCCCTGAATGAAGATGCTTTCTCCCCTCATCTTTAAAGGTTTAGAAAAGAACCACAAACCTAAAAATATAGATGGTAAAACCTGTGCCTGGATCATGTAGCTCTGGGAGTTCCAGTGGTCAGCATCACCTTGTGTCTCCTTGAAATACAGTGTAGCTTTAGATAGTGAAATTATTTACCAAATACAACCGCACATGGACTGGAATTCAGATGTATACAGTTAAAACTGAAAGTCTCAACTAAACTCCAATCTATCCTCACAGCATCCAAAAATCCACTGGTGCCTGTGTTTTCAGTGGGGGGATTTCTCAGGGTCTCTGTGTAGTGCCTCTGCACATGCTCACAGCAGCAACTTTGTGGGAAAGGCTGCCAGCTTCTCCTCCTCTCCCCCTAAACTCACCTCTGAGTCAGAATAGTCAAACAAGGTGACATTTTGATTTCATCTTTGGAGATCTGAGGAGTACTCATTGCTCATGCCTGATGCATAAGAGTGACGTTAAAATATGTGGCAGCAGCCACAGGGAGATGAATGTAGCACTGTACCCAGGACAGGAGAGAGCTGTTCAGTGCCTTGCCCAGCCAGAGAGGGTTCTGGTTATCCTCTCCTGTGTTTTGGCTTCCTGGGATGAGTCCATGCATGGAAGAATATGAGACCCACATGGTTCCACCAGTGAAGGAACATTCCTGCAGTGAACAAGCCCCAACAATTGAATTATTGCCAGTGGCAGATGAACAGAAACACTCAGGACTTTCCATGTGCATATCCCCCTGTGGAGACAAAACTAGGAGCTCATGTTCAGGCAATAATGAAGTTTTATAAATGTCATTTTTAGCTGAATTAAATTACAGAAGTTCATAATTAACCAAGAGATGAGGCAAGAAAGACTTCAGCATCCTGCAGCTTTTAAAGGACTCCACATAAGGCATTAGGAGACACTAATCCTGCAAACTAATTGTTTATGAACTACACACACATAACACCCATAATTAAATTTATGTTAATTTTTGTTGTAACTGATCTAAGTAACTTCTTATTGTCAGAACTTTTAATTATAAAATATAAACTAGCCAAACATCTCAAATACAAATAGCTCTTCTAATTCATTCCAATTCCAATAAAAACTTTAGCCAAGTACTAAAGTTAGAAAAGTACTTTAGCCAAGTACTAAAGAAAAGTGATGCATTTCTGGTTCTACTGCCCATGATAAATTTACTTAAGAATCCAGACAAAGCTGCAGCAACCAAATATTGAATCTCATGTTTCCAACCTCTAAGCTACCTTTTTTTTTGTTTGTATTAAAATATAAACTCTCTCCTTGCTGATTCCAGATCTCAAACTGAATTTTTCACACTGCCCTATCTACATGTTAATTATAGTTAATTACAGTAAAAAGCAGATACTTAAGGTGGCTATATGTAGTGAAGTAGTATCCTTGCAAAGACCCACTTTTTCTGTTAAAATGATAGGTTGAATTCCTAAATAAATCTCGATAGAAGGCTCTGTATGAAGTATAATTTTCAAAGAAAATTCTAGTGCCAGTTCCATATAAGCAGCAACCCCTGAGTTTGTGGGGATTTTAGTACTCATAAGGTATGGGAAGTTATGTTTGGCACATTCTGTTTGGATTATCTGTTAAAGATCCACATGATGAAAACCCAAACATGGGGGAACAGTTTTGGGTCAAACAAAGAAATGTGACAAAGGCTGGTACCTGATGCCATTAGTTTGGTGTGCTGATTTTGTGTGTTCACCCACTGCCTGAGCCTATAGCAGCTAAAATTAAACATTGCTCTGTTTGCACACTGCGTCATTTTGGCCATGATCACAAGATGGCATCATTACAAAACCCTTCCTTTCAAAAACCCCACACTTCTATATGTAGGAAAGTTTTCTCTCTGTTGCCTTTGCTTAGATGTAGAAGAGAATTTATAGCTTAGAATACAAGCACCTCTTTCTGCCTTTAAATTATTACATGCAAATCATTTACTTAAACTATTAAATTGTTACATTATTATTTAAATTATGCACTTCTGAATATCTTTAAAAGTCAAATATTTTCAGTGATTTAGTATACAGATAAGAAATAATTCAACAGGGTGGTCAGAGCTCTGTCTGCGGTGATAATGGCTGACACAGCAATCACACAGCTTTCTAAAGCCAAACTCAGGAAAGGGGCTAAAGTTATTGTAATTGAAGGTACAACAATTCCAAAATCTACATAAAAGCAGTGTAAGCTCACTGAAGATGCTTATTGATTTGCCAGAAATAAAGGGATCAACATAACTCTGCTGACAAGTAGCCAAGGATCTGACAACAGGGTGCATGTCACAGTGGGGCAGAATCATTGGCTAAGGAGCTACAGTGTGGATGAAACTGCCATGAGAGGCTTGTATAAATATCTGAAAGCCAGAGTCAGAGACTGCCTGGCAGTGGTTTCTTATGTACATTGAATTCTATACTGACCAGGGCTTCCCAAGGCACTTTGAATCATGCGCTAAAGAAATGAGGTTTTGAATGGGCAGGGAAAAAGGAAATTGCCCGAGACAATGAGAAACAAAGGTAGCCTGTTGGCTAAGCTGACCAGCCATGTGGAAGTGTGTTTCAGCATGGAGCAGGTCATGAGCTCTACCTGTTACTGACACAGCAGATCATGTAGATCAACATCTAATAGTTACAGAAAAAAAAGAAAAAAAAGTCTCTCAAAGCCTGGAGGAGACATAAAGTAATCCTTTGATTCTCCTTCCATTCTCCTCCCTCAGCAGGGAAAGGCTTCACCTGGTGTAAGGAGTCCGTTTGTCCTTTCAGGGAGATCAGAATCCACTAGAGAGAACTGAGGAGAAGGAAGGAGAGTGGTTGGAAGTTCAAGTTCAGCAAACATGTCAAGTCTGATAAGGGACAAGGGAAAAGTTATCACAGAGAAAACTGTACTTCAAGAGGTAATGAATTCAAGTAGCATGGAATATCAGTTTAGATTCAGGAAATGGAGTAATGAGGCATTACATTAAATAGATGCTTTGGAAGGTTACAGGGCTTAAGTTATTTAAATATAGATTAGAATGGTACATGCAGGCATTTGTCAGAAATGACGTGGTTAAAACTGATAGCGTTTTAGGATGACTTGTGGTCTAAAAGCCATACTAAGGTCTCTATTTAGTTCTCTGTAGACTATCCAACAGTTCAACAAACTCTCATTCTCAAGCTCACACTTTGTTTATCTAGATAAATCTTCTGTATATACATCTGCCAAAGAACCTGAAACTGTGGAAGAAGTCTTCCCTCAGAATTACTGGTCCACAGTGCTCGGCGTCTTTGGTGGTAAAAAACAGTGTCGTTCTAGTGTCACTAGAATGGCATTTTCTAGGGGAGGCTGGTCACCTGGCACCTTTCATAAATCTTATGTGAACCCTTAGATACCCACCAAAACAAACACAAACCCAGAGACGAGACAGCAGATTGCTGTAGTAATATTAGATTATTCTCTGTACTGTGCTCCCAAGCACACCCTTGTTATAGTTCACATAGCTACTGTGTGATCAGGTCAGTTAACAGGATAGAGGCTGGAGCTTTGTTCTAGCTCTTTAAAGCTAGAACAGCAAATTGTGTAGTGAATTAGTTCCTGTTACTCAATTACTTTGGCTTTCCACAACCAACAGGTGTTGGGTGGCACAACACCTGCTAGTTATTTGTCTTTATTTCTGCAGTAAATAGCTATTCTGTGTTGAGCATGTTTCTATGGCCCTGAAATAGAAGTATAGAGAAATGTAGATATGTGATGAGAACCAAGGAAAAGTGTGACCAATAACTAACTACTTATTGTTACAAGAATGCACTGTTGGCAGCTGGATAAAACTGGATTCAGTCATAGTCATTTAGTCATAGAACTACAAGGAGGAAATACCCAAAGTCAACACAGCGCATGTAATAAAATCAGGCTTCACATTCTGAGAAGCAAGAAAGAGCAAAATGTAATCATGCAAAACACATGGAAATTAGCACTCCTGGGTTCTTGGGTGGCAAAGACACTGTCATCAATATCAGCATGTTCCTTCTGGTAGAGACAGTGGGGCACTGGCCATTTGCCATAAACTCCTCTCCTTGTCCATCTCCTTGAGAAAAGCTGGTGCCACTGGCTCATAGGACCCCACCAGAGGAGCATTAAAGAAAGTGAATGTGACATGAGAGAAGAGAGGGATATATCAGGGACTACATATAGAACGATTTTCCCTTCTTCACTCCCCTTTTTGCTGATAACAAATTAAACTAGTAGCTATTTTCTGACAGGACACTTTTGTTAGACTAACAAGAAATTCTTGGCTCCTCACAGAGAGTGTGCTCCCCTTCTGTCCCATGACAAACTTTATTGCACATCAAAAGCAGAGAAGAAATTATGATGTTCATATAAGATTAATTATTTGCCAGCCATATTTATGTATGTGCTTTAAAAAAAAAAATTATATAGCAGATAACTAAAGACAAGCAAATTCCTGGATAGCTGTTGTTCACTTCTCTTTGGAGGCTATTTTAAAATCCAAAGTGCACTTATGTAAAGAAAAAAAGAACCTAAAATTCTTCCTCAATTTTTCACATATTTCTGGTTTTTTTTTAAGAAATTATTAATATTTCAGTGGACAAAAAAAGGGGCTATTCCTATGTAGAATTAGCATTTTGATGAAATTGGCTCAGCCTAGGCATAATTTAAATCAGAAAAGGACATATAGAAAGATTTTACACTACACTAGGAGATAAATACTTTATACAATCTTAAATTAATTCCATATGCTCCTTAAATATGTGCAATTTTTATTAATATACTTCTTCAGTACTTTATGCAAAGTGCTTGATTCTCTTCACAGTTAATTAAGCCCTCTGCTGTTCAAATTGCCGTAATCATTGTAACAGACAGTGGTTTAAAGATCATAGACCATGTCTTTTACTCATGAAAAAGTCATCTTTTACATTATGAAAAACTGAATGTAGATCTTTCCAACAATACATATGAAGATAATTTCATTTCCTCACTCTCTTCTCTCCAGCACCGATCCGCGTCACGCCTTGGCAGTACATGTTTAGATGAGTTGCTATGTGAAAACCACAGAAGAGTTGCCTGGCTTCTCTGGGAAGCAAAATGGCGCAGGTAAGAGGGAGTAAAAGCAGCACTCTGCTCCTTGTGTGGTTTTAAGACAGCTTTTTTTTCACCTGTAATCCAACAACAAACCAGCACAAACAGAAACTGCAATATCTCTGCTTCTCTTTACAACCACCGAGAGCAAGTGCCGCTGAAGATGCCCAAGCTCATCCTCCAAATACTGTGGCACATGGGATTGAAATTCAATAGAGATTTCAAAAAAGAGAGGTGAAACAGTTATAGGTTCAGCTCACTGACTCCAGGGCCATCCCTGGGAGCTCCTACAGAGCCGGCAGGAGGTGGGGCCAGGACTTTGCACAGCCTGCTCTTCCCGAGGGAGTGGCGAGTCTATGCTGAGCCAGAAGGGCTGCAGGACACTGCAGAATCCTGACGGGGCTTCTCTCCAGGAGACACTGCCTTTGGTCTAGGTGGGTGCATCTCCTGCTCTTCTCTCGCTTCCTAGCTCATCTTTTTATGCACATTTAGCCAATCTGCCTTAAGCTGGCTTAATTAAGCCAAGGCTAAGTAGCAGAGATGCTATGATCTGTTTGCCAACTGGCAGTCTAGGATTAAATCAGCCCTATTTCATGCTTTCTGGCAACCTTCAAGCACACCTAGCATTTCCTCAAAAGATTACTCAGACATTTTTCATTTGTGGGAGCGCCTTCAACGGCCTGCAATTCAAAAGTCACTACTTGAAGAATTTGGGAAAATATCAAAGCATTGCTATGATGTGAGGGGTTGGTTTTCTTAGTTTTATAACCTTCCTTCAGAATCTGTGATGGGATAGGGTAGAATTAGAACATAGTGAGGTAGATTTTCACTCATGAGCTCTTAAATCTGTCTTTTTCTAATAAATAAGGAGAAGATAACAAACAGGAGTGTAGCGAAACAGTACCATATTAATTTTACCTTTTTTTCTCATTCTTTTTCTGCTTTCACTACTCCTTTTCATTCATCTTCTTCCTTTTTTTTTTTATTTTAATACAGTCAAACTATGGGGAGGAGTTTAGCACATATTAAGTAATTTTAAAATCTGAATACAGTTAAATGCATGTGCATCTGAATAATTAGTGTATCTCAAGGCAACCTAATATAGCTTAATAATTAGTGTATCTCAAGGCAACTGCATTTTGCTGCACAGTTGGTTTTAGAAAAATAATTTTCATAATTACAATTGTTTTAATAGTATGGGTAATTATTGTGGGTAAGCATTTATTTCTAAAATATTTTTCTTTTTTCTTTGAAAAAAATTAATAGAAAAGGAGTATTGTATTTTGAGACCTTCTTGACATTTTAAAATGTCATAAGCAAGATAAACTATAATTATTTTTGAAGACATAGGTACTCTTTGCTCTTTAGTAGCATGAATTTTCTACTGGGCTCGGAATCAAATTGAAACAATATTCTAGCTGTCTCTTAGAAAAGTCTTCTTAGAAGTTTCTGTTCTTTCCACAACGGAAACAGGATTTCATCTAATGGAAATGCACTGTCAAAACTAACAGCAGTCAAAGACTTGGACAAAACATTTTTAGCATCATCAAGAAAACTGCACTACAAAAGTACACTTAGAACATTGAAAATTACCTTCTGCTCTTTTATTTTCATGTGCTGAAATTCTTCTATTTCAAATAACAATAAAGCTGTTAATTGGTACGGAAATGCCTCTCGACTTCTGATGTCATAATGACCTTGTTCTTTCTTACATTACTTTGTTTTATGGATCTTGGATGTTTAATATGTTATGATGCCAAAATATACAGTTTCTAAAGAGCTAAAAACATAAGAAGAAGATTACTGGAGCTAAGCTATAACTTGCTGTGTTCTTAATGTTTTAGAGGTGTGTGGTACATGTGAGCTGCATTCAGTGTATCACAGAATATCTTTACGCCCTTTTTCTCTCAACCTCCAGCAGCTGGACAGTCCCTGCAGGTCCTTTGGCTCTTGGAGAGCTCTCACTGGAGCAGATTTGTTTGAACAGGAGGAGGAATAGGGAGGACCTTAATCCCCAACCTTCCTCTGCTGCTGAAGGGGCAGGAAAAGAAGTTGAGTTGAGCCCAAGAAAAGATGGGGAGGAGCTATTGGGTTTGATTTTTGTTTCTGACTATCCAAATGTATTTTAAATAGCAGTACATTTAAATTCATCTTGGCCAGCTTTGTTCTGTCCTAGATGGTATCCAGTATGTCATCTTCCTGTCCTTTTACCTTGACCCACGAACTCTTTCATCCTATTTTCTCCCCTTGTGCCCCTGAGGAGAGGGGAAGTGGGGTGACCTTGTGAGTGAGTGTTTGGATGCTGGCCAAGGGTCATCCAGCACACATTTACATATAGATTATACAATATCTATTTTATCCAGATTATATTTGAGCATAAATTAATTCTTACTTTGCATTTCTATGGCATATTCTAAAATTATTAAATCCAATCTCTTTTTATAGACTGCCTCTTCATTGCTACAAGTGAGAGTATTTTTACCTTATCAAATGGAGAGATGAATGTCCTGCTGCATTTTCCTTTGTGTTAATACACAATTCCTCTGGAAAAGACTTAAAACAGAAAGCCAAGGACCTGTGAGCTTGTCCTCAGATACTCCATGGGAACAGAGGTAGGATTCCTGATTATTTCAGTCCTCCTAAATCTGTCATTTCTTTGTGGAGCTGCAATAAACTAGTAAAGAATCTACCAAAAAAACCCCATGGTTGTATGACTAGGATGAAACTACAGTTTTAGAGATGATGGTAAGAAGTGTTTGATTCTGCTGTTTGATTGTGAGCTACACATTGCATCTGTTAAATATTGTTTTGGCACAAAAAATCTGAAAAAAACCCTGATTTACTATACTTTTGCATCTCTCTTTCAAATACATGTAGAGAACCCTTCAGAGACCAGAAAAGCATTTTTAACACAGTTAACTTGCCCTCCTCTCCAGGTGGCATTCTTGGGTGTCACCAGTTCATGGTGTGAGGGATACGCGTGATTATCTTCTCCCTGCAAACTGTGGAGCATCTCCAAGGCTTAGACGAATTTCTGTATTGTTTCATTGAAGGAAACCAAAATTTGAAACTGGCTATTATGGAAATCACAAAGAACTACTCAAAACTCTACAGTATGTGCACAGTTCCAGTATTTATATGTTACCTCTCTGCAGTCTGGGAGGATGGGATCCTTCAGCTGAAGCTGTTTGAAATGTATGGGTCTAGATTAAGACAGTTGTTTCAAAGTCTGTCTGCATTAATGTTTTATAGAGCCTAGGCAGTCACTTTCAGCCATGCATCAAATCTTTGATTTATCATAATAGCCTCCAATGCTATGAATCCATAATCAATCATAATATTTCATTAACTTTGGATGATTCAATTATGTGATAACTTTTTGTAAAATCTACAGGAAGTTAAGCTGTCTTTATAATTCACATATATTTCAATATTTAAATATAGATCTGAATAATTGCTGTTCTATCTGATGAAATTTTTATCTAATTAATAGTGTATTTATTTCATTTCATTTATTTCTTACTGTTTCTATCACACTGTATTTCTCTTAGGAAGAAAAGCCTGAAAATTTAAAAATGAAATTTTTAAATTTTTTTTTGTCTTTGATAAAAATTTTTTAAATTTATTCTAAAATGAAATAATAAGATTCTTTTAACAATAACAAAATTAAAAGAATCCTGAAGAATCAGAAACCTGAAGGCAGCTCTTATCTTTCTGTGCCACGGAGGGAAACAATTACAAATTAGCTGCTTTTCTGACAAAATATCTGTGCTTCTTGTGCATCCTCTCACGGCTGCCAACATGAGCTACTGTAGTGAATTCTCTTCTATGGAATGCCCCAAGAGAAGTCTTTTTCTGGTTTTCACCATCGGTTTTACAGCAATATATTTGATTTCCTATTTTTACACTTCTCATCACCTTGCTTTTCTACCTAAAAGTGATCATCTTCACGTGGAAAGTGAAAAGAGTTTACTTAAAAAAATATTTACAAATTTGAAACGAGTCTCAGGGAAAGAAAATGGAGGACTACCACCTGAAAATGAGAAATCTGGGAATAAACCCACGGCCACTCCGACGCCGTCATTTACATTCATTATTAATGAAGAAGAGAAGTGTAAAGATAGAACACCTTTCTTGGTATTGCTGATATCAACAACAGCAGCTGAACTTCAGCACAGAAATGCCATCCGAAAGAGCTGGGGGAACGAAGCTGCGGTTCCAGGCGCTGACATCGTTCGGCTGTTCATGCTTGGCATCGAGACCAGCGGTGCAAATGAGGATGTTCTGGTGAGAGAAAGCGAGCAGTATCATGATATTATCCAACAGAACTTCCTGGACACTTACAACAACTTAACTCTTAAAACTCTGATGGGCATGAGGTGGGTGGCCTCCTACTGCAGTGGCACCAGGTTTGCTATGAAGACAGACAGCGACGTTTTTGTCAACACGATGCACCTGATTGAAAAGCTCCTGAGGCCTCTCCCGCCTCCCACACAGAATTATTTCACAGGCCATTTAATGAAAGGGCACAGCCCTATTCGGAATAAAAACAATAAATGGTACATATCAAAAGAAGAATTCTCAGGAAACAGATACCACCCTTTCTGTTCAGGAACTGGCTACGTCTTTTCTGGAGACCTGGCTGCAAAAATTGTCAATGCTTCTTTAATGATTAAATATATACATTTGGAAGATGTTTATGTAGGGTTTTGTCTTAATGCAAAGGGAATAGAAATAGCACCATCTCCTTATTCACTGTTTAACTTACACAAGGTCCCATTTTCTCCTTGTGCGTACAATAGAATAATTACATCTCATCACATTCAGCCACATGAGCACATACACTTTTGGGAAACACTTCAAGAGAAGAAACACACGTGTTAGAAGAGAAAGGTCCATCCTGGAGCATCTTAGGAACTTTCTTTGACAATGGGCAAAGCAGCAGATGTTTTCTTAGTAGGAACAGAACATCTATGTAATGATAACTTTCAAGACCCATGGACATCCTGAATTAGGTGCCTAGGTCTTGTTTTAGATTGAATTCAAAGGATTTTTCCTCCATAAAGAAGCCTTTCTCTGGTGAGTGAATAGTGATTGGTACCTTATTTAGTTTTGGATGAAGCATCAATTAATTTTTAAAGGGTTTTAAAATGTCAAGAGACCATATCAACCCTACTGAAGAAAAAGCAAATACGATGCAACGAAACTTGTTCTTTCATTAACAACTAATAAGTTAATGTGTTAATTTTATACTGCTCAGATGTAATTTGCCTATGTGCCATTAAATGTACTCATGTGGCATTCCAGTGTGATGGAAGAAGAAAGCATATGTGACATCCTGTGCTGGAGAATTAGTGCCAGAAACACGGGCAGAAACTGCTTCTTCAGAAAATCTAAGATTTGCATTTCCCAGGTCTCAGTTAGTGCCCACAATGGCTACTACTCTCTATGGTCATATATACAAAGAACATCTCACACACAGGATACCACCTATTTGTTATCATGGAGATGTAATAAAAAGAGGAAAATTAAATGCTGATAGACTGTCCTGTTAGTGATATATTAAATTACATTTTAGGGCATTCAGCTTGGTACAAAATATTCTCATATTTAAGTAAAAAAATAAGATGATGCTTACTAACCTCAGAAAATGAAAGTTTCAGTCCAAATACTTATCGGATGCACATGGGAATCAAAATGTCCATCACATGAACACCAAACACTTCAGCTAGAGATGAAGTGAGAAAGTGAGTATCCATGATACGCATGGCCAATGAAATTTTTTAAATGTGCATTATGGTGTCTAATAAAGAAACCCCTGAATCCTGCAGTGCAATATTTCTGCGCTCTGTGCAGCTCCATTCCACCCAGGACTGACAGATAGTGGGAACCTGTGGTGCAGCCACTGAACGCAATGCATTTCTCCCTTACAGGAATCTGGTCTTAAACCTTTTGATTAAGGAATATTATTACTCATCTAATACCTACACAGGACACTTTTTCTATCTCAAATGGGTACCTATTCATCTGGACTTTCAAGACCTTTTTACATTTACCTTGGGAAAGATACAGCTAGCAAGGACAACACTCTCTCAGGGCTTTCCTGGGTCTCCCAATATTTTCTAAAATTTTAAAAGCTTTACAGGATGTTTGTGTTTAAAAAAATGTGTCTTTTTGGACACAATATGTTGATTACTTGATAATAGCCATGACATCTTGTATAGCTGACACCTTTACCTTAAATTAAACAATCTAGTGAGTTCATCTCTGAAATCTCTTCCTTTAACCTGAGTGGGGAACCATATCATGCATCATTGTGCAGTAACAAGCCATGAAGGTGAGCAAAACCAAGCAAACTCAGCCCTCACATATTCTCCTATTACCTGGATGGCAATAAAGTTCTCCAAGTTATTCAGTAATTCCTGAAGACGGGGCCCAGCAGAAAAGGACCTGGGGCTGCTGGCTGACAGCAGCTGACCAAGAGCCAGAGTGTGCCCAGGTGGCCATGAAGACCAAGGGTATCCTGGCTTTTATCAGGGATAGTGTGGCCAGCAGGACGGGGGGGAAGGGATTGTCTCTCTGTACACAGCACTGGTGAAGCCTTACCTTAACTCCTGTGTCCAGTTCTGAGCCCCTCAGTCCAAGGAAGACTTTGAGAAGCTGCAGTGAGTCCAGAGAAGTACAACTGAGCTGGTGAAGGGCCTGGAGCACAGGTCTGATGAGGAGCCTGGGGGAAGGGATGCTCAGGGGAGACCTTATAAGCTCTACTAACTGAAAGGAGGTTATAGAAAGGCGGTTGGTTTTTTCTCCCAGGAAACCGGAGGCAGGATGAGAGGAAATGGCCTCAAGCTGAAGAGGAGGTTCAGGTTGGCCATCGGGAAGATTTCTTCATGGAGAGTTGTCAAGCATTTGAACAGGCTGCTCAGGGAAGTCGTGGAGTCACCATTGCTGGGGGTGTCCCAAGAAATGACAGCACGTGGCACATGGCACTCGGTGCTGTGGTTTAGTTGGCATGGAGGTGCCTGGTGGAAGGTTGGACTAAATGATCTTGGAGGTATTTTCCAACCCTAATGATTCCATGATAGTATAAGATAAGGTAATAGAGGCTTCACCACAGCCTGAAGCTGAGTGTACAAGCAGCACAATCCGTTGCATTAATAGTGATTTGCTGTACAAATAAAAGGCTATAAAGATACTAATTCCTTGCTTTTGTTTGGAGTCTGTGGAGTCTGCCACACTACTGTACAGTAATGGAAGCAGTGAGAGTTTATAACTCCTAGCACAAATAAATACCGAAGCTAAAACTATTAAAAGCTATAGACTTGCCAGCAAAATGAACCAGTTCATCAGCCAGCTCATACTGGTGAAAGGATAAAAGAAATAGGAAGTGATCTAGAGAAGTTTTCCTATGATCAGTAATTGGTATTGTGGGTGTTAGTGATTAGTCAAGTCAGTAATGTTGTACCTGTGTGCTTTAAAGGTACCAGAGCCCTGAACAGAACTCCCTTCAGAATGCCCCAATTTGTCTGAGGTACCTCATGCTCATGAAGTAGTACTTAACCTTTCATTTCCATACTTTGCCTCCCAGTTTCTCTCCTGGTTGCCATGGGCCAGTTCCAAATCATAAAAGTTTAAATTCTAGATTTTGTAGAAAATTTAGTTCACAGGAATGTCAAATGTTTGTTTTTAATTTAATGAAATAGAAATATTTGCCTTTTTAATCTTCTCGGGAGTTTAGACTTATGTTGAATTACCATTACTGACATTCTTGCATTGACAGTGGAGGCAAAAATTGAGTATGTAACAACATTATCATTAATATTTTCAATTACCTTCAGAAAATGAAAATAAGCACCTCTCATAACTTAACATGAATTATTAACTCTTTTCCTGGTATCGCTGTGGTGCATATTCTATACCAAGCACAAGGAACAATGGCTGAAATTTTGAAGTGCTGCTCTTTAGACATTTATTCATTGTACATCTGTGTCAAGGTGGGTAGGGTTGCTACTAATAGAATATCAAGACTGTGCAACTATACTTTATGCATATTGCTTTGTTTTATAAATTCTACATTTATAGCACTGCCTTGAAGAAGCCTTTTTGTAGCCTTGATGTACAAATTGACATACCTGCATAGAGCTGCTTCATGTTATTAATTCATTTCCAGATTTTAGTGGCTGGTTTCCACTGGATAGCAAGCAGAATTCAGTGCTGCAAAATCTCATGTCAGTGTTCCAAATTACAGAATGGCTGCTCTCAACCCTAACTCTAGAAACTAGAGAATTGCGTGTTACTTCTGCTGCATTTGATGTCATTTCAGATTTCCTCCACTGCTGAAGCCTCCAATTTATTTGTTCTTTAGCTTTTTTTGGTGCATCAGTAAATAAAGATGTGTAATATTCAGTAATACGTATTTATATACTTGGAAAAGTGTGGTTGCGGTATAAAGTTGTTTGTGAGAGAGAAAATATCTGTGTTGGGAAATAACCGCTCTTTTAATTTCTGAGACAAAATGTTGCAAGTTCACTAATTCATTCCACTGCAGGTTTTAAAAACTCAACGTTATGCTTTTTTTTTTTTTTTACTTTGTATGCGAATTCACATGTGTAGTGGAATTGAAGTGAAACAGTTAAGGAAACACACTGCATGCCATTGAAAGAGTTCTTGTGACTTTTTTATTGCAGACTAGGTAACACATTTTCATAGGTAGGTCTGGCTTTGTGGACATTCCCTTGAGAATGAAGCAATTATTATCAGCTAGCATTTCCCTGTCTGGGTCTGTGACTCCGGGTACCAAACTGCTTGGGTGTGCTAAGGCAGTGTTGGGGAAGAGGAGCATTTTTGGGTTGTTGATAGAAGTGAGCCAGGAGGAAAAATACATACAGTTAAGCACAGATAGAAATAATATTTTTTCCACAGCTCCACATTTCTGTCTCACTGAGAGAACTGTTTCCTGCTCAAACTCCTCTGCTCCCTTCTCCAGCACTGAGCCTTGAGAGATTCCTGTTCCTCAGTGTCGTCTCCAATCCAGTTAGGCTTGTGTTACATTTCTGATAATCATGATGAGAAAAAAGTGTGTGAACATAAGATTGCCTGTAGGATGACCATTAAAGAATCACCTCCCTGGCCACTGAGGGACTCTGCATACTATCTCATTCAGGGTTAATGCAGTGGTGCTTAGGCTGGTCTTGAAAGATCAAAATCCCACTAGAATGCAGTCTGTCTGTGAAGATATTCCAGAGGAAGCAAACCTGTTCTGCTTTCAACATGAAAGACAGTATTATTCTGAATAGCTGAACTTTGTGGTACATTATTCATGGGTTATTAGAACTTCTGCTTCATCAGAAGCTGTTGTTGGGTTTTACTACCTTGTTTGTCTTCCAGCAGGTTTTGAAGAGAACTGTGGTTTGTTCACTAAGATTGCCTTGCATTCATTTTAGGGACTCCAAGTGTCTCCAGCTGTCTTTGTGTTTGCTTTAGCAAATCTTCTGGGACTAATGAGCAATTAGAAATTCATTAAGCCTGGAGAAATACCAGGTCACATTAGATGCCACTATTCCAATCTAGCTGAGCAGCAATTCTGCTGAGTTAAGTGGGCAAATGGACACACCTGACTGCTTGTTTCTGCTGCTTTATGGGCTGTTACCTGTGAGGACTTAAGCCCTCACTATGGATCCTTTTGGCAGAGAGTCCTTAAATCACTGGTGTGTGCTATACACACACACAGAATTGCCTGTGAACTGTGACTCCTGCTAAAAGCAGAGTATCCAGCTTGCCTGCTGAAGGATAGCCATGGTTCTGGAAGCCTCTTTGCCTCCCTGAGACTCTATTAGAGAAGCCTTCAGTATGAAGCAACAGATCCTCCTAATATTTTGGAATGAATACTTTTAAGAAACTTGTATTTTTTTAAAAAAATATTCAACCTGAAGGTATTAAAAATAGAAAAGTTATTCACACTGCACATGCAAGCTCTTCTGGGTAGCTGCTATGACAGCTCTTGGACAAGATCCTGTACCATATACTGTTTCTTGAAAAAATGTAGACTTCAGTCTGTGCAGCTGTTTCAGTTGTTCCTTTGTTTCCCACAGTGCCCATTTGAAATACTTTACCTGTGAATAAACTTGTGAATGACTAAAGTGTGGAAAAGCACTGAACAATAATGGATTCTAAGCAGAACCACTATTTGGTGTTAAACCTTAGAATCATGAAGAGGAAGGCAGGAAGTAAAAGCAGATTTGCGGTCATTCCTAGTGACTTGATTTCAGCATTCTTACAATGCTGATAAACACGCTCACATCCAGGAGTTGCTTACTGGGCAACTTGGTTGTAGTTTCTCTTTCAGAAATAGAATGTACTTCTACCAATTAATATAGAAGAGAATATAAACTGTTATGACTGATTTTTTTTGTACAAGTAGGACATCAAGAGAGTTCAGAGAATAATCAATTTTTCCATATTAGACTACCTGCGAAACTACTAGTACTAGTTCTATGTGGATACTTGTAACAGAAGGGGGTTTAAAACCTTGAGTATGTTCTTCCCCATTTGTGACAGCGATCTTGGAAGATCATGGACAGACATGTTTAATTCTGTAGAAAGCTTGACCAATTGTAGTTGTTTCTTTCACAAGCAGATGCCTTCTTGTGTACATCATGCCAAAGCAGAGGCTTTAGATCCATAAGGCTTTTTCACACAATGTGGAATTACATTCATTTTGTGGAAGGAGTTATAAATTTCTTTAATTTTCAACGAGATACATAATTTCATGTAAAAATGTATCACTTTTGGGTAGTCTGGATGATTAGGTGTGAAATGCTTTGGGCAACTGTAGTTCTGGCATAGTCATGAAAATGTTAAGGGCTTGCTATAGGAATCATTCCCTAGAGGTGTGCTCTCACTTTTGTGTTATAATCTACTCGGGCTTCTATAGATAAATTCACCAAGGTTCAAAGGGTTGTGTTGCACCTGAGCTACCATTGTATGCAGATTCACACAGTAACTTCCCAGTTTTTGCCAGCGTGGTGGGGCTGCCTGTGTGAGATGAGAGGGACTTTCCTGCAGCTGGCCTCTTCTTTCATTGATGTGTCTCAGTCTCAACCTCTGTGGTGGGACCAGGTTGTGTCATTCAACCTGATCCGTGTAAACCCAAAGAACAAAAGCCCAGGTCCCGGAAGCTAAAAGGGGACTGAAACTCATCTGTCCAAATAAAAACAGGCAACAGGCTGAGACTGAAAATTATTTCAAAGACTGAATTCTTGACACACAAAGCCTTGTTGGCAGCTTTAGGTATTAACATATTTGCTACTACAAATCAGGCATTGTCTCTCTATGGGCATCAGATAATCCGATGTTGGTCAGAAGCTCAGTCACTGACATGCTGCCACCTGCATAAATACGCTTAGGAGCATCTAAGCAAAAACGTGGTGGAATCTGACATTTGTTTATATGGGTTAAATAGCAACAGGTATCATCGTTCTGGTAGGCTGACAAAGTTCAACTACCATACTGAACAGGCCACAGACCTGACAATCCCTGAAATCAGAGTTTCTAGGCACCACATTTCTGCATTTGGTCACTTACCCACTGTCATTTTTTTTCCAAAATCTGAATAAAATATACCACTCAGTTTGCAAAATGGTTAGTGGACGCAACATGTGTATAAAATTGTCTCTGAATTTTGTGGTGAGTTACATCTCAAAGCTGTGTCTCTTCCCTGGTGTCTTGTCCCACTGTATTGCAGAAGCTGTCCTTTCGGCTGGGTCCAGTATTTGGAACATAAGTCAATGGATCAGGTCGGATCAAGTATCTACAAAAAGAAATTACAGCTGTTACTAGAACAACATGGTGCAAGCCAGGGTAACAACATAGAGTTGTAATGTTGAAAAAACCTGAGCAAGACTTAGACTTACTTTGAAGGTGCTTGGTCTAGTTCCTGTGGTAGCATTGGTTAGATGTTTTTCAATTTAAAATACATAGTAAGAGGGGGATGAGAGGTTTATAACATTACAAATATATGTATTTATATATTTATATGTGTATTTTAAGTATATGTAGTATAATTAGATGTCTCTTTAAATAGAAGTCTCCATTTTTATTTTTTCTGGCAGGTCTTGTGACTATGTTTTTAATGTGTGTGCTTTAACTTACACTATATCATTCAGCTCTAATCTTGTATCTGGAGAAGGGTTGATCAGGATGTAAGAAAGGGTGTTCTGATGATCATTCATTTCATCTAGAGGACAGGGGAAAAAAAGTACCAAATAAATTACATTTACAAATGAATTGTGAGAAGCATTACTTCTGACATATTAATTTGATGAAAGTTCTTAGAGCTGTAAAAAAGTGTCTAGTGACAGAGTGATTTCAAATTAATTAAGCATTTTCTTTTCAACTGTACTCATACTGAAACTACCTGACATTATTATCTTTTGAGTTATCAGCTCTTAAAACATCCTGTTTTCTAATGTTTTAAAAATCTTCTGGTTTTTATTCAGTTATAGTAATTTGAATGTTACCCAATTTCAGTGTGATTTACCAATCTGTCCTGCAGTTTAAGTAAGTTTGTGGTGAGCAGGGACTTCTGTGCTTGGCTGGCATCAAGTTCAAATGATGACCAAGGTTAAATGCAGGTATATGGCATTCTCATTAATTTCCAGATTTTTTTTTCCCTTTTTCTGTTTATCTAGGAAGCACTTCCCTTTTATCACCTGTACCAAGGGCTTGACATGTGAAGACTGTATAAAGGGAAATTGGTATGTTTCATGCATTTTTAACTGTTCTTCTAATTATGGGTTGAAATAAAGGCTGATAATTTTTATTTTTAAGATTTAAGATACATGTTTGTAGCTGCCATTTTAATATCTTTTGTATTATTTTCTATTGGCACACTCATTGGGCTGCTGGTTTTAATCTTACCAGACTAAAGAGAAGAGGCAAAAGGAGAGGCAGTGCTTCTCTGTAAAATCCTCTTTAGGTTTTTAGGAAAATGTATAACTCAGTCAGATAAATGTAATCAGGTAAAGCATTTAACTATCAAGATTTTGCTGCTTTGTAGATGGTATCTAATAGTCCTAAATTTGAGTAATGAAATTAATAATTTACTTTTGGCTTTTAACCAGGATTTGAAAAGACAAGCAGGAATACTGCTTGTATTTTTGTATTTTAATTCATATTTATATTAATAACAAGAGAACAAAGTTCTCTTGTTACTAATATAAATATAAATTAAATTTACAAAGCATTTTTTTGTTTGATCAAATGTTATTGTGGTCTGTGAAATCCCTGGAAAATATTTTGCCCTGAATCTTCCTGCAGAGAGTTGTATAGAAACATCTAATAAAGAAGGCATAGAAATTATTCAGATGGGGTGTGGAATAAAGAGGCTGTATTTACATATCTAGAAATTCCTGGTGTTTCTAGGACATTAGAACCCACAGTCCTGGTGTTTCCACCCAACATGCTACAGGGCCAAGGCCGGAGAAAGGCAACCTAGCCAGCTGGGGTGCATGTGTTAAAAAGTGTTACGAAGCTCTTGTCCATAGCTTAAAAAAACCCCAGAACAATCGTACAAACTAAAAAGCAACCCAACATCAGCCTTGCTGGAGAATGATTTGATGGACAAAAATGGCATTTAAAGACCTAGGGAAACATGCTTTCTAAAAATGACTTTCATATGATAATTTGACATTATTTTTGAAAATTGTGGGGAAAAGGCAATATCCTTCACATATAAACAACGCCCCCTGCCTTGACATATGAGTGAACTTCACAACAGCCCTGTCTTCATCTTTATTTCAAGAGGTTTGTGGAAATATGGTGCAGCTGTTCAATGACTGGGGAATGTTTATAAATTTAGCATACGCATATCATCTACTAAATATAAATGTGACTGACATGCTGCCTTATAAGCCTTCCATCTCAGCATAGGAAGGGTGATAACAGAATGCATCAAAACCACTCCAAGTTACTCTTGGTAAATGAAAATAAACAAACAACCCAAACCTAAACCAACAAAACAAAAATCATTATCATAAACTTAGTATTTGGTTTTTGGCTCCTTCCTTTCTTACAAATAAGTTCACCTTGCACCATGCTAATGTTGCTATTGAAGTACTGTAATAGTGGTACCATATCCTGCAGGAGAAAGGCCCAGGTGCTTCATTCTGTTCTTCACGAGTTCAGCGAGCTCCTGCCTTTCTGACCTCCTGTAGAGGTTCATTCTCTGCTGGTTGATCTTCTCAGCAGTTTTAGCAGAGTGCCTAGGGGCCCTCCTGCTCAGGCGCCGTGCCCACTGCATGCTCTTCCTCCGCAGCAGCGGGTGGTCGGACTGGTCACTGGATGTTGAGTTCCGGTGATTACCGCGGCAGCTGAACTGCTCCTTGGTGTCTTTGGTGTCCTCCCATTCCTCCACGCTGATGGAGATTTGAGACTTGAAAGGAAAATTACGAGATGAAGGGCTGTATTATATGGAAGCAGATGAAGGTGTTCTCTCCTCTTTCCAACAGTGCAGTAGCACATGAGGTTTGGCTGTAATGGAGCTGAGGGGATTCAGCTCTTTGTACTTAGCAAGTATTCCTGAACTGGGCACCCTTTATTAGACTTTGATTTTTCACGTAAAAAGCTCATTTATAATATAAATATTTTTATCAAGTGCAAAAGCAGATAAGTGTTATTTCGTGCCCAATCGCACTGTGATTCTGAGAAGAGCAAATTTGGCCTTCTGATATTGCCCTTCCTGAATCAAGGAATCAGTTCTGAATGACTTCTCCACTTTCTTCCCAGTCTGCATATTTTCAGAAATCTAAGTTGTGTAACTGCTTCTTATACGTGTGTCATGGATTCATTAGGTAATGGTTCAACTTTGGCTGCACTGTTGTCAGTACTCTCTTAAGACCACAGGTAGAACATGCCTGTTAACTGTTCTCAAATTCCCGGGTCTTCTTGACCTTCCAGCACACATGAAATTAGGATGCAGTAACCTTCAGTGTGATTCAGGGCACCTCTTGTGAAAGCAGTAATTGACTCCTACCTTAAAGAACAGTGATATTACTCACAGAGTGACAACCTCTCCCACCCTCAATAATTAAGAGCCAAAATCTGTTGCTGTGTTTTCCTTATGCCACCCAAATAAGACCAGTGGTATGTGCAAGTACTGAAATAAGGTGGATGGACTACAGGTGCATTTCTAACATAAGACGAAACATTTTAAAAGATAACTTTTGGTAAGATAAACAGTTTCAATTTATCTTAACAAATGTGTATTTTAGATTTAATTACTAGTTTTAGTTTCTAGTTTCAAAACCACTTCCTTTACAATCCTGAGTTCCTCTTGTGCTATTTGAATGTCTTTTATTGACATTGAAATAGAGAAGTCCTTGCTGGTGGCAGTACAAGCACATTAGCAAGTTTCTGGTCACAGATTTCAACGTGGTGAGTGTTTAAAATAAATACATGAAGTATAAAAAAAGATAATGTAAATGAACAGGCTGAGTTCACGTGAATCCCCTCAAACAGAATTTGCTGGTAGTGATCAGCGAACAAAGCAAATTTAACAGAGGAGCGACTGAATGTCCTTTTCCCACCAACATGAAATCTGAAAGCAAGATTCTGTTAACCTCATCAGTGCTGAATACAACCTTTCTGTAAGAGGCTCACCACAGAATCTGTGAGGTTTCTGGAGTCCATAAAACAGTATTTGATATGAGTAAGCTGGATACAGTGTGAAAGATACTTATATTTTTCATTTTTGCACAAACTAGCTTTTATCTGTGTAAAAGAAAAATGCAACAAACAAACCAAATCAAACAGCAAAACAGTCAATCCTCATAATTAAAAAAAACCATTACAGATGTTGATCTTGTAGCACTTCGAGTAAAATTACATTTTTAGTATTCTAGACTGGGATCTTTCAATAAGATTCAAGTAAAGACCAGCTAATTTACTGGGGCTCTTCAGCTTAGTCTGTAATAGAAAAGGAATTTTTTTTTTTTTAATAACCTGTTTTTTTGAAGTTTTGTTACTGACTCTGCTGATGTTAGGGCAGAAGAGAGAACCTGAATCTCTTTGAACAGGAATGCAATTTGATTTTGTAGTTTGTTAGACTGTCATTTTGGGTTTGTGTGCATTTTACAGCAAAGACTAAGGTAGACAAAGTACCTTCTATAGGAAAAGGTGCTATTTATGGGTAGCAAGAAGCTATTTGGTATGAACAAATCTGATACAAACTGAATGTAGAGGATGGTCTTGTTTTGCCTTTCTTCCTGCCTGCATTGGCAACTTTCCTTGTCAAGCTCTTGAACAAACAAATAACCAGACTTGCTGACAGCAGCACTGTAAAGGCAGAGATCAATCATCATCACTACAGGAAGGTAAGTCACTTTTTAAGCCAGAGATGAAATGAAAGAGGCCAAGTGAAAGAACAAGTTTTTTGTTTCTGTGAATCTGTAAATCCTTAGCTTGAAGTTTTGAAACACTGGCATAGGTGAGCTGAAAACATAAAGGAAGGTGATAAAGCTAAATATTCACTTCAGCGACAATGAAATTTTTATTGTGCCTGTTGAGAAAGCTGTGCAGAATAGCCCTTTGCAAGAGGAAAAAATTCAGCTTTAAAGGCAAAGCAAAATCAATGCCCAAACTTTGTTTCAAAAGCAGCACAAAAGTATGTCTGCCAGTGGCAGTTGTTAAACACACAGAAGATAAAACTCCAGTGCAAAGTCCTTCTGTGTGTCCCCATCTGTTTTAATCAGTCTTGAACTTCATTTAAAAATACTTCCGTAACTATCATTACTTCGAGGTTTGATTGTTTTCATGGAATTTCATTTTCTTGTTACATAGCAGGTAAATCTGTTGCATGAGAAGCATGACTGATGACATGGTATCACTCCTGTGCCACACAGTGAAGAAACATTTGCCTTTAAATCCTTGGTTTTGTTTGCTTTTTGTTTTTTAAAGGCAGGTTCCTGTCTCACTGTGTGCCTTGAAGGATGTGATTGCTCACTTGTGCTGCCAGACAGCTGTGACCCACGCAGGCATGGTGTTCTCATAGAATGTTTCATGCCCTAAAATCTAAACATTAGGTTGGTCAACACATGGCAGGAATGGGATTGTAGTCACAGACACACCAGAGTACATATTTGAGATGATGGTGATTGAGATATCTATGGTGATAACACCAAACATCAATTAACTAGATTTCTGCTCCCTTGCCTTGCTGCTCCCTGGGAGCTGTGTGTAAAATGTGAAATAGTTTGAAGGTGTAGTTTCATCTGTTCCATTCTGAAGTAGTGCCTTATTTTTACCTTACTGCAAGTTCTATACTAAATTTTACTGCTCTGCTTACTGAGAATGCTACTTGCATCCAGAGTTCTAGAAATGCTTTTCTGCTCCAAAAGCTATCTAAACATTGCTAAGAACAGTGACATTGTCCTTTTGTGATAAACTTGGGTATTTTGCTCCACTAGCCTTTAATATGTGTAAGCTTAAGCCTTTCACCAGATGATCTTTTCACTGTAAATATGATTTGTTATCTCCAGAATTCAACAGGAGGAGGCCCAAAAGGAACCAGAATTTTACTAGGCTTCTTTGAAATTCCCAATCTGTCAGCTTTCAGATTTTCAGCAAGCTGTTTGTGTCCAGAACAATGTTGCTTTAAGATCCATTTACTCAAAGATGATCCATTGCATAGTTCCATTTTCTGTGAGGATTTTACACCCACAGTTGAATCTAACATACAGCTTCTGGGTGGGATTGAGTTACATTTCTTCATAGCAGCCTGTATGAGACTATGTTTTGGATTTGTGATGATAATATGTTAATAATGGGGATGTTTTTGTTATTGCTGAGCAGTGCTTACACCGAGCCAAGGCATTTTCTGCTTCTCACCCACCCCAGCAGCAAGTGGGCTGGGGAAGAGCACAAGAAGTTGGGAGGCTACACAGCCAGGATACCCGATACCAACTGACCCAAGTGAGATCCCTTATCCATGGTGCTGTGCTCCACAGGAACAGCTGCAGGAAGATGAAGGAATGACAGGACTTAAGACATTTGTCTTTCCAGCTGTGCTTGATGGAGCCCTGCTTTCCTGGAGATGGCCAAACACCCCCTGCCCATCAGAAGTGTGAGGAAACTGCTTTGCTTTGCTTTGCTTTCACATACAGCGTTTACTTAAGTTATCAAACTTCCTTTACCTGAGCCCAAGAGATTTCTCCCTTTCAGCTTCTCAGTTTTCTCTCCATCCCACCTTGGGGGGAGCAAGCAAGCCAGCAGCTGTGTGGAGCTTGCTTCAACCAGGACACCCAGAAACAGCCAGATAATAAGCAAATACTTACTTGTGAAGCCATTTCTCGTGACTGACAAAGGAAGGGGAAAAAGAAAACAAAAGACAATTAAGCAGAAGTGAACCTAAAGAAACAAATATGGACTATTGAACAGGAGCCTCAGAAAAGCAGCCATACAGGTAATGAAAAAAGATTTTGTATCTATTTTTTATATTTTTTGAATGTAGTGAAAATGGTTTGAGTCATAGGTGTGATAGTCATTGACAGGCAGGCTAGATTCACTAGTTATTTATTTACTGGGTCACTGAAAACTTCCTTTATTTTTAAAGAGGTTATGAGTATCTGTAAGTGACGTGAGGGCTTCTCATTTGCGTAGTGAAAGAGGGAGTGCCAAAGGATGAACTGTACATATTAAATATTAATATTGGCATTTTTGTCCATGTAACTCAAGTTAACCATGTTATTACCTAACAGCAGCCAGGTATGTGCAGTACAAATTTAGCTTCTTATGTCTGTTTAAACTCAAATTGATAATCATGTTGAAGGTTCTCTGAGTTATAAACCTTCAATTTATGGTTAGAAGTTCATAGTTCCTGAGTAAAAAGAGTGAACTACTTTTCTCTTATTTCCATTTTAAAAGATCTTACCCAAGGACATTCTTCTGGCTTAATGTATTGAAAAGCTAAAATGATAACCCATGCTAATATTTTATTAGTGAAATAAGTAACAAATTCCTTTAACTTCACAATAAACACTTTGCAGAAGGATTAAGGCTTTCAGCATCTCTGCGTTTGTAGGTCTCCATCCATAAAGGCCACAGATGCAGAGCTACATGTTGCTCTTTTGTATTTTGGGGAGGAGGTAGGTGAGGGGAGATTTCCCTGGCTCTCTCTAGAGGGGAAAAGTTGTACAAACTCCAAACTTAGTAAACAAGAAATTGCACAAATATTTGTGTGAAAATATCATTGTGGGTCTGCATTCAGAGCCTTCAGCTTAAAAAGATTAATAACTGCTTCTTCTTCACTTAATAAAGGAGGAGTGCCATTATTCCACATTTGCCCAACACCTGATAATTTAAAAAATTTAACTAGGAGGTTTTTCCAACCTCCCTTGCTTAATCCTCTACCTGATTTAACTCCTGTGAAAGTTGGTAGGAAGTAATAGCAGAACTCTTCATGTGTTTTTATTGGACCTGAAGGTAAATAGCCAGCCGTGAATAAAGCATCGCCATGAATTTTATCTGAATTTTTTCCTTATTTAAGGAATTCTTAAAATCTGGTATGTCCTCTGTTTTGTGGAAAGCTGTGACAGACCTTTTTTTCATATTAGCAGTGAGGTTGACTACATTCTTCTCCAAAGAATGATTGTGATCGATTATGTTAAGGCTGCTACAGTTCAAAAGACATTACTGCAGTGACAGAGTCCACTGGCTAAGCTGTAAAAGCCACCTGCAGAGATAGTGAACTGGGTGGAATCTTGCACAGCTTTTCACACCCTTTTTTAAAAATTAACTTTAGCTGAATATACGTCCTCAAGAGCAAATCCTGCCATTAAGCATTATATGCCCAAATGTTTTTGAAAATTTTTTTCTGAAATATGGAATAGAAAATATAAATTACCTCTCTTGGAAATTAGTGTAAACTATGTCTGAGTATTTCAGAAGAAAGGTGAGAGTTGTTGCCCACTCTTGCATTTTAAAGCCATGGTTTAATGAGATGGCAGTATTAATGGTCATGTAAATGAATGATACATTCAAAGCTGCACAAACAGGAAAAAATATGTTAAATAGTCAGGAAAAATATTTTCCTGATGGAGATGGAGAAATGTACACATTTATGTGGCAAACACAGAAATACGTATATAAAATGTTACCACTGTTCAGAAGCTAAATTTAGAGAGATCCCACAATACTTTGCCTAACACTGACTAGAAACGAGCAACAGAATGAGTTAGAAGGTCACGTGAGCAGTGAAATGCCAGCCGTTCTTGCTGACACAAGCGCCAGAGGGCCTGGCTCCAGGGTTTGTTACAGACACTGCCCTTAGTGAGCACAGTGAGGTCAGAGCAGAGCTCACTTCTGAGCCAGTCCTGGCCATGCCCAGCAGCCCTTTGTTTTCCATCCACCCATTCCCAGCAGGTGAGCACAGGAATCCAAGGCCAGGAGTCCACTGGCTCTGGGCACTGCTGGGAATGATGTGTCAGCAGAGGCCTCGTGCACTCTGCAGTCAGAGCTACAGAAAAGCATGGTGAACTGACCCACCTCGGATGTTGTGAGCTTCTGGGATTCTGTCCTGTAGACTCCAATTGGGATGTCTCCTGTAGAGGAACAAAGCTTCTGATACAGTCTGGCATATGTCCTAATCCAGAGATCCTCTTCTGTGATTTTCATCTGAACAAATAATAATAGGAGGGAGGACTTTTAACTCTTGAGAGCTTATCACTTGTTCACCATGCTACTCATTAAAAAAACCAAACAACTAAACACTAGCTGGTAATTATCCCATCGTAGTGTTGCAGCTTTGTTCCACAACAAATCTGCAACTTCTGTTGAGTTTGTCAGTTTCGTTTGCTTTCTCCCTGTTTAGAAGACATTGTTGTGGAAGCAGTTTAGCATTATGAACTTCTGGTCTTGGTTTAAGATTACTTAAAGTTTACATGACAGCCTTCCCCCAGTGTCTATATTTGACTAAAATATAAATGAATAAACTAAATATTGTCGGCAGTAGGAAACTGGTGTGGACAGACTGGAGTGCATGAGTATTTTGAATTTTGTCCACCAGACTGCAGGCTGAATATGTAGGGACAAGGAAGTAGGAAGTAATATACTAAGCATAAGTGGCATAAGAAGTCTTACATGAAGCTCACTTGTTTCATTACTAGCTTTATTTAGAGATGTATAACTTCCTTTTTAGAGATTCAATTGTACATTCAAGTGTTCTTACATTCACTGCAATGAAGTTTCATGATTGACCAAGAAATATGTAATTTTTATTTAAACAACTTCCTGCTGGTCTTTATACGTCCCCACAAAGCAATTTGTAAATAACTCAACTTGTATTGATTTGTTTGCTACCCAGGTTATGATGGGTGTGGGAGAAAACAGAAAGGTGGGGTTTATTTCATTAAAAAATACTTCTGTTTAAGTTTTTATGTGTGTGTGTGTATATACACAGTTAAAATGCATTGGGGAATATTGACAAAATTACAAGATGACTTTTTAACTCCAACTCCTAGTCATTTAATACATGTGATCTTTATGTAAAAACTACTTATGCCCCTTATTGCCCACAGGAATGGGGGTTGGGAGATAGTCATGGCCAGGCTGCACAGGTAGCGCTTCCTGGTTTTATAGATTTAATTTCTAAATTGGTTGCTGAACTGCCATTGCTATTTCATATAAAATGCACTATTCCTGTGTTTTCCTGACTTTCCAATATTCTGCAGAAAAAAAATGCATTTTGTTTTCTTGGGGAGATGTTTTTTGCTATGGAACTAAAAGTGGATATGTTTTCTGTTTCGTTTCCTCTTCTTCTCCCTGATGAAAAAGGAAACAGATGGTCTTCCTTGAACTTTCACAAAAGGAAATGCCATGCAAAGAAAGTTGAAGTATTTTCCAGACAGTATAGAATCTTCTCTGGTACTCTGTACTGATTTTTTTTTTTTTTTAAATAACTTACAGAACAAAGAAATCCAGATCCTGGTGTGGTATCAAGTCCCAGCAGTAGTCTTGTGATAGAAATCATATAATCTTTCACAAATGACTGCAAGATTTTTTAACAGCAGAGACAGAAAAGAAAGAAAAAAGCTTTAATGAACAGATGAGTAGGCAACCATTAGCACCATGTGTAAATTTCAAAGAAAGTATATATCTGTGTTTACAGTCCATCTCTTTAAGTATCTTAATCACTGTAGGAATACCTATCCCTTTCTTTTTGCTGAATTTACTTATAAAAAGTTAAGTTCTTCTAAACTGGCTCTGCATGTGCATGCAATGTATGTACAAGATTCAGGAGACTAAGGCATAACAAGGCACAGTAAAAAACAAAGGTGGATGTGTCAGTGGAAGTAAGGTGTTACTCCTATAGGGTGTGAAATTATAATGAACTCTTCTATGCAGAAGAAACGCTGGCATGTTAGATGGGTCTACAGTCCTCAGTGGCTCCTTCTGAGGTGACACTGCTATTATTATATTCAAATGAGTAATCTGAAAGGTTTTTAAGGGTTGATATGCCCTGTTGCTCTGCTAAACAGTGAGTTGCTATTGGTTAGAAATTAAGTTTAGTGTAGAAGTGTAGGCTAAGGCCAGGAACAGGCATTAGATCAGCTAAAATCACACATATTTCTCTTGCTGGGTTGGGCTGCTGGAGTGAGAGGGCCTTGTGGGTGTGCTCTTCTAGCTGTGGCGGAGCTGTTCTTTGCCACCTGTACTCAGGTGTAGCAGGGCAGCATTACAGTCCTTGGAACACAGCACACACTGTAGCTCTGCTGGCTTCATGCAAATACACAGCTAACAAAGAGTTTTTCACAAAGAAATACCTCCCAAAGGTATTACAGAAATCCTTTACAGCTCTAGAATCTGGATTTGTTCAAACTCAGAAGCTAGATGGATTTCATTTGCAACGTAGTGATTCAACTATTTTAATTTTTGTACTGGTAGTCTCCCAGTTGTGATGGGCTAAATGCCAAGGAGCATCTGCAATAAAATTTGTTTGCAAATTAAACCTATTTGTTATCTTGACTGCATCATTTCTGGCATGGAATTTTCATTATATTAACAAGTTTATTCATCAGGATTTGCAAGACCAAGTTTTTGGTTTTTTTACTCACAGTCCTAAAGATAATTTAAAGGCTTTTCTTTCAGCCTATAATGGGAAGCGCCAGCTGAACCCTGATGTTCCCATTGTCATTTGCTCTGTTTCTTGCAGAAGAAAAAGACAGAAAATGAGATCATGAAAAAGAACAAAGAGCTGCAGTTATAGAATTTCTAACTTGGAGTAAGAAAGATAATTCTAGAAAAATGGCAGATCACCTATGAGCAGTAGCAGTTCAAATGAAGGACAGGTGAAATTAAAGTGAGAGTGAACATGTGCGGCTTTTTGTTTTAAACACTTTCTGGTGAATGGTGTTATTCTGTAATTTGCTACTAGACATAATTATTCATGTCTAGTAGCAAATATAAAATATTGAAGTCACCTATGTGCTGGCAGGAGCTGCTGATGATTGACAGATCTGTTTCTATATAAGTGTCTGGTATTTTTACTTTTAATATTGTGGTATGTAATGCTGATATTCTGGGGCATGATTATGAAGATGTTTTATACGCAAATACATTTATTTCTAGAATCTTAAAATATATATGTCCATTTACATGACAGGTTTTATATATTAATAACTTCTTAATAAAAAGTTTAGCTCCAGGAATTTTTCTATTTATGTCGGATTTGCCTCCAGGAAATTTATTTGGAAGTAGAATTATGATGCAAGAAGACCTTTCATGCACCAAATTACCGAGTAAATTAATTTCCCTGCAAGGATGTTTTCCACCTGAGTACTAAAGCATCCACAGGCTATCCCCAGGTAGAGGCAAAGCAGGAGGCTGCTCAGGTGAGCAGATGATGTGGGCCATGGTGGTGTTCCTGCTTATGCTGTGTGCCTTGATCCTTGAAGGGTGGCACTAGGGGCTGCCCCTTGGGCACGCTAGTGCGTCAGAGTGTGCAGAAATGTGGGCACTGCTGAAGAGTGAGTAATATTGGCCTATTTTCCACCCTGAAACTAGCAACTACTGCCTCCATTTGCCCTGACTATATTTTGTGGTATTTTTTCTTCAACTTTCTGGAGCTGTGCTCTTCCCTGATTCTCACTGTCATCACTACTTTCTGGATTCTGAGCTACAAAGTTGAACTGCTGCCTTTTCTTCCCCCACTGTCTCTTTGTAACCACAGAATGCATTCCTTGCAAGGGCAAGCATGGCTTACTTTACAATGTAATGACAAGGCCTCTACAGGTCTAGTCAACATACGTAAGAGGAGAGGGCACTATGAAGTAATTGAGGCTTTTACCAGCAAATGCAGACTAATAAATTACATATTAAAATAATTCTGTTCCTTTCTGTTAGGGATACAGTGCTATGGGAATGGGCACTGCCTTTTTTGTTGCAGAGTACAAGCATTATTATTGCGTATAATCTGTAATCTATGTAGGCCTTGTTGAAGCTATTTGACTGTGGAGAGGTACATAAACAGTATTACATTATGTAGTATCAGATTTTGTGCAGTCACAGGGTGATTTTGGTGATAGTTTAGTGATAACTAAACATGTAGCGTGCTCCACTATCTTTTGCCATTGATTGTTCTCAATATAGACACTTCAGTGGATCCTATGTCAGAAAATAGGTCATCTAGCAATTAAGCACAATAAAATGGGCGGCAATATTTGGGTTAAGTCACATTACTGTTCATAGTACCTGATAGAGCAGTGTGTCCAACATGCTGATGCTGAAAACCCTGCCAGCAGCAAAGGGCAGTCGAAACATAAATGCCAGATTAGATCCCTTCTCCCGCTCTTTCTGTTAAGGAATTCAAAATAGAAAACACATTTCATGCTGGTGTTGGAAGGACTGTAACAAAAACATTAAATAGATATCATCTTGAAAGAAGTCAAAAGTGTAAAATCCCTTTACTCTCAAAATGGTTTCTTCCTACAAGCACAGAGCATCTTTGTTCAACAAGTACAGTTTTTTGCAGGTTGAAAGACATTGATCAATGTATATGTTGTTTCAGTCATCACACATCAAACTGCATGGGCATATCCCACCAGATCAGTTTTAAAAAGATGGAGGGATATCAACTGTGCTTAGCTCCTGTTAACCTGCTCCAATTCCTTGGTGCTGACAGTGGACTGTCATCCTGGTCCAGGAAGTCTCCTAGGAACAGGAACAGGAAACGTGAACAGAATCTGGTACAGAAAGGAAGAAATGGCACAGAGGTCTGTCAGTGCCCTGGAGCTGCTGGCCACACTCTTTCTGGTACTGACCAGAATGCCATTTGCCTTGTGGCCACCTGGACAGACGCTGGCTCAAGCTGTCAGCCAGCACCCCCAGCCTTGAGCAGCTTCGCAGCCACTCTGCCCCATCCTGTAATGCTGCAGGAGGTGACCGTGACCCAAGGGCAGGACCTGGCCCTTGGCCTTGATGACCCTTATACGACTGGACCAGGCCAGTTTAGTTTCCTTCCATCTCTTCTACAACCTTGCTTTTCCTTTATAATTGCTCCAAAGAGATTTGTAAGAAATATAATCTTACTTTCTTGGCAAGAGCAAATTAATTTTCTGGTGTTGATCTGGAACAACTTCCTAAAAATCTGTCAGTTCAACAACCAAATTTGTGTGCTAATTGCTTGTACAATTTTAGAATTTATGTAAATTGTTAGAGATCTATATAAAATAAGACATGAATAATAAGAGATACCAATCTCTTTTTATAACTCATATGTCATTATTGTTTTTTATTACTTAACATTAATTCAAATCTGCTTAATACCCAAATAATATCAAAGAAAAAAAAAAAATGAAACAGAAAATAGGAGGCCCCATCCTGAAGGTTACAAAAGCAGTCTGGCTGTGTGTAAATCACTGCAAATATACTGGGCCATCCCAGATAGATTTCTGCTCACCTAACATCCGTGTCCTTATCCCTGTGGAAGATACAAAATCACTGGATTTGGTTTGATTAAAAGATATATAAACTTGTACTTATTTCAAAATGATGACTTACAGCTTTAGAATTTTTATCAATAACACTTGCAACATTTACTTGGAAAAAAACTATAGCAAACTAAAGTCTGAATCCTATCCAAAACATTACAAACCCTTTCTTTCAAGAAAGAGGGAGTGGTTACCTAATTTTTTTCTTATGAAAGACAAGTGGAGGACATAGATTTCAAGTTTAGAGTGTGAATGTTTTGTTTTTTTCTTTTCTCTGTTGTATAAAGGCCACTGCTGTTTCCTATGTCAGTGCTGAGTTTACTGTCAGATTTATTAATCTCTAAAATGAGAAAAGTTGCAGCTGCAACAGCAGATGGACATCTGATTTGTGTATCTGTCTTCTGCAGCCCATTAGGTTGAAAAGCCAATTTTGCAAGTGTGTTTCACTGCTACCTCAAGGCAACTTGCCTGACATTCTCAGTCTTTCTGAAAATGAGGTGCTTAATGCAGAAATAACAAGCAACTGTATGTTTGACTGCTTTAGGTAATTTTTACTGGAGTTTTTAATTGCCTTTCATTTTGCATGAGGGAGTTCTGAAACATCAAATGAACTACAGCACCACCTGTGAAGTTCTCCCTGCAAATGTTAAGATGAAGTGACTGGGAAATATCAGCAGCAGGCAACTGCAAGAGCAATAAAGGAAATGTTCTTTCTTTAAAATAATTTATCTACCTCTGCTTCAGCAGAGCACAGTTTGGATAGAAAGTTCATTAAATGTTCATTTTCCAACCTATCTTCACAACTTTTGCAGAATAAATTAATAAAGATAATCAAGAAGTTAAAATATTTTTAAGTATTTCCAGAATGTTTGCTTGAAAAACTAAGGAGCCTGTGTAAAGAAAGAAAGAACTGAGACAAAAATCCTGGTTTCACTGCATTGAAGTAGAAGCCCACAGAGAATTCTGGAATCCAACTGGAATTGGATGAAGGGGATACATTAAATAATTTCAAAAATGCTGTCCGTCATAGTACACCAAGACATTAAGTTTGGCTGAAACACAGTGTTGAAGGCCCCTTGTTGCCCTGAAAGAACTGGCAATGCAGATTCCAGCCAGCTGTAGCTTATCCTTCATGGATTTTTCACGGAGGAAGGAAGTGCTACAATGGGGGAGCCACAGGTGCAAACCTTAAAGGGTAGTAGGGATGAGCCTCCTGCTCCAAGGAGCAGCTCCTCTCTCTGTGCAACAACTTTTGTCTAGCTTCCTCACAGCTCTCCAGGCTATGTCTCTGTCAGAACACCACCTAAACACGAGATAAGCCTTCATGCTACTACAGGCAAAGATAACTCTCTAAAGGCCACTCAGATATTTACATCTGGTGGTCGACATGTAAGTGTGATATTCAACTGAGTTAAAGATTTACTTCTTATCCTTATCCTGTCTCATCCACACAGGCTGAGTTTTTGCAGTGTTCAGTTCCTCTCTAAGAAACCAGACTGGGAAGGTAAGTTTTCATTAAATATATATTACAATTACCTACGTGAATATTATACAGTAAATAGTGAACTCTGAAATCCCCAAAATCTAGGAAATTTACGGTACAACTAGGAAATGGAAATTATATGTTAAATCTGTATAATGGTAACCATTTTGGCATGAATTCAAATTCATCAAGATACGCAAGATATCTGAGGCGCACTGATTGGGAGGGTACACAAGAAAATCCAGCAATCATGCTGATTGATAGGGTGATAGGGAGGAAGAAAAGAATGTAGGGAAGGATTTCTGCCCTTGAAGACTGTCACAATAATATTATTTGTCTCTGACAAACTCAGAATATGACCTGAGAGATGATGAAGGAAATACTAACACTGTAAGATTTGAGGAGTGCAGAGGTGGGTAGGTCAGATCACCAGTGAAGATTTGTGAGAAAGAGGATTGTCCTTGAATTTAGAGAGTTAAACAGCTCTACAACCGTAAATAATTTCACTGTTTACACTTGTTTTGAAATCTTTGTTACAAAATCAGAAAAAGTAATAAAAATACAACATTTAAATTGAGGGTGGGGAGAGGCAAATCTTACCTTTTCCAATTTGGACAGAGCAAGAGAATAGCAGTCTTTGGCTCTGAACTGCATGAATCTCATGTTGGCTGGGTGAGTTAGTTCTGTGATAATGCTTAGGCTGGAGAACAACCTACATTGTAAAATAATGTAGTGGTTACACTTCTAATTATAACAATTCACAAATGTAAGGCTCTACATGAAGCTATAGCTTGTGCTGGTGTCCATGTTTTTAATGAAGTCCCTGAAACCTGTGGTGGGTCTGGGCCCAGGGAAACGCTGGTCCAACAGCGGAGGAAACTACAACACAGTCTCTGAAGAATTCACAAAGAAGCAAACAATGAGCTCACAAAATACTTAAATGCTAGAAAGAAACAATTTCATTATCAGAGATTTTATTTAATGATTGGTACAATATCGCAAATGTATAGGGAACAACAGAAAATGCAAAAGTTTAAAGCTTGTACTTAGTACCTGGTTGCATGTAAAGTACTACTGATTTATGTACCCTTTCCAGTTGTTTTTTCTTTCTTGAGGCCTGTTTGTATGCTGTGACTACAGTCTGAGCAATATAGATGAAAAGTGACACTTGTGGGAGTTGCTGAGAAAATGTATGTTTATGTATACTTACGTTCTCACTTTGAAATATTTACATATACAAAATATTTATAACTTAACACCAATTCAGGCTTCTAGTAACTAAAAGCAGTGAAGAAAGCTCAACTGTGAACTGGCTGAATTACACAGACTTTCAAGCAGCATACCCTCCTCAGCACTGAGGGCTCCAATATTTATATATTTAAATACTAAGCAAGTTGGAATAGAACACGCTATAATTTAAATCTTTCCTCTACAGATTCGTGTCAGAAAATGAGATGTACATTTATTTGTAGCGTCTTTCGCTGATCCTGAGGCTACTTATCTATACTTAGCAATAGGAAATTGTAGTACTAATTACATCATTGATGTGGCTTCTGCTTCACTTTTCATGGAAGCAGGATTTGGTAAGTTAGTGTCAAATGGAATTCAATGCACCTTTTTGCAAGTCTTGTCCTTTTCCCTCACTTTTGCAGGGAGAAACATCACTGAAATGGCAATTCAAGCTGAGGCTACATGTGGGGATCCAGACTATCTACCAATATGTCTTAATCCCACACTGTATTTGAAAACTAACAGCACAGAATTCAGAATTAGGAGTAAATAGGAATAGGAAATTAAAAGCTGATCTCACGACAAAATACACACAGCAGGAAAAAATGCAGGCTGCTATGTTTCTCTTAAAGATAGTTTAGTTAATCACCAAGCTATGAAAACTGATTTATATTAGGAAATCAGTTTCAAAATTGTTATTGGTAGAATATTTTACTTACAACTGCCTTTTAGCCGAATTAGGGGAAATTACTCTCCAGGTAGTCAGGGAGAGATTGCATCTTGCCCTGGGTGTAAGGCACACTGCCTGCCAGCTTTTAGCACTGGAACAGGCTCCTTCTGGGCAAAGATTAGTCTCTCCTACTGCATTCTAGTAAGAAAGGACTGGATGGTGAAGACAAAGGCCCCATCAGCCTGATGGAAGGCATGGCTTGCTGTTGAACTTGTATTTGGAAATCAGACAAGCAAGAGAGACATGTAGTTCTTTCCCAAACCACAGTGATAAACCCAGAAAATAATGCAATGCCATCATAGCACTTCATTTGGTTTATGTTTAAATTGGTCATGACAGCTATATACCAGCCAAACACTGACCTGTTATGTGTACTGCCTGCAATAGTCTTCCTGCAGGATTTGAAAACACAGCCTACTGCCTGAGGAAATGCTCTGTTTTTCTGAGGTGGGTTTACACCTGTCTACAGGGACTCAGTGATTGGCTTCCTATTTAATTTTAAAAAGTGAGAAGCATCTTAAGGTATAGTCCAAGACTATTCATTTCTCCTTTTATTCTTAAGCTGTGATAACTTCTTCTTTCTTAGTCACACTTCTGTACTCCTTCTATGTCAAATAAGTCGGTGCTGTGTCACAGTTCTAATTGGCATAGCACAGCTTCTAGCCCTAAAGGTGCTAATAACCCTGTCCTTATAAACAATGTATCTGCCTTCCAGGATGGGGAGCACACTCCCCTGGCAAAGCAGGATTGCTAATTTACGTGAATGGAGGAATAACGACACAACTGGTGTATGAGAACTGCCAACCTAGACTGAACACTACTGCAGAACTCTCACATGGTATTTTCAGGCCTGAGTAACTCACATGAAGGGTGTTTAGATCAGCCTGTATCCTCTGAACAGTTTCACCTGGTGAGACTAAAGTGGAATCTTCGTCAATGATGTGATATCACTGAAAACAGCATATTAAATCCAGTGGTTTGAAATCCCTCTTTAACACTACAGTTGGTGTCTAGTGCTGTTGTTCTCTACCACGTCCAGTCTTTTCTTCATTACTTTCCGATATTGTTAGCTATTCCTAAGTAAGGAAAAAGCTTTCAAGGTATATATATTTAAAGGTCATTTACAAAACCATTTACCTTAGTGCAATGAATGTAGTTTATTCTGCAGAACAGGTAAATGCCACTACCTTATGCCTCTTCCCAAAGCTTACTTATTTCTACAACTTTTATATGATATAAAAATGCAGTGGAATGTGTTCTAGGGAAAAAAACAGAAAACAAATTCATACAATACGCTATTTGTGAATGTTTACAAGGTTTTATGAAAAAAGTGTCATTAAGTCTTAAATCAAGGTATTTATTTTAATTTACTTTGATTGTAAATATGCGGTGTTAAAACAATACTGAACATGGAGTTTGTACACGAGTTAAAGCTGCCATCTAGTTGCAAACAATGTGCAAGACAACTGAAGGAGTGTACAGTAACATCTAATGGCATACCTGTTGTATGTGGTTTCTCTTTTACAAACTAGAACACAACTAGAGGAAAAACCAATTGAGACTTTGCAAGTTTTACTTTTGATACAGCTCCTTTTTCCATCTGGGGGTAAACTATTTCTGAAAAACTGATGTATGTAAAAAACCTCAGTGAGGCGCCCTAGCACTGTATGGTTAGGAGTAGATCTGAGAAGTTCAATTACAGTTTCAACCCAAATTTCATAGGCTGTGAGTATGAAACACACAGCTGTGCAATTATCAGGTACCAATTCATAAACTGAAATGTTAGAGGAAGACAGAATTAACATTTCTTGTGCAATGCAGATTTTACTTCCTTTGAGCACATGCAGAAATGCAAAGAGCAGTTAACTGCATTCTTACAGAGCTGCATTTACAAAAAGAAGCTCTACTATATTTTAATGAGCTCAGTTTTCTAAACCACTGAAGGATTCAAAAGACTTTTACTATGCATCTCTCTCCAGTCTTCTGTGGAAGGTTTGACACAGAAAGTGGGTAATTGCAATAAAAGCAACATTGAATCATACTCAATTTTCTTTCAGGTCTTATTAGAATGAACACCAGGAAGTGCTAAGGCTTAAGCCCCAAATCAGGGAGGCATTTCATAGCTCTGCTGTGTGTTTTGTTTTGTGTGAGATTTTTTGGCTGTCTTTATCAAGCAAATAATATTCTTCTCACCTCAAAGCAACACATTTTTTCATACTTACTGAGCCAAGATATTGAACACAAAGGCTTTAATGAGGAGAGTTCTCAAAAGGAACAGCAAATCTCAGTGTTTTACTTTTCATCACAGCCTCCTCCGCCTCTTTACTAGACTGATCGTATTATAGTCTCATGACTCTTACCATGTTGCTGTCATATGTAATGTTGTATATATGTACCTAAAAACCCAAGTTTGGTGCAAAACTAAATATTCAAAATGTGAACTCTTACTACAAACTTCATAGTGATGCACTGCTTACCTTTCAGCATCAGAAGGATCTGCTTTTCATATGGGTTTAGCATTATTGTGAATTTTCTTTTCTCAACTATCTTTGATCCTAAGTCTTCAAGAGTAACTTTATTTTCCTTCCTGAAAACCTGACAGCTAACTTTTAAAGTGATTATCTGCTTTTGGTATGCAAAGCATTTAGTCTGAGCTTTCAGGAAAATACCTCAGGATTTTAAGTGAATTACCAAGCAGGATGGGAAAAAGATTGCCCATCTAAGACACAAATTCACACAAGGGAAAACTTAAGTAGAATAAAAAAAAATAATAAGTTTTTGGTACAAGAGGCATCAAGTACTTCACAATTAATGAGAATATGTAGACAGATTACAAAAGTGCCTTACCTGAAGAGGGTTTGAACATTCACAATAGTCTTGGCATCTGCCATGTAGTCTTCCTCAGCACTCATGGTGCTTTCTTTGTCCACTACCACCATGTTAGCTGCAAAGGTGACCCCACACCTTAATAAGTCATCTAGGCTTTTGTGAAGAGAAAGAGGGAGAAAGAAACAAACAACTTAAATGTGGAACACCTGAAAGATTAGCCATGGTTGGCATCTGCATATCAGCTATGTAACAACTTCTAATATAATCAAGGATAACAGTTAATTGGTAGAACAGGATATAGAATCTACTTCAGTAGGTTGTTACACTCCCTCTCTTTTGTTAATGATAAATTCGTCAATTTTTTTTAAGAAGCCTTTAACAGTTACTTGGGAAGAGTTTGGCCTTATCCACTACAACAACTTGCTCTATTGTGGTTACTTCTGACAATAGAAAAACCCAAATAAATGCTCCTGGTTGTTCTTTCCCACAGTTTTATTTTGGTTTCACAATGTTAATAAATGAGTTGGAGTGTTCTCAGGATGCGTTTAGGAGCAGCTGCAGAGCAGCAGAACTTTGTGCACAGCTGGACAATGTTTGTGTGAAACCCAGTCACAGAAAACACAGACAGCTGAGTTGAAGTTCTCATCATGCCTTGTAGCTTTGTCTCCAAAATGAAGCATGTTTTAGCTGTTATAACTACAACATTTTTCACAGATCCTAAGGCACTTACTGATAAGTGTGGTGGGTTTTTTAACAACCTATTTTGGAAGAATATATACCATTATTTTTGAAACCGTGCAATATCACTGATGGTTGACTACAACAAAAGAAAAACTGATTTTATGTGATCTATGAACAACTGCAGTGCACAAGTAGAAGTCTAAATTTTTTTCTGAGTAATCTGCATTTCTGCTTTTTCAGACTTTCAGTTGATCCCTGAAAATAGCAGCATATTTTGAAATACCCAGATTTTCTGCATTTCAATGTTTCATAAGCTCAACAGCTATTCTTATTTTAGTAGTTACATTCAGCTGGCTTGTGGAGAATTTGAAAAATGCTGATGTGAAAGTATTACAATTCTGGTTCTCAGGTACCTCTAGCTAAAGGTTTCCCAGGATTGACTAGATTTCCACACAACTGTGAAAATCTGTTCATTTACAGATCTCAAATTCTACCCAAGGACTGGGGGTCAGTAACCTACTAGTTGACATATTTTGATGAAGTGCCTTTCTGCTATGAATTTTGGTAAAGCTGTTTTTTTGTGAGCCATCTACATCTTACAAAAAAAAAAGAATGGTAAATGAAAGTCATTCCTTTGGTAGTTTTCTCTCTGAGATGGTGATACTTCATTGCTGGTGGACAAATGATAAATATTTTAGATACTTACAGATAGTAGGTGGTACTTTGAGAACATATTTTATACCTCTTAAATAAGAGAAGAAAATTTGCATATTTTACAATGTATTTTTTATCTGCAGATGATCGGATCTATTAGTTGTACATGATTTTAAAACATGGTGAGGAAAACACAGGGAATATGTATGAACTATATTTTTAGAAGTATTCTTATTGATGATAACAGATGTCAAAAAAACCTTCTACAAACTATAGTTGCTTATTGCACCAGGAATTAAAGTGATTTTAATGTCAGAAAAGATGCAGAAGTTCATGCTGGTATTACTGTGACCTTCTGAATTCTGAATAACTACTTATTCCAAAAACGACATGCTTCATTTTATTAAAAATGCATTTAATTCTGAAAAAACAACAAAACACCATTAGGGAGGGATTTGGCAATTTCCGTTTTGAAATAAACTCAGTAAATTTAAACAAAATTTAATTTCCTACATTAGTAAAACAGGTTAATATCTGAGTTATTAATTACTTTGAATACTTAAAGTATTCCTTCTTGAGTATACATTTTGATGCTGTTTGGGTTTTGCCTTTTTCCTTTTATATGTTTTCTGTATTCTTCACACATATATTTGTAGCTCAAATTTGTAGCTCTCAAAAATTTGTATTTGCCCTATTGTATTAGAACTTAGTTTTCCCTGGCCTTTCCCTAGGCAGAAAGACAAAACAAATTCCAGAGCTCCAACCCCTGTGGGGTACAAGGCCCCTGTGCTACCTTAGTTCTTTCTGGGAAGCAAGGCCGAGAACAACTCTTTGAGATACATTTTCATAAACAAAGGACAGCCAGTGCCAAGGCCGAACTCCAGAGAAGGGGTCGGGGGGAATTGCATCACCACTTGTCCTCATCATTGCTGCTTTTTATCATTTATGCTAATCTCCTAAAACCTATAAAATTGTATTCACCCCTAGAGGGGTGGGCTTTTCTGAACATCTTTCCATAACTGCTCCTGAAGGCCCTCAAATAAAGATCCCCTTTTATATTACCTCCTTACTAAAATTATCTCGAGTTTCATTTCCAGGTTGGGAAAAAGGCAACAATTTAATTATTCTGCCATTATGAGTTCTATTTATAATTATTATGTAATTAAGAGTTAAGAAAGTAGTAGATGTTAATAACCTGTGACACGTTCTTGCTTTATAGGAAAAAACATTTCTGTGGGCTCTCAGTAAACCTTGCAAGGATTTGGTATCACCAAGGTAAATCTGTAACTGTTCCACTATTATAAGCAGGAAATAAGTTTTTTGATTTCTACAGGGGGAATTAATATTATGGGCTTGTAGCCCCAATTCAATGTTCACTATGTAACGAAGCAAACAGTTTTCTTTTAATTTACAATCTATACAGAGGAGTTTACTAAAATATTTGTTTTTATTTTATTTGTTTTTATTTTATTTTGTTTCTGCCTGATTTTCATATTTAAGTTCTGTTGCTAAACCTATATCCATAAACATATATTAGCAGAGGTGAAGACAGAAACGTAGGAGTAAGTGGTAATTTTAGTAGCAGAAGATGAAGACTTTTGGACACATTCAAGACTGTTTACATTCTGTAGCTATCTTTACAGAACCTGAGTCAATGAATTCCAGCAAATTATATATAACTCAGTACAGACTGACACTAGAATCAGGGCTATAATCTGATCATTTGTAAAAACATATGAACTCACCTAAATAAGTATTAATCTTATGTTTTTGAAGATATTAACTTGTGCTCCCTGTCATGCTTTTCACTAATGAGCTCTTTTATAAATCAGAAATTTGAAATCCCAAATTATAGCACACAGACACAGACTATGCATTAAAAAAGCTCATCTCCAGCTACAACACACACACACACTAAAACATGCAAATGACGATACACACAACAAACCACTGAGACTACAAAGGTAAGTTTTCTAACAGTTATTTCACCTACTTGTCGATAGAGCCCACCATGTAGTAAACCATTGGAAACCAACAGATTGCATCCAGAAAATGCATATCTGGCCTAAGCAGCAGATGGAATTACAAAATGAAACACAGTATCACAACAGCAGCATCTCTTTGAAAATATTTTAGTCAACTGGTAGTTTGGGGTTTCTTTTAAAAAATAACTTAAACTTTGGGATTATAATGTCAGTTTAAGCAGGAAGTAGGTTTTTAGAAAGCTGTGAATCAACAGTTTGCTGTGATCATAAAGAATGATCAGAATTAACATGCTTATATTAATAAATGCACCTCTAAAATCAGAAATGTTATGGCACGGGACAATTCCAAATATAAGAACAAATGAATGATGTCAAGACACACTACCAAGTTATACTCCAATGGATGTCTTAGGAGATCTTAAAATAAGCATCAACAATTATAATTAAAATGTCAAGTGAAAATCAAATCATCATTTGGGTTTTGTGACACCTACTGCTTTCAAGCCTACTCTCCTTCAGAGAAGTCATTGCAAACACGGCATATAGAGAGACAACACTAAGGGTGTTGGTTTAATTAGCAAGCAGAGCTTTTACTGTACATTAATCAGTCAAGTGGATTTAGATACATAGCGTTGCAATAGCATTAAAGTGTGTGAAGTTGGGCACTATTCTGGCAAAAGGAGCTGGCACTAGAGGGCCCTCTGTTCCCATGGCTTTGCTCTCACACTGCCAATGGAAGTGATTTAGCCTCATTCAGGTTTCTCAATTTGTGTAAATCACTGTATGCAGAATACCTATATAAAAACCTTCTGTTTTGCAAACATAGGTGACTAAGGAGCTGCCTGAGGGAAAGTGGGACACTTCACAGGAGGCCTTTGTAGAAAAAATCACTTAAACTGCAACAGATCTACGAGAAGGGAAGTGTCAGCCCTGGAATCACAACCTACAAGACATTTTTGCTTTCTTAGCTTGTTCTACTATTCTGTGTACAGCTAACCTCCATTTCTGTGTCTTTCAAACTGTGATTTTAAGTAGCTGAGCTGTACCAAAGTGTTGCAAAAAAGCCCCAAAGCGCTAATTCATTATCAGATTATCATCCGTGGCTTTAAATAAATTTAGACAAAATGTGTCTGTGGGTGTCCTTTTGGCTTAAAGAACTGTTTATCTTTGAGTGTAGATTTATTAAAAATATACCTAACCGGTGCAGGCCAGTAAGTGCATTGTGTTAAGTAGGTTAGTGCTGTCATGTAGCTGTGAAACTGTTACACAGCTTGCTTTTTACAGTCTTTATTAAGCTATTTAATTTTAGCAGTAACATTCACATTTTTGGGGATAATTTTAAGAAAAACTTAGCTGAAACATTGGCCACAAAGAATAAGAATATTTAAGTTTACTATGGTCATTAACAGTCAATAAAAGGTCAATTTTGTACATGACAGTGAACAAGGAATATGATTTTTGTCACTAACTTTTCTCAAAGATAAGTGTGCCATAATGTTTTTGATTTTCAGCTGGCCATGTGAAAAGGGGTCATCTATTGAAGTAATGGTAAAATGAGTTTAAAACTTATCAGAAGGGGGAAAAAAAGTCTCCTTACGGGTTATCCAGCAGTAATACAATGGGGTTTAGCTCCTTCTTTGGTCGGTAATAAGCTCGGAGTGGGACAATAAAGTTATATAAGCCATTTCCAGCAGTTTCTGCTGCAACTATAATCAATTTATTTTTGAATCCATAGGCTTTGGCATCTTCATAGTAGTTATGCTGGCATCCCTAAAATCAAAGTAAGAAACAAGTTCAGTGGATGTGATTATTGTACCAGATGACCCAATAGAGACCTGGTTAGACATAAACACTTGGTGATGAAAAGGAGGAGAAAATATAGTACTGTAGCAAACTGCAGAAAGCTCATCTCTAAGGAAAAATCAGAATTTAGCTCTGCTCAGATGCAAGAGACAAATGCAGAGTTACCTAGTAGCAGAAACCCCCTTTACCTTATCTAGTCTTAGACAACAGAAGGGTACTTTTTCGTGTAGAAGATGACAAAAGGTGGGAGAACTTCCAATATAAGGAGAGTAAGGAGGATAGCCTTTAGCATACCTAAAATAGAAAAAAAACATTTTTAGTTTTCATTTTTCATACCAAATTACCAAAACACAGCTGCCTACACAAGTGTTTTATGGGATGTTTATACATATGTCCAAGTTTTAGAGTCAAGTACACAAAATTAAGTATGTTTAATAGAGGTCACAAGAAATGTATTTTGCAGCCAGTTCAACAGAACTTAGTGAAAGCTGCCATGGTTTTGGGGACTGAAGGAATTTTGCTTGAATTTTTGAAAATAGTCTTGTGTCATAGTGCGCTGTCATAGTGTTTTGAACTAGAAACTTCTAAGTTAAAAAAGGAAGGAAACAAAACAGAAATAACTGTACTTCTGCTCTTCCTTCTCCAGTTTTTTTTTTTTCAAAATTTACCAAGAATGAGTGCAGTCATTACCTTTTAGCTTTAATAATGTACTTTCAAAATGGCGGAAATAAATTCTAAATGGCAAATCCTCTTCCTGATGAGGTGAAATTTCTAATTGGCCTAAGTGGTTTTTTTATAAGAGACCTTTTAAATCCTGATGTTTCAGTCTGCATATTCAAGATGACTTGTCCTATTAATTTTTTTCTCTGGAGCTTGATAATCTTCCCTGGGGCTTCTCACACTTGGCACTGGTAGAGATGGGAAACTGCTGGCTGAGGCACTGGCTTAATTGTATATTTCAGTTTTAACACCCCTGTCAGCAATCCCAATAAACATAATTGCTCATCTGCACAGCAGGATTGAATCTTCTGGGTTTATCTGGATAATGCATCATTACTTTCAGTAACACACTAGCAAGCATTTTGAATTGGATGTGGTAATTTTGTCATTCCTGCGTTTTGAAGTCACACACCTAGCCCCAGCATTCAAAAGCCTGTAGGATGATCTGATTATCCCTGCATTCTCATGACAGGAATACTTATCTCTTTACAAATTTGTTGAGTGCTTATCAAGTAATTATAGAAAGTAGTAAAAAAAAAAAAAAAAAAGACCTAAAATATGCTATGAATTCATTGCAATATGTGACTACAGCTTTTATAACTGCAAAGCGAAAATCTCCAGCAAATAGAAGAGTTAATCTGTTGGATGTTTGTGTATTTCAAAGTATGCCAATTATGGCATTCTGCTAGCATTTCTTCGATGGGAATAATTCCATAATTGGGCTTCATGGGACTTGCTTCCTAGAAGTTCTCAGACTGATCTGCATTTCAAAAAAAGATTATCGATGCTTTTTACACAGTATTAACTTTTCACTTTATTTTACAGGTGATATACGTACTCTAAGCCTGCAGAGACTTCGTCATCCGATGGGGTGGTTTCATCCTCTGACTGGTCACTGAGCAGGTCACAGGTGTGGAGGGAGGAGGAGTCTGCAACCTCCAGCACCGGGGCGATGCTGGGCCTCCTGCCCTCCTTGCCCCCCTCGGCAGGAAGGGCCAGGGTGGCCCCGCTGGGCCCGCGGCACCCGGTGTCCTGTAAATCGATGGCCACGGTCCCTAGGGGCAGGGAAAACATTTCCTCAGTGCTTCTCAGAACCTTGGAACCAGATCCCCAGATTTAGGGGGGACTGCCTGGCTGCATGGCAAAGGACTGACAGCCACACTATGCTGATGGTGTTTATTCCATGAAAATACAACAAATATTTAAACTGTACTCAAGAAACTGTACTTTTCCTGATAATAAGTCTATGTCTTGTTGTTAACTACCTGTTTAAAATCATACCTTACATAATCAGTCCATATTTATATGCATCAACAACCTGCAGACTTATGGCGTTTTTTAAATTAAAGAGGCTCATGAAAACTTCTTACAAACAATCAGATATGAATGACAAAGAAGAAGTCATATGATTTACCCACTTGTTTTGCTTTGCATACACTACATTATTACTTTTTTGTACCACAGTCTTAAGTAGTTTAATTCCACATTGTCAAGTAAAAGAGAATCAAATTCCATTTGTTTGTTTGGGGGTTTTGGTTTGTCTGCTTGTTTGTTTTTGTCTGGATTTTTCTCTTGTTCAGTTGTGGTTTTGTTGTTTGTTTGTCTGTGGGGTTGTTTTTTTTTAACATGCAGGCAAATATGTTTGAAGTTTTTCTCTTAATTCTTTCTATTCATAATTATGGTTTCTTAGAAGTTTAGAAAGATGCTTTAAAATTTACTAGTCATTAAACAACAATATGTTGTGATGTAATTTTTTTTTTTTTTTTTTTTACTTACCCATACTGGCTATTATACTGTGTACTGGTAACCTAGAAGCTCCATGATAAGATAATTTTGATTCATGGTTTTTTCTATGCTTTTCTTGCTTCTTAAAAGCAGAATTCTCTTCTTTGGTGATATTTATATAAAAGCATATATCAGTAGAACTCATGATATATCGAGGACCTGGATTCAGCAAAATGTTTTTGTTATCTTCCTTTCTAACACCAATCAGACAGACTCCAAACCTTAATTAGAAAAGGAAAGGCATGGTTCATTTTGCATAGTCCTGCAAACACCAGAATTTCCATTGTCAAAAATGAACCTCAGGTATATTTTTATTCTTTGCACAATATGAACATTTGCAGCTTTCTGGATGACAAAGATGTTTGAAAAATGTCTTCTGCTAAATAGGCCACATCAAATCAAGCAGATTTTATGAGCTCATGAGTTCCTAGGCAGTTGAGTGTTTTTCGCAATGCCCATAATATTCTCCTAATTGTTGCTCTAGTTGATTTTTTTCTGTCAGATGAATAGTCCTTTATGGGAAAATATTCATAGAAAAATGGATAAAAGATATGAAAAATTATTAATCATGTTAAATTGTTCCATTATTTACAAGTAATGGAAACCATTTTTTTAAAACATTTTTGCAATTCACTCTTAAAAATGTATTTGATTAGTGATAGAAAATAAGGAATTAAAGCAAAAAACCCCTCTTTTTCTCCCTGATTAAATATGAGAAAAAACCCAATGTTTAGGGTTTGATAACCAGCATTTAGGGTTTGATAAGTGCTTATTTTATCAAATATAAACAAACATACATGATTTGTGTTTATTTTGCAGGTTCATGTGACAGAGCAGCACTGGGTAAGTGATGCATCATCTGGTCTTTAAAGTAGGTATGTTATCATCTGACATAAAAAAGAGTTTTATGTCTGAACAGTCACCAGAATGTACCATGTGGCACCTTTAACTTGAACATTTTCCATAATATGAACATGCCACAAAGGAAGACAGATTTCCAGCTGAGTCCTAAATTAAAAAAACCCCACACTCTCCCATTCATTTCTAGATTGTTTTGGACTTGGAAAAGGATTTGTGTTCTTGAAAAACCTCCAAAAGATGCCCTTTTTGTCTGGTTGTCCAGCTTATCCTTTACATCTTTCATAACCTATTCTCTTAGACTGAAATGGGCTGTACAGAACAAACATAAGCTTTTACCTGAACAGCTCCAACTCACTGAAATATATCCATATTAGTGGCCAGATACTTAAACTCAGGAGGAGATTCAAGTGCAGTACACTGTGACTTTAGTGCAGAGCTACATTGCAGGCAAAACAAGCAATTATTTTTTTGAACTTCTGATGATTGATAAGAAAAATAAACATACTTTTTATGTGCATGGAAAGAAGCATATGTGAAGCTCTTCCCCTCATACTCTGCAAAAAATGTACTTTCTTCCAGGTTAATGTGATACACTTCGTTACCAGAGCATCTGCCATACATTTTCTGCCATTGTTCTGGTGATTGCTGACTCTCCCTGAAACATAAGAAGAATAATTTAACACTCAATGCAAAATTCTTATTAACCAGAATGGTATTTCATGTCAATAGAAACTACAAATGTCTACTGAAAAGGTCTCACAGGCTAATCTGAAAGAAGTATTTGAGATCAAATCTTGGTAATATTGTAAGTACAGAGATTATTTTAATATATTAAAGAACAAGTAATAGACATATAAGAGTATGTACTTAAATATCAGGCGAGAAGTGTCTCAATTATTTTAAAATCACACCATAGTAAGTAGATCCATGGAAATTTGAAGATGACAGGTAAAACCAGCAGCATTCTCATTATATTCATAAAGATCGTTTCTTCACATACTTTGTGGCAGACTCTCTGGGTCCTGTCTGAATATCATTAATAACTAATTATGTAGGAAAGAGTCATTTGTCTTCAGTCATTTGATCTGTAAGAGAGATTTTTCTGCATTTGCGTATCAGTTATCTTTACCCTCTGGGTATTTTTGGTCCCTGTGTCTTGTAGACTATTACAAGTACATAGCTTCTTTTCTCTAGAGCAAGAAAATAAACTCCAAAGAAGGTCACACTTTACTCTATGCAGCTGCTGCCCGTAATGCAAATGTTTAGTGGAAATATTCCAAACTCCAATGCTTTTAGTCCTGGAGCTCCTGGGAACTTCTTGATTAAGTTTGACATCGAAACAAGGTTCTGCCTGCCTTGTTTTTACTGGAGGTAACTGATTCATATATATACACACATATGTGCAGATAGGTCATGAAACTAACAAGTGTGTTCTGTGTTTTGCCACTTGGAGTGATGATCTCAAGATACCGAGGCACACTCCTTTTATGCTCATTTATACATTTTCAATACCTTAACACAATTTCTATTTTTCTTCCATTTACCATGTTTCTTCACTCTCATCATGAAAACATTTTGTTTCAAGATTAAAATAAGGAAACCATTTTTGTTCCAACAAAACAATAGTGTACTAGGTATAGAACAGCAGAACTAGCAATGTAATTTCAGAACATTTTCCCTTATTTCACTTTTCCCCCTAAAATAAAATGGTCACCTGTTTAATGTCTGCTTGGTTCCAGTGAGTTGTCTGAAAGCTTCCCATGGGGCTGTACTGTAAAGATTACATTAACTTCATGTCAGAAAGGTTATTTTCTTCCAGTATTTTGTATCATCAAACACCAATAGAGTTGCATTAATAGTTTAGATAATCAGATAACAGTTAAAGATAAATGTTAATATTATTAATTAATATTCATAATGAGACTATAAATAACACTCAAGGTAGAATTTTGGTGTCTCACAGAATAAACGTTTGAATTCCATAAACAGCTGAGATGACAACAGGATTATTTACACCTCCTTAACAGATATTTAAAACTTGAGTCCTACATAAGGTTTAATGCAGGTGTTAGTAGCAAACATGATAATAAAAGGATAATTAAACAGGAACTAATGTAAAGGAAAGCAGGTCAGTTTTAACATTGGAAGTCTATTTAACAAATTATTTTCATTATGTAGATCTAATTTAGTATTTGGTTTGGTTTATAAATACATGTATATAAAATTTTTATTTGTAGTTTAAATAATCTGCTTTCACCTAATCTCGTTATTTAGCCGAACTCAACTGCTCATCTGACTTCATCTTTCATATGCACCAGTAAAGGTAATTTCACCTATTCTAAAACTATTGGTTAATTTACCTATTTTTCAACAACAGAAAATATCTGGAAAAGCAAAAAAAAAAAACAACACAAACACCAAAAACCTCTGAACTATAAATTGGTCAAATCCAAAGCAGTTTTATGTCTGCAGTACAATGATAAATGCTCTTATTTTGGAGTCTGTCTGAGAATAAATGCTCTGGAGTGCTGACTATAGTAGATAAATAATAACTAGACATTTTCACTTTTTCAGTCATTTTGTATAAATACAGAAGAGTATTCTTCCAGTAACATACTCTGTACATTCTTACAGAAACACACATTCTGGATTCAAAGTAATGCTACAACTGTTTGTCCAAAAACGTTTTTCTTTTTGCTCCTAGTATACAATGACCAGACTAGAAAACAGTTACTTTTATTATGCTGGTTTTATCTATTAATTCTGATTCCAAAATAAATCTTAAGCATTTTTGAATTCTGTGGCAGTTACTTTGCCTCACACTTGGGAATCTGTACATGATCCATGCCACTGTGTTAAACAATGAAATGCTGAAGTTCCTAGGTACAGCAGAAGACATTTCCCTTTTGTGTGTTTGGTTTTGTGCTGATGGAAGATTCCCTGACAGCTGTTAGGAACACTGCTCTTCTTTTACTTGCATGTAATATGAAATAACTGGAAAAGGCTCTGGATTCTGTGTATGTCACAGAATGAAAGGTAGGCAGATAAAAAATGTAAAAAGAATGTATTTCACCATGGTGCTCAGCAGGTATCAAAACAGTGTTTTGTTGTCTTCCTACTAGGAGATTCTAGTGCATATAGTGCCATTAAAATCTTGACATTTGTTGTTCTCAGTAGTAACAGTTCTAGGAAGAATTTCTGTTTTCCTCATTCTGGGCAAAGGGGAATACTACAAATGTCATCTAGAAGGTTAAATAACTCTACTTATAAATATGTATATATATACTGAGTTCATGGTTACTTGGAAAAGAATTTAGCATGTTACAAGACTTATGTAGTGTATATGCAACTATTCCATTTCTACAAATATATTTAGAGATTCACTCTTTATTGCATCTGTGTGCCCACAACATTTCAGTCAGGAATACTTTATTCCAAGAATACAGCATAAAAGAGATATACCAGACGTGGTAAAATTATTTTAGTGAATTCAGAGAAGTTCTACTGCGACTATGCAGTCTGCAGAAACACCATAATTCTGCAGCCCTTCCAGCAGTGTGGTCAATTAAAAATCATGCATGTTTGTTTGCCTCTTAACGTACAGGCACAGAAAAGCGAGTACCATATGTCATAAAAAATATCTTTTTTAGTTCATTGAAACAGACCTTCAAATTAACCTATTAGAATAGGTATTCTGAGGACTTGTTAATGCTCATAGGTAAAACTTTGTGATAGATAGAGACACTTCAATCCACTAAACTAGAAATACAGTTTTTTCATATTTTATATTGTGGAAGTGCAATATAAAACTCTGTGGCATGCAACAAACTCTTAAATACTGGGGGGAGGGAGTGCTCTCTTCAAAACTATACTGCCTTGAGTAAGGCATTTTGATGCTTTTATTGTGCAGAAAGTTCCATTTTCTTTTTTAAAGCTGTAGTTGTGAGGGAATTCAGGGTAAGCTGTTTTCCAAAGAATATCAGCTATGACTTTTCCAAGTGATTTGAGGTTTTTTTATGGTAGTATATACTTACTGTCCCCTAGATGTATGAACCAGCAGAGTGATTAATGTAGAAGTAGCTGGACATATACAATTTAGAGCTAGCATAGCATATTTGAATTCCTCTTCACATACAACATGATCTGTAGGGAAAAAAAAGAAGGATACAAATTGTTTTACAAAAATGCGATCAGTTGAACAGAATTATCACTTCCTTGTCCAGGAAAATGGTGAAGATGGATCAATCAAAAGTTAGCCCAAGATCTTCATCTTCTGCTTGAACCTTGGAAATCAGCTGTGCATGATTTTCCCTATCTATGCTATCTAACATGGATGGCTACTGTTTTTAATCCAGATCACAGTTAAATGTTCTCCAGTGCTTCCTGATGGCATGAAAAGGAAATAGAAAATATTCTTTAATGTAATTCCCATATACATGTGACAGTATTGAAAAGGCTGTAAAAAAGGACAAGCACAAAACTCGTAACTGCTTGTCAGTGTAGAAACATAAAGTCAGAGAGGTTCTGTAAAATCATGAAGGCATTTAATACTAAGTCAGTTTTTTTTTCCCCTCTGAATTTAGTATTTGGTTCTTTCAATGGGAGCAGAATTTGCTTCTAATCAGAAAGAATATTACAAGTAATACAGCCTTTTAGATGATCAAAACCTAGGCACATGAAAATTGCTGAGTAAAGGTAGGCAAATAACCTCCCCACCTAGACCTGAACTATGTGCACCTGCTTCTGGTTTCATGAAGGTGTCACCGAAATCCTTAGAACCACCTTGCCTCTCTCAGCTGCTTTCCTGACAGTATTTATGGTATAGCTATAAGCATTGCACTCCCTGAAAATAAAAGTGAAGGCATATTTTGCGTGCCTCCTCTGTCCTTTTTGTTTTGAAATATCTAGAGGCTTTTCAGTAACGGAATCATTTACTACTGAATTGAGTAATTAGTTCTCCCATTTTCTGAAGATGAGGGCCTATTTAAATGTCATAGGGAAGGGATGAATTTAGTTATATGTAGACACTGTCAAATGTAGGACAAAATGAGATTTTTCTTCCTGTAAATATATTTCAGCTGTAGCAATTAAATATTTCCTGCAGAAAATATTTCAGATAGAAATATGTTCTTTTAGTTGACCATATGCCATTAATAAACCTAGTTGAATTTCAAACCAGGGATTTTGAGAGGGTAAGGCATAGTCTGTGACTTGAATGGAATATCTGCAGTCTATGTCCATTGGTCAGATGACAAAGATTTATGGAAGTGAGTAGCAGCTTCCTGACTCTGAAACGAAGAGAATTCTCACTATTTTTAGATTTGTATAGGATTTTGCCAAATAACGAGCCCTTTTTTTTTTTAAAATATTGTCATATTATAGCTATATTATAACATTTTGAAAATATGAGAAAGAAAAAATACACAGCTAATGATTCCATTATCTGTTATTTCAGATCTTGTATTTGAACCCAATTGTACATGCTGGCCTAAATATATACAAATGGAAGTTAATAAATCACAGATGGTGCAGTGCAGATGAAAATTGTACCTTAAATCCACCAGATGCACTCTACTCTCTAATGTGTATGGTGAACTTTCCAGGCAGATGTTCATGTAAAATACTATGTTACCAAAGAATATAGCACACAGCAAACAGAGATTGCTGTCCTACAACAGCCTCTTAATCATGTCTGTGTAAGAGATTCACATGGTGTTGTCAAGTGTTTTTACATCAGGATCTCTGGAGCTGGACTTGTGGACTATTTCTGCACCTGTTGGAGATTTTGACCTTCTGCAGTTAAGTTCTTGTATTAGACAGAGACCAGGTGAAAAATGCCTTTTTTAGAAAAATGTAAAAAAAATTTGACAGTTTATAGCTTTCCTATAACGTTACTGTGTTTTCTCTGTATGCTCAGGACTTGTACTGTGGAGGATTACACAGAACTTTATCTGCTGCTTTCTTCCTGAAGTGAGCAGGGAGGAAGCTGGATGACAGCTCTCCCACTCCTCAGGACTGGGACATCAGTCGTGTCCCCTGACAGCAGGTACCAGAATCAGCAAATTACTCATCCAGTGTGACAGCAAAGCAGCCCAGAAACTGCAGTTTATCTTGAAGTGAATATCAAATATGTCAAACCAACTTCCCAGAAAAATAAGTATTTTGATTGAGTTTATACTAAAGAAAAATTACATTTAGAATTTCCGTAAGTTGCTGTTTCTGTAGAAAATATATTTTGACAGAAGTTTTGTTACTGTCTCAAATGGATGTAGTAATGCAGTGGGGTGAGTTATGGTTTCTCTGATGGTAATGAGGATAAAACAGACTCAAAGTACTGATTTATGCCTGCAGCAGCAGCCATGTGGTAAGAATGACCTAGACCTGGCACAATTATTCTGAGGAACGTTATTTTTGTCAGTTTGATAAGTTAACATGACCACTACCAGATCTGATAGAGAAAAATGCCCATCCATTACCTCTAGACTATTTTTATCTGTAATTGGACAGATTAATCATCTGCTGCATTCAATATCCATTTCAGTGAATCTGGACTATGTTTCCTTGAAATGAACTACTGAAGCTTTGATGTCAACAAATCTGTGCTAATTCATGGGTGCATTTTGAATAAATAGAAAATGTCAAAATGTATGCCCATTTCCTGGAATTGCAATTATATATCATTTCCAAATATTCAAAGTAAGGGATATATATATAAAAATTATAAAAGTTCAGCTCAGAAAATATTTAATTTAGTAGTCTCTGAATCACATAAATATATTGCTCTGCTGTGGAAAATCTTGGCTTAATCTCCCATTTGTGCTGAAATGCAAGGGCAGGACCTTGCACCAAGGGTACATGGCTTTTTGTAGCCTTGTGTGTTTGAAAGAAAAGTGGGAAGATTAAGAATGTAACTGCCAGCATTACTGAAAGAAAAACTGGGAATGTCAAGGCATTTTTATATTGGAAATTACTGGGGAGAAATTAAAGCATTTCATCTTAAAAGATAAGACAGTTGCCCATGTGATCACTGTCATGTTAAGAGTGGCTGCATATTTAAAGTGTTCACACTTTAAACTCGTAAAGGGCTTTGCTTGGACAAGCATTTATGCCACTCTAGCAATGTAAGTAGGTTAATATTTTAAACAAAGTAATTAAAATCCACTGTAAAAAATATCAGAAGGCACAGAATGCAAGGATGTGTGCATGGCATCAGGTGGAAAGTCAGGAAACCTGACTTTGTGACAGGTAATATCAGCCTGGCCAAGGTGCCTCCATTCTCTTGCTTTGAGGACAAAAATAAGTTCTCATTCTCTCATTAAAGACAGGAAGGATGTTTAAGTCTTGTTCACAGGACTTTTCCCATATACTGTTTCTGCCTGAGGCAGAAAGCCTCCAGTATGCAGAAAACCTCCAGGCAGAACACCAGGCTTTTCCCTCCTACAGGAACATGCAGTCAGTGTCTGAATTTCAGGACTGCCTCATGCAATCTAGGACTTATCAATCTAATATAAGCTGCTAAGAAACTGGGCTTGTAGTGCTTTATACATTTTCAATGTAGTTAAAAGTTAAACTTTAGTTGGAAGGACTATTTGATTGTATTTCTTCTAAATTCAAAAACTTCATTTTTGACAGCTGTAGTCTCTAAACTTGTG